>JAFIDM010009631.1:127587091-127690968 GCA_023159025.1 Thereuonema tuberculata | reverse complement strand
TCTTCATCGTGGCAGCTAAGAATGCCGTGATCTTGGGGTGTATTTTGTAGATATGAAGAGTGTGTAGGAGCCAGGAATGAGGGACAGAATCAAATGCCTTCTTGTAATCGATGTATGCGATATGTAAGCTCCTATTCTTCGCGCGTGTCTGGCGCAGGATTACAGAGTCAATAAGGAGTTGCTCCTTACAACCCTGGGAATTCCTGCGACAGCCCTTCTGCTGTTCGGAAAGAATGTTATATGTCTCGATGTGTGTATAGATCTTGTCTGCGAGGCAGGAGGTGAGGAGTTTGTAAAGTGTGGGGAGGCAAGTGATTGGGCGGTAGTTTGCAGGTTGCGCTGTTTCAGTGTTCTTGCTCTGTAGGTATGTGACACCCTGTGTGAGGAAACGAGGCATATGTTCTGGGTGTTGGATTATGTCAGTGAGTGTAAGCGCTAGTTTTCCATGCAGGGACGTGAACCTCTTGATCCAGAAGTTCTGGACTCCGTCTGCACCAGGAGCCTTCCAGTTGTGTGCATGTTTTAGTGCTGTCTGTATGTCTGCGAGAGTAATCTCATGGAAGGACACGCAGGGTAAGTGTTCAATGAGTTGCTGTTCCTCTGTGATCCATGGTGCTTTATCATTGTGGGGGATAGGGTTTGACCACAGAGACGACCAGTATTCATGTAAAGCCTCGCTGTTGGGAGTGTTTGTGTTAGTTGCAGTAGAGGAAGATGTAAGGGATCTGTAGAATTTTTTCTCATTGTATTGGAAAGTGTTGTTCTGTTGTTTGCGCAGAGTGCACTGTTTGTATCTTTGTAATCTTTTTGCAAGTGCACTGAGTTTTTGTTTTAGTGTGTCGAGATGTTCCTGAACCTGGTTATGATGATTTGAATGTGAAGGGCGAGTATTTATGTGCTTGAATATCTTTCTAACCTGGGACATATGTTTCTTTGTTTTGTTTCCTGCACAGTATTGTGTGAGCCTGGCTATTTCTCCTCTAAGGTCGCTGATGCGGCTCTCAAGGCGACGTCTCCAAGGGGGGATGTATTCTTGTGACCGTGCAGTGGGAGGTATGTTGAGTTGTTTGATTCCAAGTGCCCGAATGGTTCCCTGTGCGGCACAGTAGAGTGTTGTATGTATGTCTTCTAATGTCTGGATGTTGTCAAGGTGTTGTGGGATAGTGTGTGTGTTGAGATGGTTTATGACTGTGGCGAGTTGTTTTGATGTGTGTACTTTGGGGAGTGGCGGCCTGAGTGTGGGGTCTGTGCCTGTGTATTGTGCGAGTGCAGTGTAGAAATGATCATGAGCTGCACGTAATATTTCATTAGTTGTATTGTTGGGGCATGTGTACTGAGGGGTAGAGATTGTTTCTGTGTTTTCCATAATGGTGTCTTCTGGTGGGGTGTGATTTGGTGTCCTGTGGTTGGATTCAGCGACTTCTTCTTTAATTTGTGCAAGTATGCATGGGAGAATAAGATTGTTTACTACAATTGAACGTCGCTGATCCGCTACCCGCTGTTCGCTAAGCCCTAACGATGGATAGCGTGTGGTGAAAGCTTGGTGTAGTGCCTGTCTGTATCCTGTTAGTTGAGTACCTAACTTTGTAACAGTGAAGAAGTCGCGCATAAGATCCTGGTTCATCTGCGATGACCATTTGATGCGCTGGCGTGGTTTCCCAGTCTTGGTGGTCGCCTGCTCTGACACAGACAAAACACTTCCGACTGTTCGGGCGGGATGGTGTTGCCCAGGCATTGTGGTAGCCATAGTACAGGTTGGGGTGCCACTTTCTCCACCACCACCTGCGGGAGACTGTAGTACATTTTTCGAACCGAGGCCTTTATTATTATTATTATTATTATTATTATTATTATTATTATTATTATTATTATTATTATTAATGTATGGAGATTAAAAAAAATATGGTAGTTTTTTTTCTTACGATATAATAATATATAAGATAATAAATATAAATAAAGCATAGGATATTACAGTATTTTTCAATGAAATTTACAGTAACTAAAGAGAAAAAAAAATTATTTTCCAGAAAACAAATTAATCTGAATTTTGAGAGAACTTTAATCCGAAAATGCAGCATTTGTTTTAAATTTCCGCATTTTCATTATATTTATTTATTTTCCTCATTCAAGTGTCTCCATTTTTTTTTCTTTAATAAAATCGGATTGAAATACAGTAAAACCCCGTTATTACCCTTGTCAAGGGACCATGACCTACAAGCGTAATAAGCGGGATAGCGCTATAGACGGGAAATTGTTTATTTGATGGGGAAAGATTTGGACACCATTTTACAGGTGTCATACTTGATTCTGCAATAGATGTAGTGCAAATATGAGCTTATTTCCTATTGAAAAAAAAAAACTTTTATTGTGGTTTGCCGTGTGTGTGTGCTACTGTTTTGAATTATGACATTTTCAATGCGGTTCAGGTAATTATTAACGTCAATTGATACACTACTAGGAGCAATACTAATATATTTTCGGAGCATATTTAGTGCATACTTTACTTTTTTACGTTTGCAACAAACCCTTCGCTGCATCGGTAATTGCATCCCTGTTTTTCATTATTGTTCGCAGACTGGACGAGGGAATTCCTAGAGATTCTGCGAAATCCTTCTGACTTCTGTAGAATTCTCGTCGTACTTACGGAGAATTTGCAATTTTTCACTATAAAAGGGATTTCCGCTTCAACATTTTGCACTACTGTATCACAGATCCGCACTGCAAAGAGTTCAAAGATTCCCTCCTACCAGGGAAAAAAAAAGAATCTTTACAGTGTTACATTTCTTTTCGATACAAAATTTCCGATATAAAAAAAGCGCTACAAGCGGGATTTGAAGCGTTATAAGAGGGTAAAAGTATATAGAGATATATAGACCGTAATTCCAGGGACCGTACAAAAGGAGCGTAAAGAACGGGATAGTGCTATAAGCGGGAGCGTAATAACGGGGTTTTACTGTATAAAAAGAAATTAAAGATAAATACGGCATTTGTTTTTTCATTACTATGTAATATTCAGATATACATTGGTTAATTAATTAAGGTACTAACAAATAAAACTTCCTAAGTTTATTGTTTGTGACAATTTTGTAAGCTTACTTTGTAATTTCGTCTTGCCTATTGATAAAATTATTTTGTAATTAGAAATTAAAAAATATCTAGCATATTATAAGTAAAAACAGCATTTTTTTCTCTTTATTTTTGAATACAAAAAGTTTTAAATTATGTTTGCACAATTGTTAAACTATTAATAAAAATATTGATTAGCTACAGATAAGAAGACTTCAGATTTATAATAAAAAATATAATTACAAAAAAATTAGACTTTGTTATTTTCAATGAAATGTTGTTTAAATCTAATTGCCATTATAAAACAGGATCATATCTATAAATAAAGTATTTATTTTGATAAACTATTGCTTTATGAAAAAGAAATAAATCGTTAAAATAGATAGCATGTTTATAGAATAAAATCATATAATTTATTTATTGATGACATTTGAGAAATAAAAGAAGTTGTTGTTTTTAACACAGGTTTCTATGGGCAGAAATTACGACGACTCCAGATACTGGTGGCTCCCTCTAAAAATAGACAAAACTGCGTTTAGATACTATCCGCCTATTGAAATCAAGATTATTACGAATTAACTATCGCAGTCAGGAGATTATCTTTTGAAAATAAACAATATTTTTTACTGAAATAAATTCATTATATAAATATATTAAATGAAATATGCGTCAGAATATGCACATTGCATTTTTTAAAAGAGAGTTTTCATTTTTTATTGAATGTTCATCGCGTTTGCAGTAAGGATAAACTGAATTAATTTTAATGAATTTTATAAGTCATTATAATTCGCTTCTGACCCTTAATGGTAAACAAGAATAATTTGAAGTCCCTTACTCTACCTCCCGATAAGTTTGCCTGTGAAAGTTGGGTACTAATTATGCTTTCCCTAAAGCTTATATGGCTAAACTGAAGGTTAAAATCAACAACGAAAAAAAAGAAGGACCTACTGATAGTGTATAAAATACACCATCAACTCTTTTTTTTTTTTTTTTTAAATTACTTTTGAGTTTCTAAAGAGTTCTTTGCTAAGTTTTATTATTTTTTCACCTCTAATTAATTGAAACAATGGATCCAATTAATTGAAAACAATATTTAGTGTTCTCACTCGGCTTATCAAAAATATGAGGAAATACAGTCGGACCTCTATTTAACGAACCTCTATTTTGCGAATTTCTCTATTTTGCGAACTTTTCTTTGGAACCAAGAACATTTTGCTAATTTCTTCGTAAAATAACCTCCAAATAGCGAAGTGCCTTTTCTATTTAACGAACTTTTTCGTGGTATCTATTTTTTTTTCTCCTTGAAATGTTTTTGTTGTTAATATTCCCTTAGAGGAAATGAAAGAAATGTGATACAACTGAAGTAAAAAGAAGAAATTAACGATGATGTGCTGATTGATGATTATCTTTCACTTGATTCTGAAGTTGAGACCTCGGAAACACTAACTGAATCGGATATTTTGGACAGTGTGAAAAATAAAAACAATACAGCTATGAATTGCGATGAAGATGATGAAAATGTATATGATCATGATGCAGAAATCAAAAAAACCTTTATATGATGAAATGCAAAAATCATTTGAAACAATCCGACGCGGATTACAATTTGAAGAAAATACTGAAGGGATTTTTGGTGCATTGCAAAGATGCGAGACGTACAATGAGCGAAAACGCTTTGTCAAAAAAATAAATAAATAAATAAATTAACAGACTTTATTGGTAAGATTTAAGTACACATGTGGTAATGTATGCTTTAGGTCATTAAAATTATTGCTTTTTTAATAATATTGATTAATAAAAGGTGAATCTCTATTTAACGAATTTTCCATATAACGAACTTTTTTTCGGGATTTAGCGACTTCGTTAAATAGAGGTCCGACTGTATGTTATTTTATGGATTCCGGAAGATTTGTTATTGCTTTACGAACATTTGTTGTTCTATCAAAAGGATTGTGGGTAATTCAAGATGGCTGCCTCCATATTCGATTTGGAGCACGCTAGAGCTCTAATGAACGATCCCCTTTCAATGGTTAAAAAGACTACATGTAGAAAGCATATAATTCTACCTCCTTGTTATTTAGATAAACTGAAAACTGGTATTAGGGAAGTTTTGAGTGCCGAAACGAAGCAATATTCAGAATGGTTTGTTTTTCTAGCTGTGTTCGATTTAGTGGGTGCTTAATTTGTTGTATAAATTGTTCAAGCTTAAAGTAATGTGACGCATATGACTTCTTGTTCAAGCTTAAAGTAATGTGACGCATATGACTTCTTGTTAAAATATATCTCCTTGCATTTCGCAGATATACTACAGTGGCATTTTAAAGCTTCTTTATAAGATTCTACTGAGGAATGTGAATAACGTCAGTCCATGTGCATGTGGCTGAAGCGAATTCCTCTGCAGTTCAGTTAATGGTTTAATTAACATATGATGTTCTTTCGATTTGTTGAAGGAAATTTTTGTATTAACTATTTTATTTCTTTTTCGTTCTAGTTTTCAAGGTGTCCTAATTGCGTATGAAAATGTTCAGCTGATTCAGCCATTTGGGTCTTTCCTTAGTGATCAGCCGTTCTTACATTTTGATATTCAAGCAGATTTCATAGTTTTTCAGCCAACAATAGGATGCATCTTGGACGGTAATCTAAAAAATATGTTTTGTAGTTAGTTAAAAATAAGTATTCTATGATTTTGATATGATTTCCTTAAAACATTCAAGATTCTTATTAATATTAAAAAATGTAACATATTCTTTGAAACAGTTTTAATTCACAAGATGGGTGCCGTTAACTAGACTTTTACCATAGTTTTAATATTTATTTAATGGTTTCATCTTTGTTTTATAAGTAATATATTACTTGAGCTACTGCTTCATTAGTATTTTCAAATTGTAAAATATTTAATTTTTCCACTGTTGGGTGAAATTCTGAATAGCAACGTATTTTTAATTTTCAGTTGTAATTTTTAAAAAATTACGAAATAAAAATTTAATTTCAATTTTAAATTAATACGTTGCTTAGTATCTATTAACTTTGAAATCAGTTGTTTTTTGTTGCATGAAGTGAATTGTTATACAAGTCTTTATACATATCTTAGAAATTGAGATTACCTTTTGGGCCATGTGTTACATTTGTGACATTTGGAAAACATTTTTTTCTAATTAATCAAACAAAAGTTCTTTAAAATAATATACACTTTACCATATTCTTTTATGCAGAAACCTATCATTTTGATATAATAGTTATTTTTTAAATAGCTTTTTAAAAAACGTTACGTTTGTGACTTAGAAAAAAAAGCAAATTTTGAGTAATGACATTAAATGATATATTTCTGAGAGTTTTATGCCCGAGTGCACCAAACTTCAGTTAACTTTGATGACTGCAGTTTGGACGGAGCTAAAATTAGTGGAGGGTGCTGCTCCAGAAAAATGTTAACCTTTGTTTTAAAATTGTGTTAAAGGAAACATGTATAAAAAGAAAATTTATTCAGAAACTTGATAAATTTCTTTTTATACATGTTTGTTTCCTTTCACACAATTTTAAAAATGAACGCTTAAATTTTTCTGGAGCAGCACCCCCCCCCACTAAATTTAGCTCCGTCTAAACTGCAGTCATCAATGTTAACTGAAGTTTGGTGCACACGGGCATTATTGCCACACATTTAAATTAAAAAAATATTTATTTACCATAACGTCTAAAAATCACAGTTAATATTTAAATTTAATAAATAATTGAATAAATGAAAATTAAAAATCTGCGTTACGTGTATGACACCCTGATTGTTACGTGCGTGACATGTGAATTCAAAGTAAAAGTTTGCTTTTAAAAATGCATGAGGATAAAAATGTATGAAAATATTACATGATATTTAAACATTTATACAATAAGTCAATCAATAATTATTTTATTAATTAATGTTTATTTAACATTTCAAATCAACTTTAAGTTATTTAAATCAATTCTTATCTAAACAGAGTTACTTATAAAATTGAAACATCATCCAGTCTAAACATCCCTTTGTTAATTATCTAATACAAAAGAAACTTAACAAAAGTTAGACGTTAAAAATTTAGAGTAATATTCTCAACAACATTTTTAATACTTTTAATGTTTTAGAATTATATTTTTCTCAATTAATTTGACTGAACAATCTATATTTTATATAGTTTTCTAATCTTACACCAAAATTATTATTCAATTTAAAGATTAAAAAGATTTTTAACCAATTGTATCTGGTTATTTTTTCATTATTTTGATTATTTTTTTTTCCCTATTGACATTATAAATGTTATTCATAATTATTTTATAAATAATTTTTTCTTTAATATTAAGTATTTTCAATTTGTTCCTAATCTTGTTTGTTTGTTGTTTTTTTTTACAAAATTTATTTCAAAATTTCAAGATTTATTTCAAAATCTGTCACACATGTAACAAAATGTTACGTATGTGGCATATTTTGAAAGTTGTACAATTTTTTCATTTTTTAATAGATTTTTATATAACTTTACAAAAGTCATCTTAATATTTAGTTAAAAGAGAAAAATAAATTTTGTGTTAAAATTTTGACTAAATTAGAAGTTATAAAAACTTTTTGGATTCAATTGTTAAGTGTGTGACAATAGTTTTATCATGCCTCTTCAAAAGTTTTCTAAACTATTAAATTTTTTACAAAATATACACTTCTAACTCTATTCACAGTCTTGAGTATTTCATAAATTGATTTCTATCATTGAAATGTCAATTTAATAAATAAAGTATGAAAAATATTTTTTAAATTCAGAAATCATCAGTGTATTTTAATTTCATCATTCTGCGATTTTTTTTGTATTTATATATTAAAAGGTATTTTTTTAAATGAAATTTTAGTTTAATAACAAAAATTTTCGCATCATGAGAAAGAGCATAGTTTTTCCTACAAATAAAATTTATTAACATTTTTCTATGTTAAAAAAACTTTTTTTGCTCTCTGCATGGAATGGCCCTTTTATATAATTCCATATTGATCTAAGTAAATGAATTCAGTCAGTTAGACTTTATTAATAAATAAAAATCATCGGCTAATCCGGAGAATACGGTACTGCCAATCACCGTCTTCACATTGCTGGGTGCCCTTTAGCAAGTTCCGCCTCTGCCTCCAAATAAATCAGGCTTCAAATAATTTTACGTCCTTTGAGGTCAAGATGTAGTTCCAGTAGACTGAATCGTCTGTGACGATTAGCTGTAGGTTAGAAAAAGTGAGGTTTCACTCACTGCAGGATGAGTAAAATCTCACTTTTTCTAACTGTTATCAATATACACTGCAGGATGTGTATATTGATAACTTTTTAAAACTTATTTCTTCCCTTCCAAATTTACTGCCATCATGAGTATTGTGGAAACACAACCATCCTTTCACAACTTAAAAAAAATAGTCCAAAACAGCCCGGTACCGTAATCTCCAGTTTCACCAAATCATTTTATCAGTGCCTAAGTTATCTAAACAATAAATTGCTTCATAGTTTCTGCTCTTGGAACATAAAAACAAAGTAGGTTTGAAACTTATGTTGTAAAAACTGTTCATTTGTTTTTAAATCAATATATGAAGCACAACATACATACATACATACATACATATAGGGCCAGACAGGGGACAGCAAGCCATTTGTCTTGGGCCTCAGGCTTAAAAGAACCCCCAAGATTTATTTCTGTTTCTCTCTCCCTCTTTCTTGTTTATTTATATATATAGATATAGATAGATAGATAGTTCGGCAGTGACCCCGAAAACAAAGAAACAACAAAAATTAAATTGTGCTGATAGGCACAACCAAAAAACCTTTTCCTAATGTATGATAGGATTGAAGGCTTTTAATGGACTAAATTGTCCAACAAGGTGACTTAACCTAAAGAAAAGTTTAATGTGCAGAAGGTTCAATTGAAATCAAAAAACGAAACAAGGACTGCACAATGAATAAGAAAATGCCTTTCTAGTTCAATTATGAGAGGAAATCGGGAACGGCCGTTTCGTCCTGCAAGGGACTCATCAGCCCAATCCGCCCTCCCTGATAAAAGAACCCAGAAAGGGTTCTTATTCATTGTGCAGTCCTTGTTTCGTTTTTTGATTTTAATTGAACCTTCTGCACGTTAAACTTTATTAATAATTCTGTTTTTGAGTAGTTTACAGTTGCATAATTTATTTAATAATGTTTCATTATTGAAAAAAAGAGAGATCATATATATCTTCATCTGTAGCACAGTAATAGAAGCATGAAGACAAAGAGTGAAAATAATCAAAATCCAGGAAAGGTTTATTCAATAAATGAAAAGATGAGCAAATGAAAAAAGAAACTATGAAAATATCTGAACCAATATAAAGAGCTGAAGACCAGAAGTGAATACAGATAGGATGAAAAAGATCAAACTTTTAAAGCAGTTTGAAAAAAAAAAAAAAATATTTCATTTCTCTGTCATTTCTTTATTCTTTTATATGTTCTGGCACATTAAATCTTTTGTTTAAATTAACCAGGTTGAGTTCAGCCTTGGTTTTTTTATATTCAAATTCCTTTGTGCCTGACGGTTCTGCAGGCCAGGATTTGAAATTCTGTTTTGGTTTTTTTTTTTAAATGTGTTTTCTTTTGGAGAGAGACCACTGCCTGAGGTGGGAGTGGTTTCCCTTATCATTTTTGCACTATCTGAACATTTCATCTAGTGAGTGGATCTGGCTGACGAGTTCATAAAAAGGACGAAAGTCTGGCCGTCCCAGACTCTCACCGATGAATGCTCAGATATTTTTCATTTGTGTGTCATTTCTTTATTCATTTATAAATATTGCTTTGCTTTCTATTTATTATCAAATTTCTTAAATGCTGTTAACTGCAACAGTAACATAAAGCTAATTGCATTTCTCAGTTTGAAATAAAGATAACCTATGGATCAGTTAGATACAGGCTTACTGCTAAGACTCAAAATTAGATTTAACATTCTAAGTTTTGCCTAACAATTAGATTTAAGGTTCCTAAGTTTTGCCTAACAATTAGTTTTCACATTGCAAAGAATTGTTATTTCCCATTAATTTAAAAGGTTACATACTGATTACAGCACATATAATTCAAGAATAAATTTGTAGTTTCACAGAAAATTAAATTTTACATCTATTCCACCCAGAACAATGTCCTTTTCATGAAACATCACCTTATTTTTTTTTTTTAGAAACTGGATTGAAATAAAATCTAAATGTAGAGAACTTGTTTATTATTTATTTACTTATTCATTATACAGCATTATTGACTATGAAAATTCACAATATTGGAGGAGGAAATTAAGTTTTAACTTTTTATTATTTACACTCTCATTGCCCAGGAGTAAATATGAGTGTATGTTGTGTATTAGTGTCAGTGCCTTCAAATATATCTGTGTATTGGAGGTAAAAGGCACTATGTCCATTTTTTACGAAATTAAGGTTTTAACAGTGTCCTATACAATATTTTTTGTTTTTTCAGAGGTACAAAGCACTATGTCCTAAGCCTAAAAATAACATTAAAAACAGAAATAAACAATAACGGTACCAACATGCTTGCGAGGTAAAGAGCACTATTATTAAAGATTATCAAAATCTAAAATATCTAAAATAGATATGTATAAACTGTTTATATTATGCCATAAAAAAAAGTTTACAAAGAGTGTCAATCAAAGTGCAAAATTTAAGAAAACATTTTGTAAAAGAATCATTCAACTGGTTCTCCTGAAAAATTTAGCATTTGTGACATAGTGTCTTTTACCTCCGATGCACAGATATAACACCATCTACCAATGCTGCCTACAAAACTGACATTAACAAAATTAAGAGAGATAGTTTATATTGAAATTCCATATTTAATTGTTAATGTATTCAAACCTAATCCTCCTTTATACACAACATTTCTTTATTCTTTCTCCTGGTGCATAGATTTGAGATATATTTCATTACTCAATTGTGTACCAATTTCAAGCCAATTGAATGAAAAACATAGGAATTTATAGAAAACAAATAAACTGTGCTTTTATAGAGATTAATTGTTCAATAATAAAAATCATTAATGCTTCTTTTTTTTTAATAGTAATGATATTAATTTTTTATTGTAAAATATAGTTTTGCTATTATATGTTCTTCCTGATAAAATTGTTAAGCACTTTATTTTTATTTAGTATATTGTTGGAATGAGATATTAAAAAGTAGATTTTTTTTTCTTTACTAGTTTATTTTGTAAAAAGATGTTTTCTACTAATTAATTGATACAGTGTAAAAGCTCACGTTTGTACATTCTAGTTCAAGTGCTTTAATTGAAACTTATTCTTAAAATCCGAAAGTGCATCAGTTCAGCATGGTAATGATACAAACAGAATTACTGATATAGGTCTTTTTTGTTTTTTGTATTAGATATGTTTGAAATTGATTCATACCTACTGGCAGTCGAAATAATTCTTGTAAAAGTTTTACTTGATCTCTTTGCCATTGAAGCATTAGGATCTTAAAAAAAAAACTTTGTCATAATTATTTCATTTATAACCAGTTTTGGTTTGTAAGACAGTCTATCTGCTTAAGAACAAAATTATTATTTTTATTGCCTTATATTCTGATATCTCATTTATTACTAATATTTTCCACAGTGTAATAGTATTGTGTAACTAAGTTTGAAGGTCCTATGCAAGGGTCTCTGTTGGTTTGTCTTTTTCCCCATGTGAAGAAAAATAATAGTTAAAATAAAAGAGTACAAAACTTGTTAGTTTATGGGAAATCGGACAGTTTGTGAATGTTTTCTCACATGGTTGATCCATGATTTTAAGAGTAGACAAATGTAATTTGGTAGATTTATCATTGGCTCAAATTCTACCCATACAGAACAAGAATAAACTAAATTCTTAATCAATTTAATGCATGCTAAATATCCTTTGATGCAAATAAGACATATGATAAAAATTTAAAAAGTTATATTTTAAAAAAGTAATATTTATGTCTATATTCTCATCTTATTTTTATTTATTTTTTTAAATATTTTTTTTAACTTTTTAACTTTGCATCATTTTGGTTTTCTCTTTGGTCAGAAGATAAGAAGAAAGTAAAGGAAATGAACATGATGAAATCTTGATTGAAAGGAGATTTTGGTCTATTAACTGTGACTTTTGGATGTTAAGAAGTTACTCCATGGAAAACTGAATCAGTTGTTCTGATACTTAAAGAATCAGAACATTTCTGTATCTGATCTCAGTAAACTAAATTTTCTGCCTACCATTTACTTCTTAAAAGTGTTCTCTGTGATGAACAATGTGTGGTTTCAGAAAAATGGTTGAATGGCTGATTCCTCAATGAAAGGGCTAAGTAAAGATTGAACTAAGCTGCACTAAGTTTTATGAAAAAAAAAAAAAATAATGAATAAAAAACAATTTCTAGAAAGGTGCTCACTAATAGAAATACGATAGATTCAAACAATTAATGTATTTTGTTTCTTCTGTAGTAAATAAAAGAAGTGAATTTGTTTCTCCTGTATAAATTAATCTTTTTAGTTAATTGATGTGTATTTTATTTCTTAAAATTGAGTAAAAGCTTTTTGAAGTGTCTTACTTTGAGGGAAAAAACAATGGCATCCTACATTGCAACGAATATTCAAAAAAAAAAGGAAAAGAATCAAGATATGAAAATTTATGAAAGATTGAAAGTATATCAGTTAAAATTCGTAAAAAATCACATTTTATTTGTGTTTCTGTCTTATTCACATTGTTAGCACTAAAATTATTCTATGCTAAAGCAATCTTAATCTACTTCCATCATGATTTGCCATTAAGAGATTTTCTGTCTCTTTCTTTGTTGTTTGTAGTGAATGCAACTGTTTTTTCTTCAGAAAAAAAACAAAGAATCTTCATCTGTGTATTACTAATTTTCAATACTTTACAATTGATGATGTCAACATCTTGCTTCATCATATTTTGCAGGTTTACTAATGCTAAGTGAGGATGATGCTTTGATTTTCAGTATTATAAAGTGAAATGCTTGTTCCTACAGTTTCACATGAAATGTCATTTGCTTCCTCGTTTACAGGTTAATATAAGCAATGAAGTCTTAATCTCTGATTCAGAAAGGCTTTCAATTTTATTTTCTTGTTCATTATCCTAATGGAAATTAGAGATTGGACAGTTTTCACATTATTTTCATATAATATCAGGAATAAATTCAAACTATGATCTTAAGACTTGAAACAATTATTTTATGTTGGCCTGTTGATTTTGTAGTGATGACAATAAAAGAAAAATGTTAAGATTTAGTGCATCTAGCAATTTGTGATTGAAATCAGCTTTGAATTTTTTTTACTCCCTTTTTCTTTTAACGCAGCTGATAATTCTGTAACAATATCTCTAGAAGTTTGTAAACTTGCTTCTTTAGCAAAAGACATTGCAACTCCAGCACTGGAAAAATGTCCTCTATTTTCAATAGTGCTCTAACAGGAAAAAGCTTCAGAAGATTGCTTAGTCAAGACTTTACAACTTTTCAGTTGTATAGCCAAAAGTGTAGAATTTTTAGCAACTTTACCTTTTATAGCAATTTCTTTTAATAGCATTTTTCTGTTTAATTTAGGAAAGATAAATTATAATTTCTTAGCTGTGTAGAATTTCTTCTTTCCTTTGACTTTTGAACAATTGAAAGCTAATAGCTTTATTGATATTTAATGAATGACATTTTCATTTCTATGCATTCCTGCTTACCAAGAATATGCAGTTGGAGTTGCATTTATGAAATTGCTATAATCGGAATTGAAAAAACTTTTCTCCCTGCTATGTAGCATTAAACTGCTGTGGAGTCAGAGTCCTGAAGTTGGTAGAATTTTAGTTGGGGGTCACTATTCTTTTACTGGAGTTGGAGTAAAAAAAAACTATTTTCTGACTCCACAGTCCTGCTTCTTACTGAACAAGATTTCTTTGTTGTCAAATTGTAAATATCGTATACCACAACAGTATTTTTTTTTTTTTTAATTTTAAGAAACATTATTTCACATTGCTTGATTAAAACAAGAAATTAATTTATCTGACTGTGTTGGGCAAATTACCACTATAAAAAGTTCAGAAATTGTCTTCTATTGACTTTTTTTCTTGTTATATTGAAATAAAATTATGATCATTAATTACAGGTATTGTTAACAAAATAGGACGGAATCATGTCGGGTTTTTGGTTCATGGTTGCTTCAATGGAATGGCTCCAAGAAATTCTGTTGAGCCTGATGAGGTCTGGTTAGGAGATCAATTACATCTTGGGCAAGGATTTACCTTTGAAGTAACATATCTTGATCTAACAAGTAAAGTTTTATTTATTAGAGGCAAAATTCTCAGCATCAGGTAAGAATGATAGTTTTAGTCACATAGTTTCCACTCAGAATTCATAGGCAAAACAATCTAGACAAATTATATTGAGATCATAATTAGCCTTTCTTGCATAAATTCTAACCAGTCTTAAGTACTGAGAAAAAATAAAAATAGGAATGTAAACAAATAAAATCTGAATATAAATTAAGAGATTTTAATTTTTAATTAAAACAAGTTTTAATAAAGAGAATTTTTTTTTTTAAAGACAAGTTAACTGTATGACAGGCCTGCACTATGTTTCTTGTTAAAAATGTATAGTGAATCATTTAAAAAAATAAAATAATAAATAACACTAAGATGATTATTAAATGAAAAGAAAACAAGAGCAGCACCAAGTAAAAAAAGGAAAGGAAATCGCCTTTCTGATTCGTTTATGGGGAAGGAATTGGGAACGGCCGTTTTCGTCCTTCTGCGGACTCATCAGCCCAAAACCCCGCCTTCCCCGATAAAAGTAATCAGAAAGGTGAGATCCCCTTAGTGAAGGCCACCACCAACCTGGCAGTGACCTCATAAACAAGAAAAATAAAGAGGTGCGTCACTAGACGCTAACCCAAACTTGGTGCTGCTCTTGTTTTCTTTTCATTTAATAATCATCCACAGCATGTTAAATGTTTTGTTTATTTCTTTTGTGAACCTTCTGTTCCTTTTAAATAATGCCTTTTTGCCTACTAGTTGTAGGAAAAGGCTTTGGGTTAGCGTCTAGGGACGCACCCTTTATTTTTCTTGTTTATGAGGTCACTGCCAGGTTGGTGGTGACCTTCACTAATGGGATCTCACCTTTCTGATTCCTTTATTGGATGGCGGGGTTTTGGCCTGATGAGTCCACAGAAGGGCGAAACGGCCGTTCCCAATTCCTTCCCCATAAACGAATCAGAAAGGCGATTTTCCTTTCCTTTGTTTACTTGGTGCTGCTCTCGTTTTCTTTTCGTTTAATAATTATCCACAGCACCTTAAATGTTTTGTTTACTAAGATGATATTGGGAATAATGTATTTTTTAAAAAGTTAGTGGTTTCAAGACTTGCTGCATAGGTATTGCTCACATGTATGTGCTGAGATATATTTTTGATGGTTATTTTTCTGAAAGTGATACCACACACAAATATTTACATGCACACAAATATTTGAATATTTACATGCTTAAAAATATTTATGAAAAAACAAACAAACAAATTTTGATCTGATGCTTTTTTTATTTTAATACCAGTGGGTTTTTTTTTTGTTGTTGTTTTTTTAAATCTAGTGAATACTTAATGATTTAAAATTGAATTTTTGTTGTTGTATTGGCTTTGAACATTAGCAATTGGCAGACTAGTAGAGTTGCCTTTATAGATATTTTTATGTAAGTAAACAAAATTCCCATAAGATAACAAATGCCATTAGAGAACAAGAATCATTCATTACTAATAAATAAAAGGGAACCAAAAAAAGAATTTTGTTGAATTTTTATAATACAATGAATATGTGAAGGAAAAATGTTTTATATTTTTTTTAAGCATTACAACTGGCTTCAAAATAACAATGTTAAGTTTTAAGCATTACAACTTTAAAATGTTAGTTTTGGTGCTATATTTATAACACTAATTAATTTGGAGCAGTCGTAATATTTTAAAATGGATACAATCATAAATAATACAGTATGCGCCAAAACAAATGATACTGAAATACTTAAGTACAAAAAAGGTTTATGTGACATACAGAATACAAATAGTAGAGGAAGCCTGAGATACGTGGAAGTTAATTTCCACATTGTCTGAGGCATAGCACGTGTTCGATATGCTGTTTGTTGCATTGCAGGCAGTACTCATAACTCATGTAGATTCTCAAACATGTCCCTGAATAGAGGTTTCTTCATTCCACACATATGGAGGGGTTTCTCCACAATGATGTCTGACCATTCAAATCCCAGAAAGGTGGTTGTCTGTCGATTGATAAATCCATTCAAACAAATTTGACTTTCATCAGGAAGCCAGACATTTGACAAAAAAAGCTTCATCTTCGTACGCCATCGCTAATATCGTCGCACAGTAAATGATTCTCTTGTCCTTGTTAGCATTGCTTAGACATTGGTTTGGTCTGTATCTTACAGCCAAACCCACCAATTTCATTTTTCGTCTAAAGATGTTTGACTAAGATTCATTTTTAAGAATGTTCACTGTAAACTTCGTTTAGGTGACTGTAACACATGCTGGAGGAGCCTTCTTCGATTCGCATTTGTCACTGTAACTGGATGTGTGGTGCAACCTTTGCGCTATATCAGAATGCTGTCCATCTAACGAACTTTTTTAATAATGGCTAACATAACCGTGCCTGTAAGTGGTAGTTTTTGAAAGCTTTCTGAAATGCATTTCCAACATATAGCAAACTTCATCCATTTGAAATTCCAACTCTGTATGAGTGAAAATAATGCTCCACAATAAAAATATTTTCTTTCATTGTTAGCACCATTTGAATATCTACCAAACTTTGGCGCATACCGTATAAATAAAGAAATCAAGAAAGTGCACACTTTTTATATGTTGCTTATTGCTTATTAACTGTTCTAATAGTATATCTTCTAATAAAATAAAGTATTAAAATTTTTAATGATAATAACAATTAATAATAATATTAAGAACAAATAAATTTACTAAAAAATAAAAATATTAAAATTGATAAATGAACTGAGTACAGGTTGTATTAATAAGATGGCAAATACACTGGTCAAAACAATTAAGGAGAGCAAGAGAGGAAAAGTAAAAATGATACTATAAATCATGTAAAAGTAATCTTTTTGCAAGTAAAATATCATTTGGATATCAGATACAGTAGAATATGCTGTAGTAAGGTAAGAGAAATGCCCTAGAGACTTTATGTAATGGTCACATGATTTGAAACAGTGTGTGTGTCTAGGGCAATGTGCTTTTCAGCAGAAAAGGGGAATGCTTCGCCACTTGTCCAGAAGAGCAGTCTCTAGCTCTAGAAGAGTTGAGGGAGGTGCCGGCCTAGCTGCGATGTGTCTGCCAAGTGCATCCCAGACATGTTCAATGGGATTTAAGTCTGGCGTGCAAGCTGGCCACTCCATATGCTCGATGCCCTCTTCTTGCAGCATGTTATCTACTAACCAAGCTCTCTGAGGACAAGCGTTATTGTCCATGAAAAGAATCATCAATGGCACCAGCATACAGCACAACAATAGATTGGAGGATCTTGTCTCTTTTAACTCAGGGCTGTCAAACTGCCTTTTCGGATGATGTTCAGGTCTATATCTCCACCAATACTGAATCTTGCCCACACCATCAGTCTACCATCACCACCATATTGAGATGTTTCTTGCACATAAGCAGGGTTATTTCCACATTCTCTTCAGATGAGGACTTGTCGATTGTCAGGCTGGAGACTGAATTGCAACTCATCTGAGAACAGAACCCAACACCATTCGGTGTGCCCCAATTTCAATGTTCCTCCTCCCAGTTTCTACGGGCTAAACGGTGTTGGATGGTTAATGGGACACACACCTACGTGCACGGAGGCCACCTTCACTATAGCGATTGCAGACAAATTGAGGTGACACTCTGTTTCCTGTTGTCATTTTAAAGGGCACAATACAGTCCCATTACATTCTGCCATCTGTTCTGGCAGGTTGTTAAGATGTGATGGGCGTCCCTTGCTGTAGTTGCTCATGGATGGCCTTGCCCTAGCCTTCATTAAACATTTCCTATCATTTGAAATTGAGTCCATAATTGGGAAATTACATTTTGAGACAGACCAATGGCTTCTGCTGTGGCTGCCCAGCTACCATCCTTCCTGTGGCTCTCCTTGCCATCAATTCTGTTAAATCACGCTATTGGGACATTGTACCACCTGCCCACTTCCCTAAATGAACTTTCACATTGTCCACAGATGGCTACTGGAGTTCCCACAACTGCACACACGTCCCTTCTGATATCACCAATGCCTGAGTCACATGTCTATTTCACTTCACGGAGGGATATTATGCGATTGTAGTTCATACTGTCCTGACAACACATCATCATCAGGATATTTTCTGTGATCCCCTAATTGTTTTGACCAGTTAGTTGTTTAACTTATTATCCATAACTTGTAGTATTGGATTTGTTCACATTTTGTGTTTTTAGCTCAAGACTTGTGCAAGTCTGCCTTTTTATTTTGCTCCTTCACATCAGAACTTCTTTCAAAAACAAGAAAATCACCCCAATGAATTCCAAATGTTTTGGATGATGATAGTTTTTTTTTTTTTTGCCCAATTTTTAATTTTTGCATTAATAATAGTAATAGATGAGACTATTGAAAAGTATGTTTTAATGTGCTTAATGGTATAAGATAATGCTTACAATTTTAGAAAATAATGCTTGACAAAGATTAAGTGGAAATCTTTAGTAAAGTTGAAGATTGGTCTTGTATTATTAAAAAGTTTTCAGTCAGTGTCTATTCACATTTCTCTTACAAACTACTTTTAGTGTTTGTAATTGTGACTTTATGCTGACTTTAATTAGTGAAAAACAATGTGCTTTTTTTGTAATCCTTGAAAAAGTGAATTTTCAAACCTTTTTTTTTTTTTGCACTAGACAATTCGTGTAATTATTAATTTTTTTACTTTATTATTAAATCAATTTGTTTTATAATTTCAGAGAAAATAAAAATGATGATACTTGGGATACAGAAACTTTTGATGTCACAGAAGAACTCAAATCAAGTAAATTATTAACAAAGCACACACCGCAAAAAAGAAAGAAGTGTTTTGAAGAGGAATTAAATGAAAATATTCCAACCAAGAAACAGAAAACATCTTCTCAAACAAAGGATAATTATTTAAATAATGATAATCACTCTGAGTCGTTGTTTAGTTCAAATTCAGTTTCTGATATGGATAAATCTAAATCCTACAATAATAACTGTAATTCCCTTAATTCTGAATTAGATAACTCTATCAATGAAATTAATCAAAAGAATGTCGAAACCAAAAAACTCAAGAAGCTGAAAAAGAATAAAAAAAAGGAAAAAATAGAAGAAAAGAGCAAAGGTACAATTATTAAAGACACTATCTCAAATCAGTCTAGCAGAAGTAAGACACTAGAAAGATCTGATTTAAGCCAGAAAAGTGAAGAAAAATTTACATTAAACTTTAATTCAGACTGTACTGACTCTGTGGAAGATAAAAACAACGATAATTTTGAAACTGATCAGTTGGATTCTCATTTAATAATGTGCCAAGAAAAGATAGAGAGGAACCTAGAAGGGAATGCTAAGATGGATGCCAATGACATTGGACTTATTAATTATAGTTCAGATGACTCTGATAATGAAGGACCTATCTCTGATAAACAAAACAAAGAAGCACCACCAATTAATGCCAAAGTAAAGCATAAAAAGTCAAAAGAGAAACGACATAAGAAAAAAAAAGTCAAAGATCGTTTAAGAAAAAAAAACAAAAAGAAAGACAAAAGTAAGAAAAGTCATTCAAAAATAAGAAAAGTTAAACATGAGAAAAAACAGAGTGTGAAAAAAAAGGAACTTCATAAGAAGAAACACTAATAATAATATATTATTTGTTTTAAATATAATTTGTTTCGTTATTTTATCTCAAATGTGAAAAAAGTTTAATCAAGCTTTTCAAATGGTTTCATTTAAATATGATTCGTTTTATTTCTAAACTTCTGCATAAATTTTGTAGTTGTACATTTTTCACTTATTTTTATTAACTGCTGTAAAGTAAAGAAAGTTGTTTTGCATTTCTTTTTTGCTGTTTACTAATACTTGCTTTATATGAAATTCCAGTGTCTGATAGAAAGATAACAGTTTATATATGATATATTTTATAATTTACAAACATACACACCACACATTTTAAAAATTTATATGCATACATGGTGAACCGTAGTTACGATTTTAAAATGATACATGTGGTACAGGGTTCTAATAAGTATTTTGGGATGGAAATCCAAGGTGTGTAGTTCCATCTTAAGGATCGAGCAGGTCTGGAAAATTGTCACAGGAAATTCCTGAATAAATGTGAGTAATATTTCTTTAAGAAGCTGTATCATAAAAACAAAAATACGTAGTAATTAATATTGATAAAACTCGCATACCACATCATAGTATTTAAAAATTTTATTTAAATACTAAAAATTGTAAATTTTCAAGAAATAGTATATGTCTTTTCTTTTTCAAGCATAATGACAAGATTGGAATAAATACAACAAAACAAAATGGTGAGAAGTCTAAACAAATTCAAAAAACATATATGAATCAATAAATTTAGTTGTTTTTACAAAAACCATTAATATGATACAATTCAATTATTAAAATAATAATAAGAAAAACAATTATTAGATCATAATAAAATTCTTAATAATTAAGAACATCTGTTGTTGCTGTTTTAGTATAATTTTTTTTTATTAAGTCTCTCATTAAGACAACTGTGGAAGGGTTTATATAAACTCCTTCATACCTATTAAAATTTTCCTCCTCAGTGTTTTTAATAACACAACTTTCTAAAAATTTTTCTTAATTTGTATCATATTCTTTATACAAAATTTTCATGTTATTGTCCATAATGTGTCCTTTTTCCAAACAGTGGTTGGCAATGTCAGATATGTCCAAATTTTTATTCTTCAGAGCTCTACCGTGTTCTACATTATGTTTGAACAAGGCTCTTTTTGACTCTCCAATTAAAAATCGCCACAAGTTTTACAATCAATTTTATATATAATACCCATTTCATTTTGATTATCATTAAGATTTATTTTCTTGCATAACAGATTTTTGATCTTATAATATAGCTAGGTTTCAATTATAAAAATATTATATATACTATATATACTATACTATATTATATGATTTATATATTGGAATTGTATTTATTCCAATCTTGTCATTATGCTTGAAAAAGAGAAGACGTCTACTGCTTCTCGAAAATTCGCAATTTTTAGTATTTAAATAAAACTTTTAAATAATATGATGTGGTATGTGGAGTTTTATCAATATTAATTATACAAGAAATGAAAAGGAAGAATAATTTACTTGAAGAATGTGGAACTTAAAAATATGTAGCATTAGTAGCATTAGTAGCACATATGTAGCATTAGTATTTCAGTTTTTATGTTACTTATACTTTATTATGTAGCTTGTTCAGATTATCTAGCACAGTAGTTGATTGCTTTTATTAGACAAATATCTTACTAGCAAACAGATCCTACTTTGATCCATTGGAGTAATTGGGTAATTAATTAATTCATTGCTATAATATAAATAAAATAGGAATAATTTTGGTTTAAATGATACAAATATACATACATAACATTAAGTGAGTCATTCCAAGGGAAGAGACAGAAGACAGAACAACTACTTGAACTCTCTAAAATCTGAAAGTTGCTTGACAACTTTAATTTGTTTAGCTTTCTATAGATTGAGAACAGTGCATAATATTGTGTTTACAGGGTGATTCTAAATTCATAGGACAAACTTGAAGGGTTACTAGGGCACACTAAAACAAAATTTTTTTGTCAAAAAATGTATGCATGCAACTGTTGCATTTGTATTCTACGACAGGTTGAGAACTTTCCGACACAAGCACCAGAGCTGTTCCATGTAGCACAGATGTGATCCAAACCATCCTATGGAGAATTTTGCACCAGGAGCAATTACACCCATTCATTTATAGAGAATTCACACGTTGAAAGCTGAGGATTATCATCGGCACTGGTTTTTGTAGCAGAGTGCAGTGCATCTGGATTTTCCAGCACATGCTCATCACAGATGAAGCATTATTTGCACGTGAGGGAGTGTTTAATGTGCACAGTGCTCATGTATGGGCAAACGCAAATCCACATGCTAGACAGCTGTGTGTTTACCAGCAACAATTCTCTCTCAATCTTTGGGGGAGGGGGTGGGGTATCGTCAACGGCCAAACAGTGCCCTCTACTGCGTCAATGTGACAGTTGTGGACATACATTATTTGACAGAAATGTTTGTTTTAGTGTGCCATACGACCCTTTAAAAGTTTGTCCAATGAATTTAGAATCACCCTGTATAATAAAGCTTTTCAACTGATATCAGTTGAATGCAAGACAGATGGAACTTAACAACTAATTAATAGTTAGAATGGTGATTAAAAAAAAATTGATAGTAAATTGAGCTAAATTCTGCTTCTTTTCTGTTTGCTGGAATGTTTAAGCATCTTGGTCGTAAGCATCAGCTCTTCAAGTAAAGGTGGTGATAGGATATTTTGCATTTTAACTTTTTTATCTGATTTAAAGGCAAATCTTCTTTCAATATACACATATTTACTTCTTTTTTCAAATACATGTTTGTTGAAAGAAGAATTCTATCATAAGAATTTTTCATTTCCTTTTGTAACTGTAACCAAATAATAAAAAATAAAAACCTTCAATCCTGAACAGACCTCCAAGCCTCTTGGGCTCTGGTACCAAAATGGTTCATTATCTAAAGGAATCCTTCCCTTATTCCACCCTATTCAGTATATTGGAAACAATTGAACGTTGATTTTGTGATCTCCATGTGGATTTCTAATTTAGCTCTGTGAGAGAAGACAAGATATTAAAGCTCTTTTGCATCACGAAACCATAAAATAAGCTTTATATACATTCCATTTTATTGAAAATAAAACAACAGGAAAACTGGTTTGATATGACCAAACTTTTGATAGGAATTGCAGGAGATAGGAAAAAAAAATACTTTTCAATTGAGTCAGGACAGCAATAATTACCTATATTGAGATAACTTATCTATATCAATATATTTTTATATATTTTTATATACCTTGGTTAAATTGACATTTCCTGCAGAATCTACTAAGAAGCAGACTAATAGATTTATTATTTGTTTCAAAATAGCAAATACTAACAAAAACTTTAACAACTAAAATATTTAGGTTTCTTTTGAGAACAAAGTATGGAGTGATTCTAAAAATATTAAAAATAAATAACCAGCAGCAGTTTTAACATCATACATTGATGCCAGAAGTTATAGAAATAATTCTGTTTAAATTAGAATACTGAATCCAATGAAGTAGTAAACGTGTATTAATTTATAAATTGAAGAGATGCTTCTTTTCTTAGTTGACTTGTGTTCGCCTGAAGGTCTGAATTTTCTAACTTAGTATGATTTTAAGTCAACGATGAAGTCACTGGATAGAGTTTTTAAGTCAAAAAACATCTCTCTAACGACCAAGAAAAGACTTGTACAGAGTCTGGTCTTTTCTGTGTTCATCTATGGATGTGAAAGTTGGACAACAAAGATACGAGACAAAAGACAGATTGATGCCTTGGAGATGTGGTGCTGGAGAAGAATGTTATCGATACCATGGACAGCTCGAAGAACGAACAAATCAATTTTGGATGAAATCAAACCGGACATCTCACTTGGTTCTAGGATCACCAAATTACGTCTTGCCTACTTTGGACATATTATTAGACGTGATAGATCTTTAGAGAAGGACATTATGTTGGGAAAAACAGAAGGCTCTAGACGAAGAGGAAGACCAGCAACCAGATGGCTTGACACTATTACAACTACGACAGAAATGACCATGGCCGATCTTTGTGAACTCGCACGTAATCGTTCTTCCTATAGATCGTTCATCCATCAGGTCGCCAAGGCTCGGAATCGAGTGAAAGGCCGTGATTGATTGATTGATGATTTTAAGCATACTAAGCTTGCAACTAGACATTTTTTTTAGTGATGCCCCTTCACTAAATTTTATATTCACCCTTTCAATTTTGTCTCTCCTTTTTAAAATTTACTTTTTCATGTTTAAATTATTTGAGAAGTGTGCCCCTGTGGATCAGCTTTTACATATTAAAATTTTTAAATTGTGAAGGTATAATTGTTGGTGATTTCCCTAATATCTTATTCTTTATCAATAAAATCAACCTTTTTTTTGTTTAACTTTGGCAGTATGTTTTAAGTAGTCTCTGTGTAGATTAGCTTCACCTCCCCCCCCCCCCTTTGGTATTGTTCTGTTGCTAAATTTGAAGTTTGTCAGCATCTGTTGTCTCATTTAAGTATACTATTACATTAATCTGTTTTTTCCTCTTCATTTCTTGTATGCCTTTCCTATTTCAGTTTTTAAATTGTCCTTATGTTGGAATAAATTTCTAATTACTTCAAAGCTGACCTGTAAGAATTCATTAACATTTTCAATTTGCTTCACCTGTTTCTCTAAACTTAATTAACATTTTCAATTTGCTTCACTTGTTTCTCTAAACTTAATGAAAAGAGTAACATGTATAGGTTTTCCAATATTGGCAGTTCAAAATATATTTTTAGGGAGAGAGCAATTAATTTTTGGCTTAATAAGGCCATATTTTAATTTACTACAAAAAAAATAAATAAATAAACCAAAGGTATTAAAAAAAAGACATTATTGTATTAGTTGTTAATCCACATTTGAATAACAGCTATCTGATAAATTCTATGGATGGTCCTCATTGTACATTGCAATTCTGTCCCAGAAATTATCAGTAATGTACAAAATGATGTAATGGGAACATTCTCTTATAAGAATTAACAGAAATAGGGCAATTGCATTCCAAAGTAGAAATGTGGCATATGAAACAATGTGGGTAATGATTTAGTGTGCATCAAAAGCAGTTCTTAAGGTCCTGACTCAAGCAATTCCGGCAACTGCAAGCCTGTTATTTCTTTTATATATTTCTTTTACCAATGCAACTAAAATTCTGAAAATTTAAAAAATCAAATTGTGAAGCATGTGGGATTTTTATTTTCTTGTTTTTAATTTTCAAAATATTGTGTAATTAATTAAATTAAAATTCAAAAACTGTCAGTTTTTTTTGGGATTTTCAATGTATTACTAGGTGTTTTCAACTCAAAAATGACTTGATGATAGCTTTAAATGATAAAAATAAGTAAAATAATTACAGTGAAACTTGGATAATTCGAACTTGTTTAATTCGAAATTCTGGATAATTCGAATTTTTTGCTCGGTCCCTAGAATTCTGTATTAAAATGTTAAAAAATCGTGGATAATTCGAATTTTATTTTGGATAATTCGAATTTTTCGTACGATTGTCCTTGAAATATTACGATAAAAATTATTAAAAATAATAAATTAAAATAATATTTATATATAAAATTAATATTTAATTAATAAAAAATATTACGGTAAAACAGGCAAAGTCTGTCTGCATTTTCCGAGAAAAGACTTGGCCACACCCCTTCGGTCTAGAGTCACATGCACTTCCCGTGAATGATTCAATGCGGTTGTATACATTTTTAGTTTTTATGCTTGTGCTTAAAAAGTATTGTTTCTATGCTCTTACTCATATGGCATTGTAAAAAGCTAAAGCTCCTTATAAGTCATTAACATTAGCTGAAAAGGTAGCGGTGATTAAGGAAGTGGAAAAAGGTTTTAAACAGAAATCGAAAATCTCCAAGGAATTTGGAATTCCATCCAACACGTTATCGACATATTTGAAGAACAAAGATAAAATTTGAGCAGCAAAAATGGCAATGGAAAAAATAGAAAAAGAATGAGAGGGCCTGACAACCCAGAGGTTGGAATCGTATTGCATTCAAAGAAGCAATTAAAAATATCTGCCTTTTTTTTTAAAGTGATGAATAATTAAGCTAGTAAAAAATGTTTGATTTAATGAAAAAAATGTAGCAGTATTCTTAGATAAAGTTTGTGTGTTAAATCTTTGATCGTGGAGTTAATCTTTTTTATTTATCTCTTCTGTTTGAGAGAATATATGTAATTCGAATTTTTGGATATTTCGAACTTTTTCTCCGGTCCCTTCAGCTTCGAATTACCCAAGTTTCACTGTATTTATAGAATAATAAAATATTTAGTATTAGGAAAATAGTTAATTTTTTTAAAGAAATTGTGGTTTTTATTCATTCGTCGAAGTGGTCACATGTGCACAGTACCACTGGAAACACAGAAATCTGTCATGGCAAAGTGGTACACGGATGTTTGCTTACCCCATGTGCTGGAAACCATCGCTCAGGTTCATCCGAGGACCGGGTGCAGAGGCCTGCTACTGCATGACAATTGTCCTGCACACACTGCGAGGTTAACCAAGCAGTTTCTAGCGGATAACAAACTCAAGGAACTGGGGCACCTGCACTATTCTCCTGATTTAGCCCCTCTGGACTTCTTTCTCTTCCCAAAGGTGAAATCAAAGTTATGAGGACGATGTTTTGAAAGTGACTAAGAGGCTGTGGAGGCATACCTACATGAAATAGGTGAGGTGTCTGCTGCGGACCGGGCTGGGTGCTTCTGTAGTTGGTTCAAATGGATGCAACGATGTATAGATGTCAATGGCTATTATGTCGAAAAGCTGTGAATAAAATTTTTTGAGTAAATGTATTCTTTATATTATTTTGCACGAACTTATTGAAGACCCCTCGGACATAATTAAAAACTTCGTATTTGCATAGTTATCAAAATACAGTTTAGTTTTTGCATAATGGCATAATATTCTCCTCCGTTTATGTAATTCCATTTGATCCTATTCTGACCTCATCTTTGTCCAAACAGTCATGACTTAGAAGCCTTTAGAAGTTTCAGTAAATAAATGAAAAAGTTTAAATACTTCACCTAAAAGATTTTGTTTTTATGTCTCAACTGCTTCTTGCTTGAAATAATTGTAAAAAAGGACTGCAATGGAAGTTTGATTTGCAACATTCTTAAATTCCTATCAATGAAAAAACAAATTGCTTCAAAACAATATTTTCATTTATGTTTGACATCTACGAGGGTTGATCAAGAAAAAAGTTTACAACTATTAAAAATTAAATTTACGAGTTTGCCATATTGCCGGCAGTTGCTGAAATATCCGATAGAGGGTTATACTGCTCCATGCTGTGTGGTCTTTCTTGATGTGTGTCAGGTGCATCCTGTCATTTCAAAATGATGATCTGCTTGGATAACTGGTCTCCTATTGAAACCTTAAAGAAATTGTGCAACAACATCAGAAGGAAAGGCCTGCTCTTCTGAACAGCTGTGTGATCCTGCTTCACGACAATGCCCAACCAAGTTGCACGGAACAAGCAGAACTTGCTGCATGGTTTCAACTGGGAAATCCCTCATACAGTCTGAATTTAGCTCCCTGTGTTTTTCATCTGTTCCCTGTTTTAAAAAGAGTGCATATCAGGTCAATGCTTCACATGCAATGAAGAAGTCCAATGTGCAGAAAAGTGGCTACCTTAGTAGACCCTGGATTTTATGTGGCTGAGAGAGGGACAAACTGATCAAATGTTATTACAAAAGCCTCAATCGTCAAGGTGACTTTGCAGAAAAATAGTGTATCTGTGCCACTGTAATGGCATCATCTCATTTCTTCCGAAAAAGCTATCTAAACGTTTTTCTGATAGACCTATGTGAATACATTTTACTTTTTTCAGAATTTGAATATACCTGTACTCTGCTGATACTTATCATTAGCTATGTTATTTTATGTTGAACTGATATATAGAGTGGCATAAAAGTTATTATTCATTGCTGCTGCTGTTGACTAATTGCAATGGGTAGTGACTTTTGCACTACTATGTATAATCATTTTTTTTTTTCAAATTGTATTTTAAAATGTAGCAATAAAATTTCATTTTCATTTTTATATACACAAACACTACGATTGTGTACATAAAAATAAAATTTTATGCTAATAGGTTGTTGTTTGAATATCTAATCTTTTAATTTCCATGATTTAAGTAGTTAATCTGATTTCTATATATTAGGATAATTTACCAGATGGCCATAATTAAACTTCTCCTATGTTGAGCTGTCTGTATCTCGATCTAACAACTGGAATGTCACCAAATTTGGTAGGGAGATGAATTAGGTCATGAGATGCAGGATTCCAAAAAAAATAAATAAATAAATAAAATAAAATAAAAATAGCTCAATAAGTCGGCGATAGCAGCCTGGGAAGCTGATAAATGAAGGAAACGAAGTGTGTCGTGGTGTGATGACTACCTGTGTCGCTGGCATCACTAGAAGGAAAAGTTATAAACGCATTCCTATTGATAGTCATACTCAACGTACTCCTTACTTTACCGTATCTCGCATTACTTGTGAAGTTATTTTACCTGAAGTACTGCAATGCCGCTCTTCATGAGTTTAGAACCGCCAGAACTTGCATAAAGTTAACTTGTCAGCTAACGTAGTTAGATTGATGATTCAGAAACTTTAAGATATAGGATTTTTGAAAGTTCGACCTGTTAGAGGAAGGAAACCAGTTGTCGAATTTGCAACCATGAATGTTGGAAGATCAGATGGACATGTTTCTGGTAGTTGCAGCGTCCATTGAGTGGTGTGATAATTGGACATGCCGTATACCACGGCATGGAAGGTCTTGCGCAAATTATTCAACATTATCCATACAAGCTGTATAATGATTATGATAAGTGATTGATATTTGCTCTAACGTTTCTGGCCATAATGGAGGTCGACAGTACTTGGCCTTGGAAAATTCTTTGGGGAGATGAGGCCCATTATTATCGGAACGGGACTGTCAACATCCAAAAATTGTAGAATTTAGGTTTTCCGAATCACCCATGCGCTCGTGGAACTTCCTTACATTCACCGAAAATTAACGTTTGGTGTGGCTTTACAGCAGATTTTATCATAAGGCTATTCTTTTTGAGGATATAACTCCGACAGTTCCGTAACCACACGGAAATATCGCGATATGCTGCACAGTTTCGTCATTCCGCAACTAAAGCAACAATAATGTCTGAACTATAGCAATTTGTTCTTCATGAATTACCGTGCTGAACAAAATTGATATTAAATGTTTTATTGTTGTGTTATCGTAAATGCAAAATATAAAGGTATACATTGTACAGCGACATATTTCCCCTTTCGGCGACTTTTTGAACTAAATGTTTTTTGCGAAATTCTGCTTCGCATGTCCTAACCAGTTCCCTAATTATTTGGGTGACATTCCTGTTGTTAGATCAAGCTACAGACGGTTCTGAATAGGGGAAATTTTGGTTACCTGATATATATATATATCTATGAAGGGCCTATGTTAATAGCAAGCTCCAGTCAGAAGTAATAGAATAATAATCTTAAAAATTACATTCGAATGAAATTATTTGAAGCTTAGATCTACAGATTTTTTCAGAAGTTAAATAAAAATTCATTTTAGATATCGATTATTATCCCCTCAATTTTGAGGAGAGTTTGCTAATATTTTAAAATACAATAGCATCAAATAGCAACTAACATATAAATAATCCTACTTTCCTAACTTCGTTTATATATAATCAATTTTAAATTTTTCTGTAAGATTTGATTTGTTGTAATAAATGTAATTTTATGTTTTATATCTTAATTTAAATTTACTATTACTTAATTAAATTGGCAATTAAATTAAGTTTCTGTGGCTCCAAAGCTGTTTTAAAATTTTCAGTTAAAAGGTTTTCGTTTTCAATATCAACAGCATTTTTCTGAAAGTTCAGTTTCAAAGTAAAGTAATTGAAACGCTGATGCTTTTGATGGACTCAAAGATGAACAGACTAAGGAAAGTATTACTGTGTTTAATTCTATTATTATTCACTGATAAACATAATTTATAACATTGAGATTACTTTGTTTCATTTTCATGAGGTTTTTTTTTTTTTAGAGGGGGGTATTAATGAAAACTTTAATTAAAAACTTTCTTTACTTTGTACTTATGAATTTAATTATCCCTATATATTAATAATAAATTTAATAATAAATATAATTTTACTGGAGCAGGACTGAGAAAACTCATCTATTGTAATCGTTATTTCTTCCTGCAGTTTTCTATGAATCATTTAAAAGTTCGATCATATCAAGCCAGTTTTTATTGTTGCATTTTCAGTAAAAAAAAAGGTGTAAATAAAAGCTTATTTTTGTACTGTTTTGATGTAAATGAATTGTTACTATCCCTTAAATAGACTATGTTCAAGTTGCTGTTTGGAATTAACATCAAAAATCAACTGTCAATTAGTTTCCAACAGATCTGAACCAGCAGCGGAATTGAATGGGGGAGAGATTTCTTTAGAAAACAAGTGGACCAAGGATCATTAGATTGATTCATATTTGGAGCCCCCCCCCCCCTTCTATTAGGTTAGGGAAAGTGTCGCTGGACTCATGGTATCGAAGCCTGAGTATTTAAGGAACTCTTGCGAAATTGAACATTTTTTTTTTAATTTTTTGCTTGCAGTTACAATAGAACGAAGAGATGAAAAAAGTTCTTCATTTTTGAAATTATTGGTATGAATTGTCCTGAATGATTCTATGTCACGGGTCTCAAACCGTACGCCGCGAATCTTATGAAATTATATTTTAAAAATGAGAGGAAACTCATTGTATATAGATTTATTACATCCAAGATCCATTAATAGCATTTCGATACTTAATTTATTAAATTAAGGTAAGTAATACGAGTTTTTTTTTTTTATATAGTTTTATTTTTATTCATATATTAATATACACTGATGTCCTTAAATTAAGGGTTCTTGCAAAATGAACTGTTCTGGTTGTCCGGTCGGGACCAAACTTGGTAGGGGGGTGCAGAAGATCTTCCCAATACCATCCCGAAAAAGTTTGAGAACCACTGCTCCATATATTTGTAAATATTGAAATAAAATGGCAATTCATGTAGGTCAGAAATATGTATTTAAAGTTGCGTTACAAGTTATAATATACCATTTGTGGCAACTCTGTAAGACCATTCTAGATGTAATCTGGTAGTGGGGTGAGTGGGTGTCGTACTCTAACCTACAGCAAATTTCACCCTAAGTCGATGGGAGACGTAAAAGCATGAGACGTTTATAGACGCATCACACAACAACTAAATGTTGTATCAATGCTCTACTATTCGGTTTCGTTTGTTTAAAGCAGGGGTCGGCAACCTTTTGTTGTGAGAGGGCCAAATATTTTATGTGGGGATTACTGCGGGCCGCACTTGGGCCAAAAAGGGCCAAAATCTTATTTTAACCAAAAAAAAAAGGAAATTCTTATTTTAACAACCAAAAAAAAAAGGAAAATCTTAAGACTCCCCGCGGGCCGTACCAAAACGCTTCGCGGGCCGCGGGTTGCCGACCCCTGGTTTAAAGGAAAGAGAAAATTTCAAATGAAATTCATATTTAATTTAAATTGTCCTGTTGCTTAAAGGAAAAATTATTTAAAATATGCCAAGACAATGTTAAGCTATAATTTTTTAAAAGTACAGTATTTAATTTTATTTTTATATAAAATTTTGTGAAAAAAAAACCCAAACAAACCCAGAATATTATACCAAGGATGGAATTACAGTTTTTTAATGTTTAATTTATTTTTTATTTTTATTAAAATATATTTTTATTTAAAATTGCTGGAAAGTTTCCACCATCGTTGCTTTTCTATTTTCTCAAAAGTAAATTCCGTTTTATTCATGAAACACCGTAACGTTGAAACGTAAAAAAAACCAAAATTCTTCATTTCCAGTGACTACAATTAAAATGTTGTTCGAAACTGATATCTCATTACGCCGATAATAATCATGGATTTTTCTTCGAATTCCTGTTTAAGAAAAGTTATCATATATCAATAATCTCCATTCTCCTAATGAAACTTGTCTGCGTTTGCCGACAGTTCGAAGCAACTTCGCCTTTGATTTTGAAAATGGTATTTCTCGAAACACCAGTTTTCTTTATTAATGCTTTCTTCAGGCATTTCTCCTCGGAGTATAGTAGTTGAATGCCAGTCATCTAACCTAGCATTTTTCGCACCTCCCCCACCATGGAAAAACGTATACGGGAGTCCATGCTTGGTACTGGGACTTTTCACTACACGTGTAGGATCTTCATATTTGCATTGCGATATATTTGTTTGTATATATTATACATAGAAAAAACAATTTGTGGCGTTGACTATTTTTTCTACCTGGCATTCCTTCTATTAATATTTATTTTCTTTAGAAATAATTATTTTCTTATACTTGCTGGTAGTTTCATATTTTATTTATTAAATATAAAGCGTATTAATAAGTGAAGTTTGAAAGAATATAAAGTCTACTTTCCTTGAAATATTATTTCTTTAAAATTTCGTCTTTTCTTTTCTTTTTGTTTTGTATTCGCGAAAACGACAAAAAAGAAAATTCTACATTATTTGTATTCAGATTATAATATTTCCATGAATACAAACAAACATTAAACATTTCTATTTCCTAAAAACCTTAATTAAACCCGCAGTACATACTTAGGTTGCCTACATCGGATTAATTTTATTCATATCCAGATTAATTCCCTTGTTTAAGACATTGAAATATTATAGAAATTGGAAGGAAATCTATTGTTGCGATTCCATTGCTAAAAAAGCAATGGGACTTTTTGTCATCTTCTCGCGCTTATTTCTCGATTGACCCATTCAAATATAAATGAGATCATCCTTCCCAATCCTCAAATATGCAAACCAAGTTTCAAGAAGATCCACCCAGCAGTACAAAAGCTAATAGGGGGAGGGTAGACAGACTGAATGATCTGATGAGCCCGCACTTTCTTTGAAACGTAGGCTAAAAAATAAAATTTGCAGCTATTCTGTTTTCTCTTTGATGTGCACTATTATATTCTTTCAAAACCTTCTCTGACCAACTGATTACACATTGCGATATTATCTAGTGAATTGATAAAGAATAAGAAATGGCTTTTCGACGAAGTATTCTGTAGGTTTCATTGTGTAAAATTTTCAGAATTGAAACTTCCAAGAAATGCTGCTTAAGTTTTTCTAGGAAAGGATAACAGTTGCCAGAATTATTGATTTTGCTACTTCTTTTCTGCCTCAGTAGATAGCAGCACTTTCTTGCACCAGTTTCCCGAATGATGTGAAATGTGTAATTAATATAAACTCGGTAACGTTGGAAGAAGAAGAAATTAAAAATTATCATTGTTATTTTGTTGTTGTTCTGTTTTTAGGACGAAAAAGCAATTTTTTTTTTTTAACAAACAGAGGATGAAAAGGTAATTAGGTGGGTCAATGATGCCCCAATTAAAGGCGTTTCCATGTAAAAAATAAATAAATTGTATTTTAACATCAAGAAATAAACTTGCCCGAATAAGTAAATACATAAGTAAAAGTGCAAATAAATTTAATTAGACTTGAATTCATATTGGATTAGAATCCATTGATGTAAATATATAAATCCAAAGATATAAATGGATCTGAAAGAATGCTATTGCGCTTGCGAGCCTGGTATCATTGTTAGAAAAATTATGGTAAGAGTTATGGAAACTATGTAGGCTTTTATGCCTTACGATGCACAATTTTAACAAAACGAACATATTGTTATCTTCTTGTGCTTAATCAATAATTCTCAATGTCTTAAGAAATCAAAATCGGAAATAACGATGATGATCAATTGCATTGCAATTCCAAAATCACTTGATCATTGTTTTTATGTGGTTGTTACTTACTCTATACAGCGTAAGCTTAAGAATTTGTTTTTTTTCCAAGGATATGGTGAATCTTTGTTTTCATTATCTTAAAACCATTCTTCATTGACGTGGACCTCCGTGAAAAAAAATATCAAAATGAATGGGTGCAGGAGGAGAAGCGTTGTAAAAATATTTTGATTATCATCTTGGAATAAATGATTCTATTCACTTCGCTCAAAAATTAAAGGGAACTTTCAACATATGTGGACTAATGATTTCGTACTAATTATCTCAAATTATATTAATTTTTTAGAGGCAGATCATGATAAGGGTAAAACCAAAGAAATAGAAGGTAAGGCTGCGAGTTGAACTGCAAGTGGATACTAATAAGCCAATAAAACAACACATGATGAGAGCAATTAGATCTTGCTCGTTTATTGACCTGCTCTCATCATGGCGGGTCATTGCTATGTACAAATGGTAATTGTAATTTTAGATACCCTCGCCATCGGGTAGCGATAGATGAAGGGTGACTGAACAATTTTCTGAATAATCCACTGCTTCTCAACCTTTTTTACTTCTTGGCGCACTTTTATATTTGTTTAGATCTCCGCTTATAAGTTTGGTGCACTTATTTTCATTGTTTCACTGCGTATAACAGAATCCTTTGAAAAATCCCATTCTGATTTACAGTTGAATAACAGTCTATTTTAAATATTTAACAATATTCTGATAAATATTTTAACTTGACTCATTAAAATATTTTGAAAACTGATTCAAAATGAATTAATACTTTTTAATACATTTTTGAACGAAACAGAATGCAATTTAAGTTTCTGTTTGTCCTGATCATTGGATGTATAGTTAAGGCGAATTAATTTCTTAACATTAATGAATATTGTGAAGCTAAATGTTTTACGGATTCACTCAGAACTTTTTTGCCGCAAACTGCTTGCGAAGAAGCTCCGGAATAACCTACTAGAAGCACCCAATCCTATAGAATATGCAATAAAGCTGCTTAGAATTGTGCAAATGTCTTTTGTTCACTGCTTATTATCTTTGTAGTACAATATGCAATGACTAAAGTAAAAAACTGACTTGTGAGTTTGTAAATAGTTTAACCCATTTGTTTTTACTAACTTGTAAGAATGCAAAGTCGTACTGATAAACTGCCAAATTTGGCTGTGTCAATACACATTACACTAAAACTGTTGAATTGATTTTTCTTAAGACTTGGTACCATTCTTTTTTAAGAGCCAAGTTAAAATATGATTAGGACCAGAGCCGTCGCGTGGGCGGGGCGACCAGGTCGATCGCCCTGGGAGCCGCGGCAACGGCAAAAATAAAAAAAATTGGAAATTCCGTTTTTTTTTGGTTGTTGAATTGGAAATTCCTGGGCGCTGCGGGGCCAAGGGGGGCGCCGCGGCAACGGCAAAAATAAAAAAAATTTGGAAATTCCGTTTTTTTTGGTTGTAGATTTTTGGGATGGGGGGGGGGCGCAAATATCAAGTGTAGGGCGCCTGACGAAATCTTGCCCCAGGCGCCAACAAACCACCCGACGGCCCTGATTATGCCTACTGTTATTTTGGTCTTGATCCCACCCACCCCTAAAGTTTTATTTTAAATAAAAAAAGAAAAAATACTCTCCAGCGTTTTAAGATAATATTGAATAAATGACATTTAGGTAAAATAGTGTTTTTTTTTTCGAAGATTATTTTTGTTACTTTTTCAATAAAAATATTGCAGTTTTCAATGTGCAACCTAAACAACCAATTAGATTTTTGCGAAACTGAGCAGCTAAACATTAACAGATCAAAATTTCATGTGGGTTTCGTTGATGGTGGCGATCCGCGCTGGGCAGGTTTTCCCGGGGTTCTCATGTTTCCCCTGCATTTCTCACACCATCCTTTCTCAGTCTTTCTCTCCGTCTGTCCTTCTTTTCGTGGGATAGTACAAAAGATCTTTCAGGTCGACGTGCTCGGCAGGTATGCCACCCACTTTCAATTAATCTAATCTAATCTAATCTAACAGATCAAAATTCTTTTGGGTGAAACTAAAGGAAAAAGCTTTGTAACTTTTTATATTAAAAACGAAGCAAGTGATTAAAAAGAAAATGTGAAGTAAAACGAACACAAATGGTTCTTGAAATGTTCGTAGAGGTAAATTAGTAGCTTTGTATACAGTTTTCCTGAATTAGATAATAACTTATAACTATAGTTGATTTCACCAAAGAAAATTTGCCATTTAAAAAAATTGCCATAACTTTTAATCACATGAAGTACACTTGACAGCAGGTATTCAAAATATGAATAAAACCAATCAAACGTAAAACTGATAATTAAGACATAAAGTTTATATTTGAATTTACCATAATAATATAGGTAAGGCCAAATTATAATAAATTACAATAATAAATAGCATCACTATTTTTACATTCATCGACGAAATGCTGCAGTAATTCAGTTTTCAATAATAAATGTCGCTGAGATATCTGGAATGATTAAATGATTAATCCATGATTAGAATTACCTTTGTAATCTTTCGTTAAATGAAATATATTCCCTTTTATTGCCCTAAAGCCTTATTATTAAAGGCTTGTCATCACAAATAATGGAAGTCATCTTGTTTAGAAAATATCTTGTACATTTAGTTCCGATTTATTACCTCGAGGAGTTACATTTTAATCTCTGGCTAAGTTTCAGTCCTGAGTAGTGTTTATTTCCAATCTACGTTATTTTTAATCTCTGGAACAAAGTTAGTCCCAGTTAAATGGAAAATCCAAAGTAATAAAGAAAAAGAAATAAAACAACAATTACAACACTTCTGTTAGTATTAGCTTGTACTTATTGTATTTATTTGTTTACTTGTAAATACTTAACAATTAACAATAATTACATATTTGAGCAGACATATTACTTTCTCCACATTTTAAATTTTTGCTTATACTGACTTAACAAAATCAAAGCTAATATTAGAATAAAATAATTTCTAACCTTAACTACTATTTGATAACCTAACCAAATGTAAATGTCAAAAACCATTACAAATAATAAAAAAGCAATATTAATAAATTTAAAAACAACTGACAATAATAAAAACGACACATCATTTGAATAAATAATAGCTATGTACTTTTCACAGGTACTCTTTTAAAGAAGGCAAACTACTGTTTCTTCTTCTGGGTCATAGGAATAAAAAGTTTCTTAATATATATTTACTTATATCTATTAGTTAGTCTTAAAATAAAAACTACTAAGACAAACCACTATAAAAGATAACATTTCCAAAAAAGAAAAAAAACAAAATAAAATAAAACTAGAGAATATAAACAAAGTCATAAGTAAATGAAACTATGAGAAATTTTTGTAATTATTAAACTTATACAAAACAATAAGATATATTAAGAACTTTCTTTTTCTTGCTGTAAATCTAGCAATGAAATATCGGAAATTGAAAGCATCTTTTTTTAATATAATAAAATAATCACTAAAATACCTAACATTTAGTAAATAAGACAACACTAGCAATAACCCACGACATAGGTTTAGGATTTTTGAATCCATTATCACAGTGGGAAACATATTTGTTAAAAGCAAACATCAGATAGCTAGAATATAAATTGAACACAAAAACAAAATAGGCTACATGAACTCATTTGCAATCAGTCAGTCTTATTTAACCAATGAACATAATTTTCAATTACTGACTACAGCAACGAACCTCTCAATTCTACGTTTTCAAATACTGCTATTATAAAACTATTATTGATTTAGTCTTCAGATACAAAATAACTGATATTTGACAGTTTATTCACTTAATCCATAACAAAAATCAACATTTATACCAAAAAAAAAAAAAAAGATATTCACTCTGCAGAAACTGCGAACATTTCCAATTTTGTATTTAAAGTAAGCTATATCTCACACATTCATAGATACTTTCCGCTGTGCTTCATGCCAATACTGGTAAATAAAAAATTAAAATTAAAATAATGAAAAAAATAAAAATTTACATTCTTGTAGATGATATAAGAGTGAACGACATATATATAATTCAAAATTACTAGTTATCGTTTTACCAATTAAAGTTATAATGTAGGCCTATGTGGCCCTTGAGGTCCCGGGAGATAAGGCTCCCCGCGTTTTCTGACCAACGGGAATAAGTTGAGGTCGGGTGGTCAGTCCGACGCCCGCCCGCCTTTAACCCCCGGAAAATAAATTCATTCAATAGAGGGCTGGGTGGATCCGAGGATCCGTCTGACGGAGAAATCAACATGGAAAAATCCCGACCTCCGCCGGAGATTGAATCCTGCTCCTCCAGTCTGAATTCAATTAATCTTAAAACCTCAAATATCAGAGGAATAGCTTTTTGTTTTCTTTTTTTAACATTGCCGAATGTGTAGTTTTTATTTTCCCTAAAAACAATAACGTTTTAATTTAATTTAATTATTTAGCGTAAATTATGGGAAGCTTTATTGTTAACAATAGATGAAAGATATGATGGCGATTTTAAATAACCTAAGTAATTTTAAAAGAAAATATTATTGAGCAACTAAAAAAAGATAGAAAAAAAAATGTGATCAGTACAATTTTTTCGATGAACTGTGAACTTATACTTAAGAGGAAATGATATCGCTTCAGAATCACCTGTCACAGGCGTAAGCTGTGACATTAGATCTGTTTTAAAAGTGAAACGATTTCGACAGCTGATGAAATACATAACCATTACATAAGTTTTATTTTTTTTTTCGAAGTATTGCTCACAGTCGTAAACGATCAGGCGATGACAAAAAAATAGAATTGATTTATTTAAACGGTTTATGAAACGAAATCGGATGTAAAGAAAACAAAGCAAAGCTGACAGAAAACACAGAATCGTGTTGGATTACTTGAAAATTGCGCCAGAACTTGGGTTCCGTGGAAGTAATACTTCGATACTGTTTAATTACTCATATTCTTTTCTTGGAGTTCTACAGCTTCAACGAAGTAGGGGATCGTCACACCTTTTACCTGTTCAAGGCGAACTAGGATACTGTGGTAATTTTCTGTTCCACAGGGTCAAGGAAGTCGGAAAGGCGATAAAATCAAGGAAGATTAGAGAGGACCTCATGTGATTCACCAGTCTTCAGACGGATAGGGAACAATTTAAAAGAAGTAGTCCTACCTTAGCCGAGATTTGAACCGAAATATTTGTGGTGCACAATTCTAGAATAATTTAACTATAAATCTATCACAGGGCGACAATAATTCAAATTATAAAAATAATTATTTAACATAATTTTCTAAGATAAACAAACCTTTCTAAGATGAGAAATAAAATAAGATGTAGGAAAAAAGCTTCTTCGATTCTATCTAGCGATGGCGAAACACTGAAATTGAAGTCGTTACCTACAGTCAGTTTAACTGTTACTGGATTGGGGCAGATTGGGCCGCTACTGATATGCAAAAATCCTGAAGGACTGTTTTTCTGGGCAGTATTCGGGTTAGTATTGAATAATGGAGTAATTGCAGGTTTTTGCCTGATAAGATTTTTGTCCTAATCAGCACCCCTAAATGGGATATTAGAACTTTCTCTTTTCGGATATTACCAGGTTCTTAAGAGTGTAATGGAAGATTCATTTATGTATTACCATAAATAATCAGGGCCTGATGAATCTCGATCAATGAAAACTGTTTAATAATAATAATAATTAATCTTAACTAAATGTGAATTCATAATAAATAGTTAATTTTTTTATTAACTATCTATTCTGAATTCACTTTTAGTTAAGAACAATTCTTAAGTACATTTATCTTGATTAGTAAACAAACAATTAAAATATTTGCAACTGTAAATATTTAAATTTTTGAATGATATTCAGACAACCTTTATAACGTTTGGGTTTTAATGTTTAATATTCGGAAAGCTCTGAGAAAATCAGTCAATATAAAATGTTAAATACTTAAAAAACACAAAGTTTCAATATCACTATTTTACATAAATAGATCGTTATACAAAAATATAAAACAGAGACGTTCCGAATCGGCCATGCTATTCTTTTTCAATCTGTCCGTTCCAATTCAAAAAGTTGGGGGGTTATAATGCTTGATCATGTGATTGAAAATTAATTTCTATTTTTCAAAGGAATGATTACCCCTCCTCTTTTATTATAAATGCATTTTTCAAGCAAAAAGGAATTTAGGTACAATTGCTATCGAAACGTTTCAAAGCAGATTTTCTCCACTGTTGGAAACGTGCATGATGATGAAATTTTACATCTACATTTTATATGTACACAGCAGAAATAAACAATGGACGGTATTAATCAAATAGAGATATTTAAAGTATGAACACATTTCCGGTCGCTCCCATTCTAATGAACAAAGAACGTAATGAAGTAATTGTATCTGGAAAAATGAAAAAAATGTAATTAAATAAAATTTAATAATTAGCAAATAAGATTCGCTCTAGTTTCTTGAAGGGATCGATTTCCATTGGAAAGTAAAATCAAAGAAATGGAGTTTTAAGAGTTACTTAATGTGAAGGATTTGGTTACATTTGGATGAATTTAATAGAATTAAAATTCACAGGTATATTATTTCAATTTTTGTTGCGTTAGATTGGTGATTACAGGAGCCTCTACTGCTCATCACTATTTCTAACTGTTTCATCAGAGAATGTAGAGCCATTGGTTTATTAATTGAAAATAATTAATCCATTAAGAAAACTCTTCTTTAAATGTAATTCACAATATCATCAACAGGCATTTTTCAAAATTTCATCGTATTTAACAAAATTTAGTAGCTTTAGAAAAACGATCATTCCGAAATGTTTTTTTAATGATGTTTTTATTGTTATGATTTTCATATTTATTATAGAAAGTTTGTTCATCGTTCGAATACATTTCAACTCCGAATCATACTTCTTAGCAATTTGTGTAGTATCCTAGTTTCTTCGATTTTATTCTTCTAATAAACTTATTCTAACTTCTTTAAAAAAGTAGTTTCGATATTCAAATGTACCTAATCATAATTTTTTCATGTTTGTTTGTTTGAAATGCACTTTATCCATTCCATTAACTCAAAATGCAACTTTAATAATATATTCTGCAAAATTCTGTTGAAGCTAGTTAAGTTCAGATTTCATTGGTAATGGCGTAAATTTACTGTTTATTTGCTGGTAAAAGTTCTCTCATTTCCGTGTTGTCATTTGAATTCAAATGGTGTTATTAGACAAAATACGGCTTGAAAAGATAATAAAAACATTCAAATGAAAATGCAAATAGCATCTCATCAGTCAGATACGACTCTTAGATTTCTCGTAATTCTATCAACTTTATTTCATTTTCCATCAATTATGTCAGATTTGCTGTCTCTTTTAACTTTTTCTTTATCAGTTTCCTAATTCTAATTATGGCTGCTATCCTGATTGTAAACGACTGTGTATTTGATCAGACCTAATCCTCATAATTCAACACTAGGTGGGGAATATTGAATGACACAACTTTACTATTGAGATTAAAAAAAATACAAATAAAAGCATTCCCATAACACTGTACGGAATTAATTTCAACAATTATATTTATGCAATGAAATGTAACTGCTAAGTATTTCACTATTTCACAGTAAGCTTCAGTTTCAAAAATGAAATTGAAATATTCTCTAAAAATAACTTTGCATCATTTATTATTTTTTTAAACCTTATATCTGACAAAACATTCAGATATTATTCGTTCAACATCTATTCTTCATAACATGATGTCATATCTATTAATGTAACCCAAGAAATTGGCATTTGATTTGGAAAGGAAATTACATTCTATAAATACTACGATACAATGACATATTCATATCACATCAGAATAACATAATATTTAGAATTCTACAAATATAAATAGATTGGTTGCTAGTAATGGATTTTGAATAAAATGCAAACATTGTCCCTTGAGAAATGAAATGTGAATTTTACAAACAAGTGGATTAAGAACAAACATATAACTCTACAATCCTAAACATTTTATTGGACCCAGCCATTCAAGAGTTTAGCCAGTTACTAGGGTTTTAAATAACAATTCTGTAATCTACAGCAGCGTTTCCCAAAGTGTGGTCCACGAAAATAAAATGCTGGTCCGCAGAAAACAAACGAAATAGCAAGCATAAAGGTAAAATTGATATTTTATTTAAATATTAATCTTTTTAATTGTGACTGTACTAAGAGACTAGCTGTCATTAAAAATTATTATCTATTAATGTAAGCGGTTGTGAGCTTAAAGAACTACTGACTTGAATCTGGATCCTTTAAATCTATTGGCATGGAAATCAGCGCGCAACTTGAGTCTTTTTCTAAATTTTGATTGGCTGGCTGGGTTTAGAATTACATGCAAAACTAATATTGAAATCCACTAGATTATGTGAAAACGATTTTAGATAGCTTAGCTTTTACCCTCATGAGATGAAACTTTACTAATTTTACATCAGGAACATGTGTACCAACTCCTCCAACCATTTTAGATCAGAAGTATTACAACGAAATTTATATGAAAATCTTGTTTTGATAATAACATGTAACTAAATATTTAAATACTTGAGATAATATGATGTAAAACTTATCCTCGCACTTCTCAAAATCTAAGTAACAATGTTACTTTCATACAGGCAGTATTATTGTACATAATACTAGGATATTAGTTTTTGAAAATCCCGTATCAGGGTCCGCCATTCATAACATTGGGCAACTGCCATTGTTTTTCTTTTCTTGTTTTCATTATGATTCAACAGATAAAATCACAGTTATTTAGGCGTAAATAACGTGTAAATCACAGTTAAAGGAATTGACAAAAACCAGACTAGAAGAATGTACATTTCTAAAATATCTATGGAGTATTTGCAGCAAGACCAAACCAATGAAACCGGAACAAATTCAATCTTTTTTTATTTTATTCTCCTTCTTTCCTATCCCCTATTCTCAAAGAACTAAATTTCTATATCTTTCTCAACAGATGTCGCCACTGTCACTTCTAGACTGAATTACATAATACTAGTCGGATCCTCTGATCGGACTTTCTCCTTGATTCTAATATGAAAAAACCTGAAGAAAAACCCTAAAAAAAAAACCCTAAGAAGATTAATATCTGTAGCAGAGTATTAAGTATTTTTGAGATAATAAAAAATCTACCGAGAGCTAGAAATTAGAAGTTTAAATATAAGACACACAGTTATACTAATATTCATTCATGCATAACAGAAAAAAATTAAGACTTCTTGTGACCCGTACATTCCATTTTCGTTTTCTACCGAAATGATCAGCTTATCAGGATCACAACGGTTATAAAACCAGAAAGTTTATATATAATGTTTCTGGTTCAGGAATTTGAATATGGTGAATACAATATATTTTAAATATTTTTTTGAAATTGGGTAACATCGCCCTTTCAAGTACTTTTTAACTAGTTTAACTCATTTTAGGCACCGTACAATAGAAATGAATAATACATACATAAGAAATTAAGAACTACAACTACAAATAATTACAGGTCCCTACGAAGACCTGTTGCTCTACATATGTTACTTTTTTATAAATATATCTCGAGATAGTTTTGGACGAAAATTCTTTGACAAAAAAATCAATACTCTTTATTGTCAAGAAAGTTTAAACACTATATAGGCCACCTAAGCAAGTCAACAATTTGTGGATTACAGAAACTCTAAACATTTCATATACTGAAAAGATGCTGTTTAAAAAACTTTGTAATGGGATTAAGCAAATCAAAGCTAAATTTCTAATAGTAAAAAATATTTTATCAAGGAATGGGTTTGAAGATATAATATGTAAGGTAAGCCTCATGTCCGAGATTATTTGTAATTAGTTTAGCCATAAGGAAATTAATTGTTGCTTGTTGTTGAAAAAACATAAATTGATCTAATATTGATTGATTATAATAAATTTTTCAATTCTAGAATTTTTTTCTTGTTGGAAATCTTGAGAGGCTATTTCTTTATACAGCGTCAATGAAGGCCACCCAAATGAAGATGGGATATTTAAAACTCTTGTGAATTTTTAATGCTTAATTAATGCGCTTGTCTTGGCTCTTGTAGATTTCATATTATTAAATTTTTAAAATGTCAGAAGTTATTTTAAAAAGATTAAATATAAAATGTGAATCGTAAGCTTTCATGAATAATTTTTCGTTAACAATACTATTTGAAATAACAATAAAGAGTTAAAAATATTTAATCTATGTGAATTTACATTTTTGTAAATACTTCGTCTTTTAATGTAATTAAATTATTTTAAAGATCATATAACAAGTTAAAACAAAATACTTCAACTGTCTTTCTAGTCATTAACAATCTATTTGTAAATGACAAAAGACTCGTTTAACGTTTAATATTTTTTTTTTTTTTTTTTTTTTAACAAATGCATTCGCACGAAATTATTTGGGAGGAATTGTAACGTTATGAGAATTGGTAAGGAAGTGCATAATGTCAACTCATAATAATAATACTGTCTACATCTCGCACATTGTCATTAACAGAAAACTTATAGGTAATGTTCGATTAACACGGTAGGTGAGTTCTATAAAACACTGTGTAATTCAAGATAGTGCTACTCGATACTAACATCGTGCGAAAAAGCATATAGTGTAGTCTTAAATTCTCAAAAGTATATAGTAATTAAAAAAAGAATTCAATACTTCAATACTTCTGTGAATTTAAAACAGAAGTAAAAACATTTGATAAAAAACATGAAAAATATATTTTTTTTTCTGTTTTTTTTTTTGAAGTCAGAACTATACAAATAAAATACATTTTAAACTGCTGTATAAAAAAAACAACAAAACAAAACAATAAACTCCTTTTTGTTTGTTTGTTTGTTTGTTGACTATGTGAAAAAGGGAGCAATCTACATTACTATAGGGTTATATATTTTTCCTATAAGAAGTATGTACGGTAATTTTGTTTCTGATACTTTTGGTTTTAATGAAACTTGGCAGATTGTTCTATGATATCGGTTTCTTTGAAAATTCTGGAAAAGAAGGAAAAATGGGAAAGGATTAGGAAGATAATAAAAACACCGTTGTTACATTTGTTGTTTATGGCGCAAACATCCATTTGATAACGAATGAATTTCTTTGACAATTTAACTTACAATAAAACACTTCACATAAACAACAATGGGTTAGACCAAATTGTTTACCAAGTGACATTCTTGAACAGCTGTTTCCAGGATGTCACTTGGTAAATAATTTGGTCTCACCCATTGTTGTTTATTAATAATTCAAATGCGCAGTTTGAACTTTTATGCTTTTAAAAAAAAATCATTGAGGCCGGCGCATTGTTGGCACATGAATTTTCTCACTAATTTTTCATTAGTGAGGTTTTTACTGTGTATTTTTTCCTTTGAGGCACCACTGCGCTTCCGACGACTTCGCATAAACAGTTGTAAACAAATTAACTCATAATTTTGTAACTTTAGATCGTGCAATAGACCAAATCCCTCCCACAACCTATTTATAAATATTAGGTTTTAGTTCTTCTCTTATATAGTTTTCCAGATCCGTCTGTGTCTAACGCACTTCCTCTGTGTTTGGAAAATAATTTTAATTTCCTGTAAAAATTTAAATAATTTTTATGAAACGTCAGCTTCAGGAATCGAACCTGCAACCTTCTGAACCGAAAGTCAGACGTCTTATGCATTAGGCCACGGGGACTATATTCAAATTATTGTTAAACATCTCTTATCACTCCATCGTGTGTGTGACTCAATGAGAGAAGAGCCCGAGAAAAAAAAAAAAGACTCATTAAATTTGACCTCCTACATTAAAATGTAAATTTCAATTTTCGTTTTTTTTAGCCTACCACAAGCGCATGCCAGACGAGCATTAGATGCAGAAGCTCGCCCTCAGCGACGAACTGAAGAGTCGTTAGAGACATTTCTCGACATGAATGAAGAAATTAAAAATAATATTTAAACACAGAAAAAACTTCTACTTAAAATACTCTATCTCAATTAAAAGCCGTCACATTGTTCTGCCGTCATTGTTGACGGGGGCGTATACGCTAGTTTCGTTATAGTTATTCCTGATATATTCGTTAATTTCAAACTAGGTTCAAGTGTTGTAGCAATTTACAACAACGCAAAAGTTAAAAAAAATTAAAAACCTCTAATCTCAAAGCAAATTGCTTGAAATAATATTTAATTTTCATGAATGTACTGCATTAGTGAATGATTGCATACACAGGAAGAGGCCTGGTGGCTCAAGTTTATAAATGCTTTGGTCCACTGGCTAGAGAATAGGGGTCAGGGATTTTCGAGCGTTGGTTCTCTTAAATTTTATATTTAATAGTTTACTCACGTTGTTTAGTCTTATTAGTTTTAAAATTTTTAAAGATTCATTTCAAAAGCTACTTTTTTTTGGATTTAAACTTAATGCGGAGTAGCTTAATTCCGGAAAAATTTGATGGAAAAAAGACTAATAATAAAGGACAATGTAATTGCAATTGGGCAAGACTTTGACATAAGCTTATCCTCTGGCAATTACGGTGACGTTTCATTTGTGGAATCTGACTGGATTCAAATGGTGCAAATTTACCGAAGTTGATAAAACTTGACAGAAATATAACATATTTGGTTTTCAATGTAAAAGCTTTTATGGTTTGCTGCAGCATTTCAAAACATTTCATGATGACATAAAATTTATTTATTTATTTTTTCCGTATCTAACAAACAAAAATAAAGATCGCTACTTTAGAACATTACTAGACGTTATTTATCTTCCAAGTTTCATTGAAATCGAAGTGCCAGAATGAAACGAAGTTTAAATGAAACTTCCTAATAGTCAATATTACAATTTAATCGTGTGGACGGTGGAAGGGCTTTACAACTTTTAGTTGTATATATTAGTTTCATATTCTGGAGCTTTGAGCACTGATAGTATAATAATCCCTTAATCGATGCTGATTTCGATTTTTCAGCCGATTTCATTTCATAAAAAATGTTGATAGAAAATATTTCGTATGAGTTACTAAAGGCAAATTCTCTCTGACAGCAACCACATTTCTGGCAAAGCTAAGAGAAACCTTAAACTTAAGATCATTGTCAAATTTAGGATTGTTACCTAACGTCTCTTTTTTTTAACCGTTATAATGTGGGATAAACAAATCGTTAGAACCAATATGCTACTAGGAATGAGTAATTTAATCAGTCTAACAATTGATTATTTATATCGTTAGTTAATATTTAATAGACAAAGAGTGTTACTAGATAGTGACAGGATGCCAAACTTCAAAATTTAATGCAAGAAAATAGTTTGTTAGTTTTTCTTAATAAAATCAAATTGCTCTTTGAGTATGAATAACAACAATATGAATGTTATGGGATAGAATTAGATGAACATTAATGAAGAAGCTGAAAAATTATTAAAAGAGAGAAAAAAAATCTAAAAGAAACAGATAAATGAATGAGTTGTAGAATTACAAACTGAACGGGAAGATGAATGGCTGAAGTAAAGACGTGATGAACGAAGCATAACATGAGAATGTATTATGAGATTAGAAAACATTTTATGAGACCAGGGAACAAGGGTAGACTGCTTATGACCTGACAAAGATCGCTGTGTTGGAATTACATTGGGTCGATTAGCCTCAGATTCTTCGGAAATCTCTTTGACGACAGAGGTAATGAGGCCGATTGTTCCAGAGTCCGATGAAAATAAAATTCTTAGTCAGCCAGGGAACTAGAAGAGAATAGGGAAAAAAGGAAAAAAAAAAAAAGATTTTTCAAAATTATTTGAATAAAGAAATATTCAAAAAATACAAAATAAACCAAAGACTGAATAGCTTTTGGAAAGGATTATTGATGATTAAAGATGGAACAATCTTAAGGAAGGAAAAAAAAATACTTTTCAATTCAGAAATAAATTCAGCAATTTAATGAAATATCCAATCCGTTAGGAAACATTTGAAGTAAGGGATGATATGGAAGTAGAATAAATATTTACATCAAAACAAAGAAATCAGAATCAAGGGACCTATCTTTAAAAATGTAATCTCTTTCTTCTGTTTTTGTAACAACGTTGAGGACGTATCTCATAGCAAATTGTAATTGTGTGTTTTGTATCGCTTCTGTAATGTTAAGAAATGTTTTGTCATTTGTCTCTTTTCTTCTTGGAAAGTTCTGGTTCAGATACGTCGAATATTAGTAAGTAGTGATAATATAAATAAACACTTAAGTAAATATTTGAATATAAAATGATTCATGAAGACTGATGCATTATGCTGTGATAAGTTATGGTTAGTCATCTGAAAAAATAAAAAAAATGCTTTAAAAGTGCTACAACAATAATACGGCGGATTCATGAGAAGATTTCATAATAACTGTATGGAATTAGTATTTTTCTCATAGAAACATCTTAGCAATCTTTCTTCTGCGGCAAAGAGAAATTCTGATACTTCTAGAAATCCATCATAGCACATATTTTAATAAATCAATTTAGTTTTTTCTTTTCATTTTTTTATTAAATGAAAACTAACAATATATATTTTCTGACGATATATTTAAAATTTATGGTAAATTAGTATTTTCTTAGAATTTCGGCTGCCCATTTTCTCCATTCTGATTACTGCATTTGGCTGTTTTTCAGTTTGTCCTGAAGTCTTGAGATTAACCGTTATGGTTCCACTGTTTTTTTGTTTTGTTATGATTACCAGTGAAAGTCAGAATCTTTCTACACAATATTTGCGAATTTGATGCCTTCCTTCTAATAAGTAAACTGACTCGAACCCATTTTTAAGCAGCTTTTTACTCTATATTAGTTAAGTAATAGTTTCAGAGTGACAAAATAAAGTCTCAAGAAATTATTCTTCCAATGTAGCTTAGAAGAGACTCGGGAGTTTCTTTTAAGTATGTTTAGATAATTCAATGAAGTAGGAAATCAGGAGAAATAACGAACTATTCGGGCACGTTAAACTTCTTTTATTTAAAACTATCTCAATGAAAAGAAAATATGAAGTAACTGTATTATTAAAATTTTCACATGCGCTACAAATGAATTACAAGGATTTTAGATATTTTTAAAAAAAAACAAAAACAAAACAAAAACTAAATGGTGAAAATGTCAACGTTATATTTTGCCATCATTTTTTTTTTTAAGTGTTGAAGAATATTAATAGGCTATAGGGTTGAGAAATAAATATGAAAATCAAACTATTCAAAAAAAAAAAAATCACGGGTACTCTTTTCAATTTGTTTTCTATTTTCAATTTTTTTTCAAGGCAATGAAAATATATTTTTCTTGAAATTTAATTAGGCAAAATATTCTATAATACATTACAGATATATATATATATATAATATTAATAAATTTAAGTTTATTGTAGATACTGGGCGTATCCAGCTAATGATGGTTAGAAAACCAAAAACATCTGTCGTGGATTCCCGGTATCAAAACTACCAAAAACAACTCAATGAATCCGTACTTATGTGCGTTTATGTGTTTTTATTGTGATGTTATTATGATTTATGCACTTTAAACTTGCAAAAATTAGTTTAATTAAAACCTTATAATTATCGTCAATGTCAATATGCCATTTGTTTTCAGCTTGATTTCTGTTCCTTTTCGAACTACAATTGAAAGATAAGTATAGATAATTTACCGTCTCAAACATTATTCAAAAATTGTACTTTTTAAAGGCCGATTTGTAATAACAAACAGAATACGCATACTTAAGATTCTTTGAACTCTAAAAACAATAAATTAATAAAACAAAATTGCGTCCTTTCTCGAGTTTAATTTCAGGGATAATTTTCAGAGATAAAGATATAAGATATCTGAAGGATAATCATCTTATGTATCGTAATAAAAATATCCCAGAACCCCCCCCCAGTTATTTTTTGGGCTTCAATGTTATTCAATTCTCGTTTCAGCCAATGTAGAGCGACATTTTATTTTATTAAAAGGAGGAATTAAATAATATTGCATACGAATATAATACTATAGTTGAACATAATTTAAAATCATATATGGGCTCATAACGGTCGTACTGAATTTTAAGGTGACCAACTGTCCTCCTTTTTTAAGCTCTGTCCTCCCTTAGAAGTGTCCCCTAAATGTCCTCCTTTTGTAAATTCTGTCCTCCTTTTTGATGTTTGAAGAGCAATGTGTCTTCCTTTTTTGATATGTGATGAAGTTTAAAACCTTTTTTTTTTTGCTTGAACAAATGGGTTTAGAGGTTTTTCTTTACAGATAGGTTTACAATGTTTTTTTTTTTTTTTTGGTTGAACAGATTTAACATTTTTTTTTCTTCAATTTATTTGCGTCCTGCTTTTCATTTTAGAAAAAATGGTCACCTTATGAATTTACAAGACATTGAAAACCAGGAAAAAGCAGTATTCTGAGTAGAGAAAATGAACAGAGCTATTTTTGAAATATTAATTTATCGAAAAATAAAATAAATGTTTTCAAAAGCTACCTATTTTCAGGTTTCATTTGACACAAAAATAAGCAAAAAACAAAACGTTTATAAGATTTCTTTATAAGATTAAGGTATAATTCCTTTTTATACTTATTAAGATGCTTTATAAGTGCTATGGTGGCCTTGATAACGTTTGAACTGTTAAATCTTTCCAGCAGAAGAAACATGACATGACATAATTCCAGCTTTATGAAATATGTTACATTTTTCGATAAATTTTCGATGAATTCAACACCCCATGTGATCTATGTATACAAAAAAAAAAAAAAATCGGCTTAAAAAAATTAAAATTGGTGCAGCTTTAGTCCTTTGATGTTTTTATATGGAATGATCACCCTATCGTCAATTTGAAGCTTGTAACGTATAAAAGGAGGGATTAGTATTCAAAAGAAACGATATGAACAATGTAAGGGTAGAAAATGAATAGCAGAATATTACAGAATATTGACGTTTTCTCAGCTTTTTTAAACATTCGTGCATAAATAATGAATGCTAACAACGAAAAAATACTTTGTATTAAGGTTCTTTGACATCAATATGTCTACTTATTCAATCTATTTCTGATTACTTAGACACGCATTTTTTGGTAGAATCCTTTTTCGATAAAAATAGAACTTAAGTTAATATTGAATAAGAAGCAGCTTTTGGTCTATTTCTTATGAATTACGATTGTGTTCTTTCCTATTACAATTCCTCCTAATTTGGTAGCTATTTTTATATTTTAAAGTAAGGCGATTCATTAGTAACAGTATAATAATAATTCTTTTTATTAAGGCTCTATTTATTTATGCTTTATACTTTCCTCTTCTCGAAGGAAGCACACGTGATTGGAGATAAATAATAATAAAAACGATTTTTAAATGCAAAAAAAAAAATGTATGGTTATAACAATAAGAATAATATATATATATATATATATATATATATATATATATATATAATTCTTATAATTATATATATATTATTATATGTATATGTATCAAATATATTTGATGTATTATTCACAATTAATCAGTTTGCAAATTTGAGAAATATATCGTTCTCTATCTGCTTTCTACAGTTTTTTCCTTATTTTTAATTCATTTGTTTTATGTGTGTGGTCGGTTCGCACCGAAGTGCGAGCTTCGTTGCCGAAGCAACCGTGCTCCAGGGAGCGCTAGTGTTCCCAAGACGGCGAACCCCTAGCAGACTCCCTAGAATTACAAGGGAAAGATACTGGGGTGGTTTCCCGTGGCCTTCCCCAATTTGTTTTATATATAAATATAAATAAAAAAAAAAGATAATTTTTTTTTTTATCTATTTTGCTAATCATTACAATACAATTGTCTACAATAATAATAGTTACCCAGTGATCTGAGAAAAAGCAAGTGATAATAATAACAATAATGATAAAACTATTTTAACCACCTGAGTTTAAAACAATCCTACATTAATATACTACTATTACTACAATAATAATAATAATAATAATAATAATAATAATCATCATCATCATCCATCATGTAACGAAGGCTGCTAATAATCATAAGTAACAAAGTTACAGCACAATAATGCTTTGGGCGGATTGAGTTAGTTAAATGCCCATTTCCCTTTCTAACTACAGAATCCGAAATACTAAGATAGCTAATTTTCGTTTAAACCCTTTAAAGCATTCCTCGAAACAGCTTTAACCTTTGCCTGAATTTTTGAATATTATGTCCCCTAACAAACGAACACAGATTACATTAGGTATAGAAACTCTATCATAACTTCAATGTCTACTTTCTGTAAATTTGATATATTCAAGTCTGAAAAATAACATCGCACTGCAAGGCAGAATGCGAGGACAGTTTAATGTTCTTTCTCCCTGCAAAATATCATATCTGAATATTTTCAGTCATTTCGTTATTTTCATTTTACATAAAACATATATTTAACAATAACAATCAACAGTTAGTAAATATTGTCTATTGATAGCAAATTCATTGTACAATTATAATTCGCAAAATAAGTTTTGACGAATAACCAATCCTTTGGAAAATACAGTCTTCTTTTTTTTTTGTTTTTCAAGGACGTATCTTTTGATGTTATGACTATGGTTATGATAAAAATAGTAAGGTACTTTTTTTGTTTGTGGTTGAAATTGAAGAAAACTTAAGGCAATGGCCAAGGCAAGCCACTGAAATCCACCGGTCCTCCCAGACCAGCATCGGCTTCTAGTAAACTCATGATCACTGCCATGGCTGCTTCATCATTACCTTCACTGCCTTGACTAGAAGATGTCTGGAGTGCTTCGCTCGAAATTAAGGAATCCATTATTTGTGGATCGGATGGGGCCACTAAAAAGAACATATAAGAAACTATAAGAATTATATAAAATTAATGTGCATTTAAACAAATTTTAAATTATAATAACAACTAATTACTAATTGCAATATTGATATGCAAAGACTACTAGTATAGTATATAACATTGATAATTCTGAATTTTCTTAAATAAATGTATTTAGATTTGCTTTTTACTCTAGGCTCTTTGTAAGCATTAAATCCTTATTCACATTAAAATTTACAATTTATGTTCAATTAAAATACAAATTGGTATCTAGCATGTCTCAAGGTCATTTCAGTCTTAAAGATTTTGTAGCCCTAATTTGGTATTTTAACTAAGTTACATACTTGAAATTTGACTTCGGCTAATTATTCATAAAATACCAAATTTAATATCTAAAGATGTTTATAGACAATAAGAAAGTGCTTTCACCCATTTTGAATAAATGTACAAAAACATCCTAAAATTATTACTGATTTTTTTTACGGTTGAATTGCTGAAGTTTTTAATCATCAGCTTCATTGAAAGTTAACCCATACATTCCAGGAACATTTTTCAGTGAAAATCCGAAATATAAAATTTAATTTTTACAAAATCATACTGAAACAATTTTTAAAATTATCTTTTAAATTAGAAAAACATTCTTGTGGTACGATTTTCCTGTGCCACACCTATATACTACACCCAAAAGTTCCTTAATTATATTAATAGCATATGTAAAGCAAATAAAAATATTTTAGTTCGGAAACCATTTTGAATAAGAATTTGACTTGCGATACTGATTTTCACAAGATCCGAATGTCTTAAACATTTCTAAAATTATATTCAGCTGTGGGGGTGAGATGACTGGAATGACAGATTCAGATGCTGTCCAAGGGACGGCAGCGAAAAGAATATTTTAATGAAATTTTTAGTCTTCCTTTGAAAAGTAGCAATTTTTCAAGGTTGATTGGAGATTTTAGCTCTAAATAGGATCTTGGATTTCTTAGGTAAGGTCGGCGTTTGGGATCACGCGCCTCGGGCGCCAAAAAATCTAGCTACATTGCTGAATACATGCTGATTGAAGTGTCCCTGAAATAGGATAAACTGAACTATACTTGTGTTGCAGGCGAAATCGAAGATCGGCTTGCTGTAATAAACTTCGGGATTTTACAATGAGACAGACTACCTGAAAAATAAAACATTATTGGAATCCGCTGCATGATGTTAAGGCCTTATGCCTTGATAGTTTTGCGAAAAATAACACTTGATAATTATATTAGTATTTAGGTTCTATGCAATGAACACACTTATGTTATACTTAATATAATGTAGCTATTTGTCACAAGCGGGAAACCAGTTGTTGCGTGTTATTCGTGGCGCGAAATATTAATTTCTTTGCTTAGTAGCATAGTTGTTTTGTTATCTAATAGAAATTACTATTGATAAAAACTGTACAATCAATATTTGTGGATAATTATGAAGATGGCAATAAATAAAGGATAATTTAATGTAGAGATGACTCCTTAAATAGAAAAGTGTAATTAGCAAACCATGGAATAGATCTGATATAAGATGACGTGGTCTATTGTTTGTGCTTTAAGAGGTTGTTCAAGAAACTATAGTTTTAAAAGACGGCAAATGACAAAATTAATGGCAAAAATCAGAAATGGAAATAGTTAACTAAAGGATTTGAATTAAAAAGAGAAGAGCTCATGATAAGCCGTTATTCAAAACATAAAACCAATGAAGAATATTAATGTTTGCTTCAATGAGTCATCTACTAGCCACACAGCTTGAGGCAAGATCCAACAAAGGACAATTTTTACCTTCCACGACCTCAGTTGACCTCAGCAGAGTATCTTTCTAATGTGTAATGTGGAATTTCAAGAAATCTGTACAATATAAAAGTGCTGTTATGCATTAGATCTTAGAACGATTTTAATATTCAGGAATAAGCTCAAAAGATGAATTTTCAATGAAGACCCTGCAAATACTTCTAGTAATTGTTATGAAGACCAGATCACTAAAAATGTCATATTTATAGACATTTGTAATTCTTGGAATTCATTATCAGAATCCATTATCTTTTCTAGTGTCAATGGGAAAGATGTAGCATTCCTGACTTTCTGAAATAGCTTTCAATATTTCAATTACAATTTCTAGAAATAGGAAAAGGATTGCACGTGGAAATCCCGGTCTCAAAAAAAAAAAAAAGATTTTTGACTAAGAAAGAATATATCAACATAGTAAAAATACCAGAATTGTCAAAAGTAAATTAGATTAGGAGTTAAATAATATATCAATAATAAGAATGGGAAATAGAAACCAAGGATCATTAATAAAAAAACTAAAAGTAACTGAATTAAGGAATAGGATGGGGGTGGTATATAAATTGAAATGCAGATCTTGTAATAAGATATATTATGGAAACACAAGTAGAACCATTAAAGAAAGGGTCCGAGGCGCGTTATTTTGAGCTTATAAGAACAACCACCCAAAAATTTCCGATTGGGCATAACACTGTTTGCAAAATAAACATAATCCAGATCCAGAAGTTAATTATTTATTCCAGGAAACTAATACAATATCTCGATTCATATTAGAAGCTTGTATAATTCAAAATTTTGAATGTATAAACAAACAAAAAGGTATGGAAGTAAGTAAATTTTTAGTAAAAACTTTCAAAAAACACCACAAAAACATTGCAAAATTCCAATAAATTCCAAGAAATAAATAAATTGTGCTTTTTTATGATTATTATGAAATAATTATGCTTATTATTCTATAATGGATTATAAATTAAAATATACTTATCTGTTATGATAATAAATGTAAATTCACAATCATGTTCTTCCATAAATTCTTTACTCCATAATAACGACAATATTTCGAATAATCTAATCGATTATTCTTCTTCAGGTCGAAAAAGAAAGAAATAAAATTATTTCTTTCCTTAAACACAAAAACAAACAATGAATATAGAAATTCTAAATTGTAATCGATAAAAGTTAAATTTGATATATTACATCATTATTGAATTACAATATAAATTCTTAAATATAATCGATAAAAGTTAAATTTGATATTTTACATCTTTATATTACACAAATCAATTATTAAATTCTGACAATGACAAGGTATAGTAATATTAACAATAATAACATTATAAATGTTGTTTCTTCAAATTTTTCTTGTTCAAGTATTTCTTAAAAATTCTGAGTGACATGCCAGAAACTTTTAGAGTTTTGTCCTTATTAAAACATTTATTCGAATTAATATAACATGATTCAATAAACATGTTTATTGTGTTTAAGGAAAGAAATGATTTTATTTCTTCCTTTTTCGACCTGAAGAAGAATAATCGATTAGATTATTCGAAATATTGTCGTTATTATGGAGTAAAGAATTTATGGAAGAACATGATTGTGAAGTTATATTTATAATGGATTATGTTTACTATTATTTCTGTCATAATTGAATAATTGAGGAACATACTAAGAATTATACTTATTATTTTGCTTATTACTATTCTGTAATAATTGAATACTTAGTGAACACACTAATAATTGTACTTATTATTTTGAACATGCTAACAATAGTAGGATGCTAAAAAAGAACTTTGTAATAACCCTTTTATTTTAAAGTTTTGTAAAATGGAGCCTGAAGAACCAAAGGAAGCTACCTCTGTGAAATATAGTATTTATGATGTTTTTTATTTGAAGTAAATATGATTTTATTAAAAGATTTTGTCGTTGTTCGATTGGGCCTGATTTTAAAATGTAGAATATCATCATAAATGGTACCAAATCTTTCTTAATTTAGGTGAGGACCATAGGGGGGACTTGAAGAACTAAGTAGATTGAACCAATAGCAGTTCAAATGTGAAATAGGCTATATCATGAAAAATACTCCGTATAATCATAAACTAAATTTTGAAGAAAGTAAAATAACAACGTTTGGAAACACAATACATCAAACCTATTGAAACAGTGTCGCTTTAGTATTTACGTCAGTACAAATATGGTCTATTGTATTTGAATGGATTAGGTAAAATTCAATGTTACCCCATAATCTCGCACTGGTTCCGATCCAAAGTTTTCCCCTATTTGGAAGAAAAAGATGTTAAATCATTCATTTCAGGGGAGGACAGTTGATTTTTGCTCTTGAACGATAAGGGGGAGTAGTCGAATGACACGCATTTCGAAAGGCCGAATGTTCGAAGGCATACAGCGTCGCCATTATTGAAGACAAGGGTATTCACACAACAAAACTAAAATACATTCCTTCTCTCACATCTAATGTCTCCGGCGAAAGGGCGTGAAAAAAAAACAAAAACAGAAAAAGGAATTTTGCGATCCCATACAGAGATTACCTTATTAAGTTTGAGGTATTAACGGGTAACATGTAATATACTGGGTTTTTTTCCTCCTTTTCTTTGACATTACAGGAGAACAATTACAAATGTCACTATTTTATTCACAAAATTCATTATTTAAAGAATAATATATTATTGAACTTAGATTGTTAATTTCAAACTGCAAATGCAAAAGCTTAAAAACAAGAATACAAATAGTTTCCTCTATGATTTCTCTTGATCCCGTTTTCAGATTACCATTTGCTAATTGCAGATGCATCAACTGACGTCTTCCAATTATATTTACATCACTAAACCACCAGAATACTTCTGAATGTTTAAGTAATGAACAATTTACATTATTCTATCACTAATATAAAATATCAGCACGGATTTGAACGACATTAACTAGCGATTCTTGATTTCCGTCCAAAATATTACATTAAATCAGTCCAAAAAACAGTCTATTGTCTGCTTTCTCTTAGGTCAACAATATGGCTGGATTCCTTTTAAAAACCATAACTCCTTTGCCTGTGCAGCAACCATTGGCGACATCTTAAAGCTTTGACTGGTTCCACATTAGATGCAGCACTATCTGTTGCGCACCATTCGACGATTCTCCATTAATTATATTAATCTTGTATAAATCAGAAAGATTTACAGAACTTTTAAATACCCCATAATTTTCTATTAAAGCATTGAATTCTGAATTCTAGAACTTTCTAAAGCTTTCAAGGAACATTGAAACATCATACAGTTTTATATTAACCACTTCCTTTATTTTATTTCTGCAGATTCTACTTGTCTGTGCAAGTAGAAATGTTCCAATACGAGTACGTACGGTATGAAAAAAATAAAATAAAATAAATGAAATCAGATTACCAATACCGTTGGGAAGCCCTGGTTCTAAGATTATATTATTCACTTGGTTGTTACGTCGAATACCATTTCCATATTGACTGGAACTGCCATTGCTGTGATGGGGACGAAGATTGTTGACTAGAAGACTATGATTATTTGTAGTCGAGGAAGTACCAGCAGTTGTAGGCAATGAATTTCCCGGCATTATCATTGAATTCACTTTGTGCTGATCCTTAAAAAATACGATTAGTAAAAGAGGAATTAAGTACTTAGAAGGATAGCATGTATTCGTTTAATATTAATATTAAGGTCTCTTAATATTAAGTTTCTAATTAACGTTAAAGAATTAGCCTTTTCTGTAATTATTATAAACATTAGCAGGCAAAAGAAACTGTAAATAAATAGAATAAAATTTTTTAATTAAAACTATTTTACCTAAATGATTTACATAAAATATATTTATTGTAACAAATTATTATGAGAAGTATGTAAAGAAAGAGAGGAAGGATTATTTCAAGAGTTGAATGATTCAAAATAAAAACAGCTGTAACAGCAATTTGCGATGAAAACATATTTCAATTATTATTTAAGAAATTTTTTTTTAGGATAAGTGATCTTTAGAAAATAATGTTAGTTAATTTCTTCCAGTATCTAGGATCTAAGTAATTTCATACACAGACTAATTTAAGGATTGTCAGTAAAGTTCATTCTATCTCGCAGAACTAGTATGTCTAAAGACATGGTTTAAATAAATTACATAAAATTATTCATTTACTGATAGGCTCACTAACTTCAGCTGTTGAAGTACCAAAATCTCTTAAAATTAAAATTCTAAATAAATTCATTTAATCATAATAATTTCTGTTAGGAAAATCAAACTCATAGGCTATATGTTTCACTTCTGTTAAAATCAGAACTAGCATACTGCCTCAGAAAAAAGAACAATTGCTAGAGTAAATTGACAAAACGCAGCACGTGTAGCAGTCCGGACTAATAGAAAATGGATCACTATTTAATAAAGACACACAGACATCTTCTTTTGATAACATCTTCGATATTTCAACCTTCTTACCGAAGGTTTTCTTCATAAATAGTTCATTATTTACAATAAATACTGCGAATAAACACTGAAAATAATTACAAAATGATGCATTTTTTAAATCTTTGCCTAATATTAATTATTACTAAGAACATAAATTTTTGAATGACAACTGTTGATTAACAATTGGTATTTAATTGTTGATTTTTAATTTAGCCTTTATAGTTTGTTTTTTTTTCCATAAACTTTTCAAAAAAAAAACAAAAGAGATTTCATTCATTTTTAATGCTCTATCTTTATTAATACACTTTGACCAATTTATAAAGCATGATTCCAACATAAATCGTTCAGTTTCATCCTGTGAGTGGTACACAATTTTAACAATAGGATCTGGGGTATGATGTAACGTTAAGGCATGATCTGCCCAATCAGAAGTACCTTTTTTCTTATATTTAAATGCTTTTAAGATTGATCATGATCTTCTGATTGGGCAGCTCATGCCTTAACGTTACATCATAACCAAGATCCTATTGTTAAACTTGTGTACCACTCACAGGATGAAACTGAACGATTTATGTTGGAATCATGCTTTATAAATTGGTCAAAGTGTATTAATAAAGATAGAGCATTAAAAATGAATGAAATCTCTTTTGGTTTTTTTTGAAAGTTTATGGAAAAAAAAAAACCAAACCATAAAAGCTAAATTAAAAATCAACAATTAAATACCAATTGTTAATCAACAGTTGTCATTCAAAAATTTAATGTTCTTAGTAATAATTAATATTAGGCAGAGATTGAAAAAATGCATCATTTTGTAATTATTCTCAGTGTTTATTCGCAGTGTTTATTGTAAATAATGAACTATTTATGAAGAAAACCTTCGATAAGAAGGTTGAAATATCGAAGATGTTATCAAAAGAAGATGTCTATGGGGTGTGTCTTTATTAAATTAAATTTATGAGGTCTTTAGAAGATTTGGATTCATTATTTATTTAGATAATCTATCTTTTTATGGTGGGCCACTACATTGTCCTATTGTTCTTTCACATCACATGGTAGAAATAATCAACAACCATCTCATTGCAAAGGAATAAAAGACTGCAATGCTTATTATTAAACACCTTTCTGTGTATTTACACAGATATGGAATTTATTAATTTTTTTAAAGAAACACTGATTAGATGCAGGCTTACAAAGCATTTAATGAGAGATATCGAAACCGAAATACATTCTTACTGTAAGGAAATAGCAAAAGGAACCATGTAACAATGGCAAACCTTCACCAAATGGGTAAGAAAATTCGTTTCACAGATAAAGAAGATTCAGAAAAAAAGAGATAATACAGTTAAAAACCATAAAATGAAAAGCATCTACACATGAGTGAAATGATGCACAGGAAAATTAATTTCTGACATATGTAAAAACATTTATTCTGAAATTTTACAAATTCTATGTTAAAGTATAGTAGCTGAAAGCACAGACATTTTACGATGACGAAAGTCACTCCAACGTAACGAGTGTAGAACTGGATTTACGTTCACCTTTTTCCTTCTGTACAAAACAAGTTTACTACAAACATTTTGATTGTTATTATAATTTACCACAATAACTGCAAAGACTGTATTGATTTGTGTGCTCGGGAACTAAAATAACAAAACGACTAACGGAAATACACAGGAATGCATATTTCAGAAGGGTTGAAGATAATTTTAAAATTGGTTTGTACTGTATTCCACTCTTCTTTCCTTGCGTCTAAATACGAGCTTACTAGTTATAGAGAATGACCTTTGAATTAAGAATTAAGGAAGCGTTTTTATTTAAAGTCAATGGATAACTGAAATAAGAATGAGGACATCATAGTTAAGATTAATTTATCAAAAAAAGATATTAACAAATCGTTGTATAGAAAAAAAACTTTTTTGTTATATTGGTCTTTTAAATTATATTAATGACTATTGCATTTAGTAGTTTGTCTGAAATTATTTTTGCTTGCTGCTTTACAAAATGCCCTGGCTTGCTGAAGAAAGCAAATAATTTTGCAAAAATTCACTATTATCAATATGTTTGTACAAATCTTATATATGTGATTATCGTTATGAAGTTTTCAGAAACGTTCAGAACAGAATCTCGTCAGGACTATTTTTGTGAGAAAACTTACAAAGAATGAATATTGAGCTACGAACCAGTATCGAAACTTAACCATAGCTTCAGCAATATTTATGACTCAATTAAAATGATTTATCAAAAGCCTGACTACTATTTTGTATCTCAAGATATTCTTTAAGGTTACTGGAGGCTAAAGGCGGGCGAGCGCCTTCCTGGTCATTTAATTCTCTCGTAATTGCGATTGGTCTTTAAGATATTGGAACCTCATCAGCCCCTGTGGGCTCTTTTAAAAAAAATAACTAACTCTGTAGGTCATTGGTAGTGAGAACTGTAAAACAGCTTTTTCTTAAGATTCATTTGCCAGGTTCATCCGTGTAAACGACTCAAGACTAGATGAGGAGTCATTAATTTCTGTGGATCTACATATACCATTTCTTAACTGTAATCTGTTGAAATCAGAAAATGTCAGAACTGTTTCATGCAGCTCAACTATTTCGCTAATAAGCAACTTATCAAGTGAATTAATTTATTTTTTAATTTTTTCTAATAATCATTTCTTGATATTTTATTTTTCATCTTCCACAATGTTAATTTACTTTTGAGGGAATACTTACTTTTGAGTAGTTATTTGGTAGATAGTTAGACATATTAGAGCCATCTTGTTGTGGTGGATCGTTTATAGTACCTTCAATGGTGGCAGTAACAGCATTGCTGCAGCCTGGATCTCCATTCCTATAAATAACAGATTAAAAATAAGAATAAAATACATAATAACCAATACAAATCATTGTATTCTTATTGAAATATTAAATATTATTGTATACATTTTATTAGCTTGAATAAAGAAGGAATAGACAGAGAAAATAGAAGCATCAATGAATAGTACAACATGAAAACATCAAAACGCAAGTATTTTTACTTATTTTTTCGTATTAAGAATTGATGTTTGCATGGCTTGGCTTACAGAAACACAATTTTTAGTTTTGGCTCAATCCAGTGAAAACATTTTCGCTGCCACTTCAACTCCTGAACTCCTGTAAGGGTAAACAATTTTTTCCCTTTTACTACTTTTCTAGTTTTGTTTTTTTTGAGAATTCCTTTACAGTTCGTGAAATTAAGATGGTTCTTGAAATGATTTTTATGAGACAAAATTTAGATTATGGACAAAATGGTAATGGATATCTTGGCTCACAATCATATCGTCGAAATAATATCCTTAACTTGGCAATTTATTTCTTGAAATTCAGATTGTTTAGCTCAAACTCGGTGCCGTGTTTAATTGGGGGAGGGGAGGGGGTCCATCGAACTCAAGGTCTGTCCCCACCCATCCAATTTTTAAAATAACATCAGAAATTGTAACTGGGCGAGACTCAAGAATAAATTTAGCAGAGACCTTTTCCCCGAACAAAATCGTAACTACGCCACTGGTTCAACTAAAAAAGTTCGTGGTGCTGTTTTTCGCTTTATAGCCAAATATGTAGAATTGACTAAATGTCTAATCAATTAGATTCATAATTAACTGAATTGTATTAAAGTTATTTGCAGAAACAGATTTATGAAATATTTAAACATTCATTGAGTTGTCAAGAAAAAATAAAATTTTTAGAATGATAAACTTACAAACATTATTTATTTTATATTGGAGATGGTAAACAGTTTTCATGAAACATGATTCGTATTAAATATTAAATGCTAATTAATTTACCTTCAAATTAATATTTAAAATAAAGCTTTAAATGCTTTTAATATCTATTAAGAGAAAAAAGATTGGGCCGTTTTGTAAAGTTTAATCAGAAACGTTAACTGAACCAGATGATTTCCTGAAAGATTTCAAATTTTTCCCATTTCCGATCAAAAATTTGTTGAAAGACTTATTGAAATATTCCAGCGTTTAGATATTTTATATAATTGCAAAATCTACTGTATAACTACTTTTCTATCCGAAATATAAGCTTTTAAGTTTTACAACTTTTATCTCTGCTTTAAATTGACTTTCAATTTTGATGCCTTGAAATTAGTAAGATGTTACTTGGGTGAATTAAACATCGAAAACAATGCTATGTGTTAGGAAAAATGCAAAACACCACATTTTTAATTTTCACTGCCAGAGTAAAACGTTTCGTAAGTCAGACGGATTGGCTTGACAACCATGGAGAACTGTCATGTAACGAACATCAGTTATAATAAGAATAATCATTAATAAAATTTGTAATAAACAAGGTAGGGATAGCGATTAGTAAACCAATCACAATGCTTCGCAACGGCTTCTGATACATAATTTATGTTGAATTATTGCTTTAATTTCCTTCGTATTATAAATGTGATTGCTGCGAATGCAAAAGGCGCAATTGTTGCGATTATTGTGCTTAATGATAATTTAGTGAGATTTCAATGATACTTGTCCACAGACAGACGACAAAGCGGGATCATAAGGCTTCCTTATCAGAAGCCTATAAACTGTTTTCAAGCATAAGATGCTTCGCTCTTAATGAAAACCTATCATGCGTGGCTGAAATCTGGGAACATCTGATCATTAGATGGAGTTGTCAACATTCAACTTCGATTAGTGTCAGTTCTACCATCTTTTCTCAAAATAAGATACGTACAACAAAAGAGAGTGCAATTATGACTGCGATACTGCCGATAAAATGGTGGTTTCCATTTGCTTTATTGATAACTTTCATTATCTATACACTGGATGCTTCCTTGCTGAGTTCTATTTCGTTATTTTGGCTGTTTTTTTGAAAATGTTTGAAGTGCTATTTCTACTCTGGAATCTTGGCATTAAATTTACAAAGGCAAGATGTTTTCTTTGGTTTATAATAATTTAAGAAATAAACAAACAACTGGACACGTTTGCTTAAACTTTCAAGAAAGTTACTTAAATTGATGACTGCCTGATCCAAAATTTCTTGAACTCTTGAAAATTTAATTTGGGCGATATCGATAGTTCATAACTAACTAACTGTAACTATGGGTAAATCATAATAACAATAAAATCACTCCAGGAGCATTGTTTCATTGAAAACTGCTCTTGGTTTTAAAATGTATATACCTTGCTTTATTGAAGATAAATGGAAGTAACATAATATGTATTTTATTAAAAAATTATTATAAAAAATATAATAAAAGAGAGGGAAAAAAATTCGAGTTTGATGTGGATGATTTAAGAATGAGAATTTTCACTTGAATTGGGAAAAGTTTGTAGGACAGAATTGATAGGAAAGAAGCAATCAAAGAAATGAAGGAAAAATGAAATAAGTTAAGTAACACGATATGACCTAACAAAGGACTTATAAGATTTCTTGTGGTACTGCTAATGAATCAGATTTTTTTCATATGAAGTATTAAATAAAATCTTTATTGAGTCTATTTCTAATATTTCTACTGCTTGCCAAAAGTATCGGAATACTAAGGAACTGTAAAAGATGAAGGCTCACCCTATGCCTCCATTCTTGAAGTCGATCGTAATTTGTCCCTGCCCAACAAGGCTACTATTTATAGTCTTGCCAGTGTTACTGAATAGCTACTGACAGCATTTCCAGGGTTTCCTACAAATTCTTGAGTGAACTTCAAAAGCAGGAATTTGGGATGATTATTTCAAGGAAGAATTTGAAATCTTAATTCATTAATTAAAATCCCCATTTTACTATGAGTTATGTTTATTGACGAAAGACTTTCCATCGATGAAAATATGAGCGTTTGGCAGCGAACATAATTGAAATGAATTATTTCTAATAACTTCATGAAGAGAACCTGAATACTGTTTATTTACCATGCACACCTTACAAGGTGTTCCACGCTTTTTGAATGATATCGAATATCCATCATTTTTTTTTTCAATCAATAACATGTGAAGAAGAGGCCTATCTTAATCAATCCACGACAACCACTATTTGTAGATGTGTCGCAAACCAGATTATCAATGATATTCTGCAATTAACAAACAAGAATAAAATTCCCCTGCCATGTATATCTCAAGTTTCGAAAATGTTGTATTGAATATTGAGACAAAAAGTTGACATACACGATTCCTGTAGCAATCTTCTTTCACTGAATCATCTTAGAAACTAAGTTTTAAAATTTAAGAAGAAATCAAACTGTTGGAAATTCAAAGAAACAAAGAAAAAAATTGAAGAGCTTTATATATATATATATATATATTATTTATTAATTTTAAAACTTAGTTTCTAAGATGATTCAGTGAAAGAAGATTGCTATAGGAAGCGTGTATGTCAACTTTTTGTCTCAATATTCAATACAACACTTATATATATTTTTATTATTATTTTTATTTTTCTAAAATTTGAACTAAGAAAAATGATCCAAGTGATGAACGAAACTAACAAAAATTTCCTTATTTATTCAATTCACAGTATATGACTGAGAATGAAGATAAAACTGCTTCTAGTGATGGATTTGTTGTGATGCTGCAGACTCACTCGGGAGAATAGCAAAAGGAATATGAAAAAGATTATTTACTAGCCAATTTTAAGCAAGGAAGAATGAACTGTATAATAAAGTTATATTAAACAATAATGCTTTTTAAAGATTCTTCTTTCATTTCAAGTTAGTACCGGTAATTACTTCTCTATCTGTGATATAAATGTCTTTATGACAGGTTTCAATTGGTCGCTCTCCATTTTCTTCTATCCTGTGCATCTTCCTTCAGTTGTTCATATTTTCTTCTCTTTTTAAATTAAATTAAATTAAATTACTTATAATAACACTTATTTTATTAGTGGCAAGTTTCTGTGAAACATTTTGGGCTACTCTCTTTTTTATCTAACATTTGCAGTTGGCGATAATTCAATTCTAATAATTCATATAAATAGTTTTCCAATTCTGTATGTGTATCCCTGTGTGTGTGTAAAACAAGAGATCAGAAAGCTGCCCTGCAAGACTCACATCAACTGCAGCGCAGATGTAGTTGTGTCGGATGATTCAAGTGATGAACGAAACTGTCCTGCAGAGTTTCTTCATGCACACATTTTCCGGCATGCAACCTTATTAGCTGAGCCTCAAGAAAGGATCAATTGTGTTGCTCACTCGCAATCTCAATCCAAAAAAAGGACTCTGTAATGGCACACGATTGATCGTTAAGGAGTGTCATCGCAATTTAACCATTGCAGAAGCAACAGAGGCGATATCGTCACTATTCCCTGGATCGATTTTCAACCGAGTGATTTCAATTTGACATTCAAGGTGAAGGGCCGTCATTTCCAAGTAAAGCCTGCATCAGGCCTTCCAATAAACAAATTCGTTTATGTTCCTAGCAATGCATTCATTTTAATTTTCTATCCGTTATAATATATGGCGGGCAAATGCTCTAGTATGGTACATATTGGCGTGTTTTTATTACATTTATGAACATGTGTTTATTTACACACAAAGATTCATGCAATATATTGCAACGCTTTTGTTTCATTATTACTGAATGAATATCATTATTATAATTACATAATATATTATTATTACATAATAAATGATTACAATGTAATTATAATAATTATCATATAAATCCATTATTATGTAGTAAATAAATATGTACAATATTAAGAGGAAAGCTCAATATATTTTCATTTTAGTTTGCAACTAATTTTCTATTGTTTCTTTTGTTTATAAGCTACTAATTTAACCATTTTGAATACGAATCTGAACAGGAAAGTTGTTTTTAGATATCCTGTATTTCTTATAAATCAAAACAAAAGTAATGATCCAAATTAAATAAAATTCTTAAAATAATATCGACGTTACATCGATTCTGACTACTTTATTGACAGATATTTAAAGTTCAAGAATTTCAAACTTCTTCTGAAGGTGTCGCTGCTGCAGAAATTTGCAGTAATTAAAAGGAAAAAAAATGTAGAAATTTAGATCAGAATAATTCCAAGAAATAAATTTCATAAAGGAAACTGAGTAACAAGAAGACAATAGACTTACTCTGCTATTGCACAATGAACGCTGTATCATTTAAAGTTTAATTGCATATAATGCTGCTATCTGTTTAGTAAACAAAATAAAACTGAAAGCAGCATTTCTGAACTTGGATTGTCTGATAAAATTAAATTAAAGTTTCCGTATGTTCAGACAGAGTTTATTTCTTTAATTATATTATTGGCAAAAAATCACTAGTCATCTAATATTTCTGTCAAATTCCATACTGAAATCTTTATGAATTGGTAATAATAAGTTAATTATTGCTCAGAAAAAAAAAAATAGAATTTTTAAGACTCACTTCAACTCTGGTTGGTCAAGGCTTGCTATTTTCTTTTTTTTTATGTATTAAGTTTATGTTACATGGGATTATTAGAGATCTGCCAGCAGAAAGATTATGGATGAGAAGAGACAAAGAGATCAACTTCAGAAAAAAAACAAAATGTGTGTATAATAAAGAGCGGGAATAAATCTTTCAAGGGAAATATAAAATCCAGGGAAGAAACTTAAATTGAAATTAGGTCAAAAACATCGATTAAAATGAAGATGACACTGATTCGTATTTCAACATTAGCTAATGTTGAATTCTCACTCTAAAGAATAACAAACTAGTATCCATAAATAGTCAAGTTTAATCAGGAAGAAAATATACCTAATATAATGGAACAAAAAAGAGAAAGAAGGAATGAAAACTTATACACATTCTAGACATTGCTGACCTTTTTCTTTTTAATTAATAAGAATCTTTTAAACTTGTAAACTATAAACTTTATGATAGATAATAAAAAGATTTTTTAACAAACATTTAAGCACAAACAGACAATTTCTGTTGATTTCGCTTTACTCTCGTTGTTAGCCTTAGTGTTTTAGGTACAACTGGCATTCCAGTACTTTGGAATTTTGGTCATAATAATTGTAGCTGTTGTATTCTGTTACAACTAATGTTAATTTTGCATTTTTATTTCTGTAACACTGTGGTAATAAAAATTACAATCGTAGCGACGTTATAAAAAAAATGTGTTTTACTCAATTTTCCATTCAACTCCACTTAACATTTTAAGGTAACTTTTAGAACCTACAATATCTTCGATTTTTAATAGCTTTTAATTAGAAAGCAAGCTAACGTTGGCAATATATTTCAAAATGACTATAATTTTAATGTAATTTTATTAAAACGGTAGACTTTAGTCATATATTCGAAACGACAATAGATGCTGGAGATTTCTATCTTCGTAAACATTATGTTCAGGTATTTTCAGTTGGGTTATAAGTTTCCCGTCCCACCCATAATTTTTTTCTTTTTTCGCCAATTGACTAGACATTCAGACAAAACCGAGTTGGAACATTTGGTTTGGTTCGACTACAAAAGATAATTCAGAATGTGCTGGCATTCATTTGTTAAATATTTTCATTACTATTGCCACTATTAAAAAAGTTTGGATATTAGATCTTGCCAAAGTGGCAGTGAAATTGTTTTATGGAACAACATTGCAGTTTCTTCTATTACGATTTCAAGGCAAAAAAAAAATACAAAAAACAAAAACAAAAGCAAAAAATGATAATAAATCTTATTAAATAAAATCCAAACAAGCCAATAGCAAATGTACTACTTATTCATGTTGAAGAAAAATATGTAAAACTCAAAAGGTACCTCTGTGTTTCTAAGACTTCATCAGCAATCTGTCTACCAATTTTTCCAGCACCCATACGTGTTCCACTCATTTTCTGTAAGTTGCCGTTTGAAGTTGGAATATTCACAGAAGGCAGGGTAGAAAAAAATGCATCCAAACTGCCGTCAGACACATGGACAGTCTCAGGACCAATGAAACTACTTTCAACAACTCCAGTGTCAGAGCTTAGGGTGGAAGAAAAAGAAACCAAATGTAACCTATTTGTGCATTTTGTATGACGTCCAGCAAAGTTAATTTAATATTATGATGATTATGAAACAGGGAACGTATATACATCTAAAGCCTTCCGCGAAAGGGTTGAAATGCATTATAGGACATTTACAACAAAAACAAAACAACAACAAACAAACAAGCAATAAAAAATAAGCTTCAATCTCAGTTAGCAATACATTTTGAAATTCAATACTTGCTCGTTTGCAAAAAAAAAAAAAATAATGTTCTTTTTGTAGAAAGTAACATTTGCTTTTTTATTTCTGTTTGAGCCGCTGTAACTATTATTTTGAATAAAATATTCCTTTCAAATATTAATTGTATCTTATGTTTCATGAAAGCGATAAGCACTCAAATTCGCTGAGATTATATGGGGAACTTTTAATTAAAGATTTTTTTGATTATTATTGAAGTGTGAGCTCCTTGAAGGTTGCTTCTCGTGAAATATCTCATCATTGACATATGGTAAAATAGTAGTAAGGACTCCTAAAAGATAAAGGTTTATGTTATTAGAGTGAAATTATATAATTGTTAGACTTAAAGTTAACAAAGTCTTTCAAGGAACAATGTCTTTTGTCAACAAAAAAAAGCATGGGTGAAATATTTGTCTTGACATTAGTGTACTTTTGAGAATGTAACAATAATAATAATTTATTGTAATGAAAACTTATGAATGAATAATGGCAACTGTTGATTTTAACACTAGTAAAGCAGTTTTGACCAACAATTAATATCGATATCAGATTGAGAGAAAAAAGGTCCTGTTGAACCGTTAAAGTGATAAGTGATAACCGTTAAATAAATATCCTGTAATTACTTTAGCAGATAAGATTTATAGCTAATATTCTAGGACAAATGATCTTTCTCACTGTTACTTATATGAAATGGAGTATATGAAATGGAGTTCGTTAAAGAACTACGCGAATATATATATATATATTTCGTAAATAAATATATATTCTACATTATACATAAAATTCAAATGGGAAGTGTATAATCATTCAAATCATTTTACTTACGAATTACTGAAAGAGTAAATAGATATATGACTTGTTTCGGAAAGATTAGTGTCCTTATCTTATGGGAAGGATATTATTCATTGAAATTAAAAAGAAAAAAAGAAATAAAAACTAAAAGGGGTCACTAAGTTTTTTTTGAATAAAAATTCTTCTTAATTCTTTATCATTTTATTTCCATCTGACTTTTAGTTTATATGAATAAATAATCTTGGTCTTAAATGAATTACAGATGAAGATCTAATACTACTTTAAATAAAACTTGTTTAGAAACTTGTTATCCAATAAATTTTGAAATCTGATTATACAAAATTCGATAGATTATTCTTAGGTGGCTAATAATGGTAGTGGTGTATGCTTTGTTCTATTAGATTACCGAATAATGAATTTAATCAATTACTCGCACTATTCACTATTATTGTGCCCTAATAGAAAGAAAGGATATGCCAATGTCAGTCAGAAAAATAGCCTTTTCTCTAATGCGATATTCATTCATTTCTGATTAAAGTAAGCTTTAAGTTTTCTTATTTATCTACAAATTTTCCAGCAATTAATACATCTTTTTCTCAATACTACGCGAATGTTGCACTATTTTACTCGAATCCTTTCAAATAATAAAATCGAAGGTTGACTAACTGAATTTAAGGAATGCAATTTGATGTGGTACAGTTGAAATTACGATCTAATCTAGTCTAATTGAACTAGATTGATTATATTCCTATTCTCGCAATCCATCGCTGATGTTTTTATTATAACTTGTTTTGTGTTCTCCTGATGCTCAAATTTACTACTTGAATTTTAAGGTTTAGTAACGTAGTTAGGTCACATGATCTCATTTAATAGAAGATTATTTTTCGCCACCATTTAGTATCCATAAAATTTAGAGATGCACAAATATTAAAATGGCAAATTTACTTTACAATTGATTGAGAGTTGATTTTCAAATATCAAAAGAAGAGGTTATTATTTAATCTAGTTATTATAATAGCCTATGGAAATTATACTTGTGAATAAAATTTTATTAAAGTTCATTTCACGTGTTCGTAGACTGCTGTGAACGTCCAACAATAGAATAGTGAAGTTTCTATTGCATCAACAGTGTAATGACTTTCATATATCGATATTCAGTATTCTGACGACGTTAAGACAGGGTTTGAACTGAGAAAAGAAAGATGAAACAGAGAAGGTTGATTCATGGGAGAAAGCTGATCTTATATTTTTGTTTTATCGAGATGTTTTCTTGAATAATAAAATTTTTCATTGCTTTATAAAGAACAAGCATACAATTGCAAAACATAAATGATAAGATGGAAACAATTGTTTCGTGGGCAGTGAATTCAGGATTACTGAAATCTAATACTTAACACAGTATGCATTATCATGATTTCAGTCTTCGTGTAGCCACTTGTATTTGACTATCATTAATGGAAGAATAGTAGCACTACTCTCTTGTAATTTTATGAGTGCTGTCCTTATGAATTAGTTATTTTTCTTTAATGATTTAGTAGACATTTAATAGTATGGAGGACTGCATATCTCAAGTAGACAATTGTCAGCACGGTAAGTGAACAGCAGCCGACAAAGATATCCGACACAACAAGAGTAGCTCCATACCAGAGTATTCCGTTTTACTGGATGCACAATATATTTTTACTTTTGTGATGATGTGGATTCGTCTGTCTGAAGTGTTTTTTGGTTGGATATACCAATGTTTAGATGATTTTTGGTCATATTTTTAATTTTTTAATCAAAGATTTGTAGGTCATAAAAATTCGGGCTCTAAATACAATATGGAAACCAGAGGTTTAACGAATATGACTCTAATTAGAGAATGATTATATAAAATCTTTTAAGTGTGCTTAAATGATTATTATTAGTGTTTTGCGGCTTACAAGGTTAAGGTTTACAGAAATAACAGTGAAAAGATTTAATAACCCTCATTACCATTCGTCCTGCCCGTGCCACTTATATACTTATTCTCATGCTAAGTGCTATGAAATGGAGACAAGGATGATTACAATGCTCTGATCCATCAGTATATTTTTTTGTTCAAATGTCTACTTTTTAAATTAAAGAGTTTTAAATAATGCCATCTGTCTCCTATCCACGAATTCTAAGATTAGAAGTGCTAAATTCTATTGGCTGGAATACATTACTTCGAATGATGAGTGTGTGCGACTGTTTCATTTGTTTCTTCGAAGGAAATATTATTTATATCCAAGACAGACGATGGCAGACATCATGAAACATGATATGAAACATCTGAAGCCTTGGTTTTTTTTTGTATAGTTCTTTCGAATTTCATTTGCTGTAAAGATATGGAAAAAATGGCTTTAGTTCGTATTGATTTCTACGAGAATATCAGGCAGTGGCGTAAGTCTATCAACGATTCCTATTATTGTAAAACTATTCACAGGGAGGGATTCAAACTCATTAACACTACTTTAAATATCATTAGATATAGGTCCAATGTAAACGGAATATTTTAAATAGTGATTTTATCTAAATTGGTCGTTTAAGTTACAGTATTAATAAACATATCGACTTTTTATCCATAAAGAAGGATAAAATTACATTAAGTAACTTTTTACTGTTGGTCAATAAAATAATTATGATCATATGAAGTCTGAAAAGTGAAAGGACTTCAGTTTTATTTCAGTCTCGAACTTTCACTTAATGAAAATGGTGACAATGTAGGCAATCACTATTGGCATTAATAAAGATTACAAAACAAAAACTATTAGAAATAATAAAGATTTATAGAAAAAAAAAACAGTGGAAAAAATAAAAACTCAAGTCATTGCCGAACTCATGAAAATGATCTGGAAATGATCAGTTCTTTCTAAGAACTCGTCTAAGATCGTCTCAAATATTCTGAATAAGACAAGCCTTCTACATGAAGTAGGCAAAGTGTTCAAATATTGAGAACAATATATATCTTTTTAGCAAATAGTAAGGCAACAACTTCATATAAAATATCCATATTCAAGAATACTGTATATCAATTAATGAATTACAAATTGAAACTGTTATTACTATTACTTACATACTTGCTATATGAATGTAGTTGATTATTTGTATGCAAAAATAAAAAAAAACCAAACAAACATATTTTCTACCTTATTTTAAACGTTCTCGTTTTCAATATAAAGAAACATAATATGACTTTGTCTCATTATTAACAATTACTAAATTTAAAAAATACTAATAAAAAAAAAACTAAAAAAAACATTTTTTTTTTATTAAAATCAATTCTAGATAGGCTAATTAATCAATTTTATTTCGAAATAAATTAATAAGTAAATAAACTTAGTCCACATATTTTTTTCAGAATGCATTGGAAAGAATATGTTACAAACAAAATACATCTATGTTCGGTGCAATTTTTTTGCATTCTGATTTTAGACAATTCTAAAATAAGTACAGTTTTTTTATAAAATTTAAATAAAGCAAGAAAGCTGAAAATACATACACTATGGCTGGAAATAAAGTATTCCTAAAGTTGGTGCCACAAAATCGTCTCAAATCTGCCACAAAGGGTGAGACATTCAAAGGGTGTTCTTGTACCTTTCTGATTGACAGTAACACGACTACCACTCACATCTTTCAAAAATAGGGTCCAATGATGCCATTGTCAGAAATGGCACACCACACACTGACCTTTTCAGAGTGTAGAGGACCTTCAAGAACTTCCGTTGACCGTTTAAACCCGAGAAATCTGATCGTTGGTTTGTTCACATAACCGTCCAAGGTAAGGTGACATTAATCAGAAAACTAAATATGGAACAGAAAATTTTTCGTTGACACAAAACAGATCCTGTTTGCATAATTTTTTTCCCCAACAACAACACTGTTCGCTTCGTTGGTGGGGTTTTGTGGAACTCTTCTTCGAAAACTTGAAAAACATAATTCACACTGGGTCCCTCGCAACGGCCGATTCCTTATGAGCATAAATAATGATCCACAATAAAAGCCTTTCACGAATACTTAAGAGCCATTACGTAGCACCGTGAAATTCCAAAAGCATGGATGAGACATGAAATCTCAGGAACTACATGACTGATGTCTATAGATTCTTTAAGGAATAATGAAAACGATCATTTGCTTGAGAAGTGATCACCACTATGGATATTTTTCTGTGAATAATCGCAGTTTCGTTTCAATTTGTTCTCAGAGCAGTTGGCCATGAGCAGAGAAAAATGGTTTTAAGCCAATTATCCTTTAAGGCCATTCTCGATTTTTAGTATTTGTTTTAAAAATTGACCCAATAATTCTAAATATATGTAGGACAGTTTTCCTATGAGCAATTGTCGTTTCTCTTCAATCTGTTGGCACAATGATGACTATATTAAACTATATTACACAGGACTATATTAAATATTACAATTATTAAATATTTAATTTAGAAAAGGAAAATTACCATACACATTATTTTAATCACATTTTGGTCAAGACAATCGATATATCGAAGTTGCGATAGTCTCGTGAGTTGCAATCACAAAGCAGTTTATTAGTGGATGTTGGAGGGGAAGAGACTATATTTGGCCAGAAAAGGTGCTCATTAGTTTCGAGTAAATACGATATTTTGTCCTGATGCCACTGAATCTGCATTAACCATATTTGATCATATTTATGGCGAAATTTAGGTTGGTAGTCGTCGTTTTATGTTTTCGCATGGACACCATGTTTTTTTTTCAAACTCCGTTTGGCGGAAACAAAGTAGTTTGATATTACGACAGCCGAAATACAGGGAAAAAAATATATTAAAGTAATAAGGTACCTGAGCCATATAACGCCATGTATACCTTTAACGCCACCTATCTAAATCTTCATAAACATAAGAGATGGCGGTACTGCACTAAAGTAGTTTGCATTGACATGCCATCTAGTGTTGAAGCGAGTTATTAGCAGACCGCCAACATTTTCGAGTGAAATTACATTTCGACTATTTCGTGTCGAGGACTGGTTCTGAAAAGGCTGCTACTATATCAAGGTAAGATAAAATATAAATTTTTTAATGTTCAGCAAAGATTAACTATATAAAACTATATATTTTCTTGATTCTTGAAGATTCTTCTACGTAGATATGATAAAGTTATTTTTAAAATTCGGAAATTGTAGACAAACAAGTGTATCATGTGATCCATGTGCTCGGTAGCGCTTTAACGCCACTTTAACGCCACTAATAAACTTTTTATTTTTTGTAAGCTTACTTCTCTAAAGCTTTTTGAGTTAACTGAAAAATATTGTTTTTTGTGGTATTTTGTCTTATTGTCTCATTTCATTTAAAAGGAGGGGATATTCAAATTAATTTTTACATTTCCTCTTTTGGTTTAGCTACAGATTAGAAAGACTGTGTTAATTTCAAGTGGTTTTTTTATTATTTTTTACAGAAAGCCAAATTTAGTTGCTTTTTACTGTAATTTTGTACAAATAATATTTGCAACAATGGAATAATTCTTAATTTTAAATAAGTTACTAGAAAGTAGGTGGCGTTAATTGGACCAGGTGTTCCTAATAACGCCAGTTTGCAAAGTTTTCTTATTTGAGTTCTAATACTTCTCCAGTAAAAATTATCATATGTTTCATTATGGTATGCTTCAAACAAAAGATTAAACTTTCTTGGTTATAATTTTCGTGTTTCGATACACCTTATTTCCAGACTTACAATAATTTAAATGATAAGGTGGCGTTATTTGGGCAGCGTACTTTAGGAAAATTGAAGGGACCGAGAAAAAATGTTGTAAAAATGACGGGAAAACATATTATTTAAGGGAATGTAAAAGCGTGGTTCGACTGTATACTCTAAATTTGGGGCCGGGGATACATCATATTTGCGCCCCCCCCCCCAAAAAAAAGGAAGCATCCTTGCCGGAATTATGTTTCCACTACATCTGTTAATAAGAGCCACTTCCAGCATATTTTCCGTCGCTTATTTTTTTATTCTGGTTGTCTTCATCATTGCAATGTAGGAAATATTCCGTTTATAAAGAAGTCTTTCACATTGAGTTAAAGCTTCTATAATGGACATAGAATCAAGATTGCATCTAATGCACTTTTAATGGTTTATTATCAAGAAAAGTCATTGAATTCCAACTGAGGCTTTAATTTTCAAATTTTCAATAGCGTTCATTACTAGTACTACAGGATGGTGCACATAAAACCGGCCTCAATAGGTATTTCTTTTGTATTGTATTATTATTTTGGAGCCGGTTTTATGTGCGCCACCCTGTAGAAAGTAATGTGTTTGATTACAGAAAAGAAATTTTATGACACGACAACTAAATATAGAATTTCTTTTTTAAAAATAAAGAATCCAAACAAAACCTCTGAAACAAAAAGTTTAAAACAAAACAAAAAAAGTTTAAACAAATGAGCAGCTGAAAAAATAAAAATAGAACACCATGAATTAATGAAATAAACAATGATCTATAAAAACAAAATGAATTTAAAATATTTAATTGAACTATATTAAATTACATAGTTATTAGTAAATTCTTTTCTTTACTTAGTTATTAAGTAAATACTTTAATAAAAATTATGAGATTTATCGAATTTACGAATTATATCGACTGATTAAAATAGAGAAACAAAGATTTGTTTATTAGAATTGCATTTTTAAAAAACTCAAATTTTCAAATCAATCAAAATGTCATAAACTGTAAATTAATAATATTGCACTTTTCTAGGAATTATCTAGAATTTAAAAAGAATTACAATTCAAACTGTAGTTCTTAAAATAAGGAAGATAATTCGATTCAAGAAATGTTAATCAAGTCACTTCATTCTCAAATTAAATTTAAATTAAAATTTATCCATCGTATTCTAATTCTTAAATGACTTTTTTCTTATCATTTAGTAGCTGAAGAGTTGATGGATTCAGTTGAATTGTTTTTCGTGAAAATAGTGTTTGAAAGAATAGATGGTATTTAGATGAAATTCTTACAATTTTAAATAGTAAAAATATTATATTTAATCAGATTTGATTTCTAAAAGTGAATATTGCTTAGGGCTCAATAGAAGGTATCTGTATTTGAAAGTATGAAGAGCAAAGATGGCAACGCCAAAAATATTATCAAGGTTTGAATCTGAAACGTCTAATTTCTTTTTTTTATTTTTCATATTTCACGAATTAAATTTTGTTTTCAATCATGAGTTAAATCTGGAGAATTATTATTATTTTTTTTTTTCAGCAAACAGGTTTTTTTTTTGGGACCCGGTTTCTGCAGAGGTTTTAATGGATGTTAATGAAATTGAATTCCCACACATTGCATTAAATAACATAAAAGTTCGATGTTCACATAAAAAATATGAGTGAATTGTTTTTTTAAAAACTAAAGTTAACATATACATGTTAATTGATAGTGGACGACTGAAATGGTGGCTAGCAAAATAGAATTGTATGATTAAACGTTTATTCAATTTAAAAAAAAATAAAAGTATAAAATAGATGTAGCCTAAGCCCTATATTATCTGAAACTAAAATTGAAAAAAAAAACAGAGCATTTAATGATTTTCTTTTTGATGTAAAATAAAGTTTATCAAAGTAAAAAAAAAAAAAAAAGAAAAATGCGAGCGTAAAAAGTTGAATAAGTACAAAATGAAAATATTGCGAAAGACCATAAGATCACAAGATTAAAGAAAATGGAATAAGACGATTATTAAAGGAATGATATGATATTAAAAAGATATAGAAAATAAATTAGGCATTATACTGTAACTTATTGGGCAACTAACAGACCTAATTGATTAATTAAATTAGTTTTTATGAAGCTTCTTTATTAGCATATTGTTTGAAAATCTAAACAACAATGAAGTGAGTTATTTCAATAAGATTGAGTTATTTCAATCTTAGAGAGTGAAATAGCTGTCTCAGAACGTCACTTGACAACACAAAGTCTTAATAATTTCAATTTAAGTAAATAGCAATAATTTGCTGCTGAAAAAATAGTAATTGACTAAATTCTTATAAACTTCAAAACTAACTAATTTTTGGATATTTGACGTAAATAAATTGAAAATAAGTTAAAAAAACTTGGTGATATAAAAAAAATAGTATTTTTTTTTATTGCTCACTTCAAATGGCCAAATTTCATTGTACTAACTTACAAATGTTTATAAAGTAAAAAAAGTCAAGACCAATTTGGCACAGAATAATAAATAAAAAATGTTTAAAGAAATCTTATTATTTAATTATTATCATCATAAATAAAGCAACACCTGTTAATAGGAACTAACTGTTCCTAACAGGACTGACATTATAGTAATTTATAAGGAAATAATAATAAAAAAAATACTTCCTCATTTTTATATGTACTTTGAAAGTGCAACACCAGGAAAACGGGGATTGGTACGAACGAAGCTTGCGTGATAGGGAGCAGGAGCAAACGATTACAGCAGTAGTGCTCAGAGCCACTCTTATCGAATTAGCCAAGCACCAGGAGTAAAGCAGCCTGCATAGGCCTTCATGGTGTAGATGAATTGTTAGGCTCACGATGATGCACTTTCATAAGTGGCAAATTCCCAAAATTTTTCACATTGAATTATTAAGTAGAATTTTTTTTTCCAAACATCTATGATCTTAGGAGAAACGAATTAGTTCAGAGAAGTTAAAATCTTCTTTTAAGTCTTTGGATATTTAAAAATTCCATTTTAAGCTTAACAAATGCAGTGTAGTATTTGAGTTACATTGGTTGAGAACTCTAATTGGCATGACACTGACAGTTTTTTTATTATTACACGAGATGTCTCAACAATTTTTATTTTATTCTGAATTCATTACTGTAGAGACTATATTAAAAAGATTTTTAATTATTAGCCAGATTGACTAACATCCTAATAATTTATTAATTTGTTTTTCAAGATACAATTTTCCTTTGTCATTTGATTTTACTTCAATGTTATTAAACATTACTGAACAGAATTAGTTAAATGTTCAATCCAAATTCAATTAAAAAATTCAACTATATGTAATACAACAAATTAAACTGAACTTGAAGAATCGAGAATAGTAACTGCTATAATTAAAGCTGAAGGAGTCATAAAAGAGAAACTGAAGCAGAAAGTGTATTCGAATGACTTCAGGCTTCCAATGACATCTTTGGTACGATGATAAAAATTTGATTTTTTTTTAATCGAGGAAAAAGTCAAAAGTCAGTCTTGAATATATGACTAATTTGCAGAAATTTGCAGCAATCTAAACAAATTTGTTTTCCAGTTGAATTATTGTAATAGCAGACTTATCTAAGAATAAAATGATTTTCTTACGAGAGAGCAGTATTGACAGCAACAATGTATTCCACTTCTTTCGTCCATGGATTTCGAAAACCCTTCCATTTTGTTTGAAGGCGAATAAAACTTCCTTCTTTGGATCGGAATCTATATAGCTGAGTCACAACTTGATCAGTAGATTTGAGGACTAAAAATAAAGAAACAAACAAACAAAAAATATCAGTGTAAATTAGTAAACAGATCGATAATGTAAAAGAAAGTTGAATGAATCTTAAAATGAATTGAAATGAACAAAAACAGTAATAAATACGAAATCAAGCTGACGGATGATACAGTATTGGGCAAAATGAATCATTTATTGAAAATTACATTCTAGAACGTCTGAATTACCAGTCTCTTTCTTATCTATCAGATAAAAATGTCTTATATTATAATAAAACCTGTTAGTGGCTTAAAGAATATAGAATTCAGTGAGATTTCAGTAAAGACAAATGAAAAAAAAATTAGAGTTGACTATTTAAAAAAAATACTTATTATAATTAGAATTATTATTAAGAACCAAGTAATTATAATCTTTAAATGAAGAAATACTGAATAAAAATATGAAGATACACCGGAAGCGCAGTGGTGCCTCAAAGGAATGTCGCTTGTGAATAATTTGGTCTCATCCATTGTTGTTTTAAAAATTTGAAGATGTTTAGAAGATTTGATAACTAAATTCGGTTCCGATCGAAACGAATTACAGTTTTTTTCAAGTATTTTTATTATTACTACTTTAAATGCTTCATTATCATTCATTTAAATTTTTATTACTCAAATTACTCAAATTACTTAAATTTTATTAATTAATACTTTTAAGAAACTTATCAGAGTTCTTATATTTTTACATTTTGAGCTTAATATTTGTTGGGCGAACTAACAATTTTAGAAAAAGAAAGAAAAATTTGGGAAAAAGCCCAAATTACTGTGAATAATTATTTCAAGAATATAAAGTTATAAGTCATGGAGTAATTTCTTTCGATTTCAGTACAACAAAGATTGATCCGATTAAATAATAAGAAATGATGGTGGAAAGTGCGTCAGAAAGAACTAATTGATTTCAAGTAAATATTTCCTTAAAATTATCTAATAATAAAAGCTACGATTACTTTCATGATTCTGATTTGATTCAATAATATTGATTGCGAGGTCAGGGAAGCTTCAGGAAAGTCACAAGATGTTCTACAGATGAAAATCCTAAATTTTGCTTTTCTACAACTAACATCAGACTATATTTCAGGTCTTAAAATGATAACATTCATTTCTGCCAAGTACGATAATGGGAGAACTCATTATGATCCTTCAGTAATTCAAACCAGTCTTTTCGTTCAGTTTAACTGCTTTTTAAATAAAATTTTTACAGTGTAGTTTTTATTAGTGATTTAGAAATAAGGTATGCCAAACTTCACTTTATAGGGAAGTAGTGGATAAACTGAGAAATCACGAAGTCAGGGTATCACAAATTGTCTATATCAGACAGATATACATAGACATAAAGAGCGCCGTCTAGCACCGAAGGTTGCCGTCAGCTGATATACAAGACGAGATTGTATTTACATTCATAGACGAAAAAGACTTGTCTTGGTGCTACCTATCTCCCCTTAAAATTTTGATGTATTGATACATCCTGTATAGATAAAGTGTGACGGTTGTCAGTCAATAACCAAAAAACAGTTTGGAAAGATACAAGTTTTAGAAATAAAAGAAGAAATATGTTTTTATTTTTCTCACCTGCTTTATGAATATCAGCTAAAAGTTGGATATCATCCTGATGGTAATACTCGTAACAAGATGTTCCTAATAATTCCTGAGGTAAATAACCCAAAAGAAGAGTGGCTCTAAACAAATAAATAAAATAATCTACCATAACTCAACACAGAATCAATATCATATCTAAGACTGCCTTATTTTATTCCACCTAAATTTTTTTATTTACGAAAATTTAAAATAAAACCTTTACGATAGAATATGTTAATGACTAATTCTAATAAATCAAGAACATTTAAAAAAAGTAAAAGCGGATATGTAAAATATTTAAAAAGAATATTTAAATGTAAAATGCATACCTTTGATCTACATAGATGAATTTTCCGTCAATTGCATGCCTAGATACATATTCAGTTGGTTGAACTCTAATATGCATGTTCCGACTGTTGCTCGGCTGAAGAATAGGTTGTGTTCGACCAATAGCCACAAGGCAACTAAGATTACAGCCTTCGCCTTCTGCTTCACTGTCTTCCTCTAAACCCATCTTAGTAGGTGCCCAGGATTTTAGATAACCAGTACAATGAATAACACAGTATTTGCGATCTGATGATTTCAATAAGGATTTAATTAGTTGCTTTAGGAAAAATATGTTTTCTTTGATTATGATTATTAAAGGATGCTTTCTTGAAATTAATGTTAAAACTTAATTATTTCATTAATTTCTATTCATTAAGTTTCATTACATTCGGTAAAAATAAATGATCCAGTAAATCATCCATTTAAGTAGCCTAAAATCGCAGATTTATTAGTATAACTTTGGATTTGCTTATCTACAATTCAATTTTTAAATCTTGAATAGATTTGAAAAATTTGAATAGATTTTCTTTTAAAAAAAAGATAAAACGAAAAGAGTTACAAAAAATTAAAAATAAACTAAAATCATTAAAAATTATGATTTAAGTTTTCATGATTTTTATTTTTTTAATGTAAGGACAAAATCATATAGGTTAATTTTTGAAAAACAAAATGGTATTATTCTCTGTATTGGTATTATTCTTATCGAATAATGTTCAAAGTAATGTGTATAACTAGAAATAAGTAAATGAATATAATAAAATAAACATGAATTTCATTTTAATTTTCAATTGCCTTAATCGTACTTTGATTAAGTATGAATTACAGGGAAACTTTGTTTGTACGTCTATACTGCTAAGTAAAGTGCAGTTTAATGTAGCTTAAAACCGTCTAAAGATATGAGAATTTCAGAGTAACTGTTTAAACAGTTTTCACTGAATTATGTAAATATAGCTTCATTAAAATCAAAGTCAATTTAGTTTTATTAAGAAATTATTCCTTTAAGTTTTACATTTATAATTCTTGTTCTATTATTCTAGCAGCTGAAGCAACTGTTTTATCTGAAAGACTAACAGAAACAGACAAAGAAGTTTATATCACAAATTAAGAAGACATTCGAAAGATACCTGATGAGAATAATAATATTCGTAAATCAAAAATGGACATTGAATAGTAATTCGTCCGTAAAGTTAAAATAAAAGTTGTTAGGTTTCATAGAGTGAGAGAACGACACATAACGACTAGGATATTCATTATTTTTTAATAATATGTTAATTGGTGCAAATTGTATTTTTTAAAAACTTATCTAACATTTATCTAATGTAACCAAGAGAAAAAAAGTAATTAGTTGACTATCCATAACAATATTATGTATGGACAAAATACGATAACTCTTTATACCATTTACTCCTAAGTTCTTACCAGTACTTTGTGATTTCTTTCTTCTATGGCATCCTGTAGTTGTATCTGCTTCTTCTTTAAGAGGAGTAGCTAGTTTGTATTTCATACGACAAAAAAAAGACCTTCTTGCTCCAGGACAAAGACGAGTCTGATTCTGAGGAACATCAGTTTTCACTGGCAACATAGCTATAAACAAAATATTTTTCTTAATTATGTTATTTTACTATTACCATTTATGCCTTTTAAAAAATAATTCAATAGCAGAGACATTGAAAAAGCTTTTTTTTTTTTTTTTAATTCACTGAAAATTTCTTTACTGACGAATTTTAATAATAATTAGTATGAACTGTATATTAATTTATAATGTCATAAACATTTATAAAATAGCTGAACAATGCTAGTAAGAACAACGAAGGATTAAAATCATTGAATGTCTTTTTTATTTTCTTATTTTTTTTTTTTTTTAGGTTTCCATTAAGTAAGAATGTCTTTATCTTGATTTCAGTACAACAAGTCAGATTGAGCAGTGTCTCATTAACCTCCTTTCTGTTTATGAAATGTAGTGTCCGTGTGGCTCCTTATAACTTAGAATAAAGCGCTCGTATTTGTGAACTACCGAGAAATTTAACGTTTTTTTGTATTTATTTATTTATTTTTTTTAATTCGATAAATTCAATATGGATGCGAGACGAAATCATGACGTCACCATATTTTCATAGGTGTATAATCTCAAATAACAATTTCAAATTCAGTATACCGGCACATCATTAAAAAAAAAAATCTGTTTTTTCCGAAACAAAAATTTAAAATTAAACAAATGGCAGTTTCTCAAAGTTAAATTAAAAAATGATTTCAAATTTATGCAAATTTCCAAAACAAATTCGAAACATTTAAAATAATTATTTAAATTTAATCAAATAGATTTAACTAGAAGGTCACTGCATGTCTCGTGTAGCAATGGCGTCTATTGCTTGTAGGATAGTTTCAGTGATAAGATCAGTTACAAAGACGTCATAAATGCTTTAAAAGGACGCAGTCCTTTTAATTTGCTTTATTAGTCTGCTCTTAAGGAAAGCTTCAAGTATTTTGCGAACTTCTTGTTTTCTAGTAAACTCATTCAATTAGTTTAAAGCAGACTTTAATTCGTTTCATAAATACAGTCGGACCTCTATTTAACGAAGTCGTTATATGGAGAATTCGTTAAATAGAGATTCACCTTCTATTATTCAATATTATTAAAAAAAGTAATAATTTTAATGACATTACCACAGGTGTACTTAAATTTTACTAATAAAGTCTGTTAATTTTGTCTGAGTTTTTTTTTTTTTTTGAAAAAGTGTTTTCGCTCATAGTATGTCTCGCATCTTTGCAATGCACCAAAAATCCCTTCAGTATTTTCTTCAAATTGTAATCCGCGTCGGATTGTTTCAAATGATTTTAGCATTTCATCATACGAAGGTTTTTTTATTTCTGCATCAAGATCATTTCCATTTTCATCATCTTCATCTTCATCGCAATTTAAAGCTATTTTGTTTTTATTTTTCATATTGTCCAAAATATTCGGTTCAGTCAGTGTTTCCGAGGTCTCAACTTCAAAATCAAGTGAAAGATAATCATCAATCAGCACATCATCGTTAATTCCTTCTTTTTCCCTCAGCTGTATCCACATTTCTTTCATTTCCTCTAAGGGAATATTAATACTAAAAACATTTCAAGGAGAAAAAAAATAGATACCACGAAAAAGTTCAAAAAATAGAAAATGCACTTCGCTATTTGGAGGTTATTGTACGAAAAAATTAGCAAAATGTTTTTGGTTCCAAAGAAAAGTTTGCAAAATAGAGGTTCTTTAAATAGAGGTCCGACTGTACCTTCTTATAATTGCCTTTAAGACAAAGGTGGTCCATTACGAAAATTATGATCTTGACTCATTTTTTAAAGAAAATTTGATACCAATACAAAATTTGTTTACATTAATAAAAGCAAAAATCATAAAGATAAAAACAAATAATCTAAAAAGAAATGCATACTTTTGAAAAAAAAAATACTATTTAATACCTACAAATTAAACCAGAATTAGGAGAAGTCTTTGACAAAAGCAAAGAAAAACAACAACAACAACAACTAAAATACATCTTCAGTGCATCTACTGTTTTAAATATCTGAAATGAATTTACTAGCTAAGACTATCATTTATTGCGAAAACTTAAAACGACTTGCTTCTAGTTTTGATTTTCCACCAGATATCATCAAAGATCCAGTTTATCAGCTCCCAAATCCTATTTTTTATTAATATGAATATTTCTAATGTTGAGGGTTCCTAATATCAGAGGACAATGGCAGCTGGGTTAAAACGACCTTGAAATTTTCTGATGATAATCAAGATTCATAAGAAATCATCAAAAATAGACATTAAAAACTGAAAATAACATTAAAAACTTACTTTTTGCATCAATCAGTCGTTCTCTGGGAGAAAGATCAGGAGACGAAAGCTGCTCTTTCACTTTGGCTATATCCTTTGGATGAAGTATATCAAACCAACTTTGACCGAGAAGATCTCCCTGAAAGAAAAATTAAAATAAGCCTAAAACGTAAATTTACAATTTAGAACGAAACCTCTCTAAATCGGACAATACGAACAATACGATTTATATTTTAACAACAAAAAGGGTAGCTGTGGATAAGTATCTCATTTAATTACCATTGAGAACAAATATATCAGATCTTCATAATTAAAATATATTTAACATTGAAAAAAAAAAAAAAAAGCAATCAGAATAAGTAAGATTTTTCTGGATATGAAGATGATACTTTTATTATCAGAGCCGTCGTGTGGTGTTTGGAATCCGTGTGCGAAACATATTTGGAGCCCCAAGGATTAAAAAAACAAACAAAAAGAAACTTGTACATAGGCAATGTACACATTTCTTTAAAAAAAATATATATAATAATCTTATCTTATACATACTTAAAAAGATAAGATTGTTAATATATTTTTTAAAGAAATAAGGATATATCGAAAAAAAAACCAGCTTTTGAGACACAGCCAGTGCCTTTGAAAGTTCAACACCCGTGTGCGATGCACTCATCACATCCTGTATCGCGACGGCTTTGATTATTACACCTAGCAGACAGAAATGCTTGGTTTCTATGATATGTCGATGTCAGAAAATTTTATAACAAAGGATTATAATTAATAAATAGGCTGAGGAATTAATTCACATACAATGAATATAATTTCATGTAAAATACTCTAATTGGAATAAATTATTTATCTTTCCTCAACAAACTGTCTGTTTGAAGAGTGACAAACTGTCTGCTGCTTACTTAGGTGAGTCAGTTCGGTGATAATAATTGATGTGATGGACGAACATAGGAAATACACACAGTCGTATCAGAATAATATGACCACCTACCTAAAAATGGGAATAACCACCCTTGGCCTTGATTACAGCTTGTAGACGGCATGGACGCAATGAGGCTCTGGCACTCGTGCTTATTCGGATTGCAACAGAGCACTGAGGTCCCAAAGATTACGTGGTTGTGGATTCGCACGCCGAATTTGTCTATCTCAACGGTCCCATAAGTGCTTTATGGGGCTGAGATCGGGTGATTTCGCCGGCCGGATAGAATGAATAGTTCACTGTCGTGCGTCGGGAACCAGTCACGAACCAACATAGCAAGGAGGATTGTCCTGTTGGTACACCCAACACCACCAGGGTAAAAGTGCAACATGAAGGAATGCACATGGTCACTGACGATGGAGAAGTAGCTATCAGCGTTCACTGTCACAGCCATTGATACAGTGCTTACCACGAAAGCATTCCTCAGACATGAACACTGCCACCACCGGCCTGTACTTAACCAACAAGCGTGTCTGGGTGCTGTTTCTCATGTCCCTCACGGCGTATCCGCCACCGCCCATCACTTTTGTGGAGTAAAAGTCGTGACTCGTCGGATAAGACTATCTTCTTCCACTCTTGTAATGTGACTCTTTTACATTAGGCATTCCCGTGCGAATTGGAGTCGTCGTTGCCGATCAACCTGGTTAAAATTGGCGCCTTCACGAAAGATCCATGCGCAACAGTTACCTCGGACACACCTGGATGCCCCAGTGTTCATTTGAGTCGTCAATTGCTGTATTGTTGCGCAGCAATTGGCCTTTATCAGTCGACGAAGACGACGTTCTTCTCTGGGATCAATGGCCTTTGGAGCTTCACAGTTCTGACGACGGGAATTACTTAATGTGCCATGGCTACAATCTTGGTATACCTTTACTACGGCAGATCTACGCTGATCCGATATACTTCCACCCTTTGCTCGATAGCCTATGATCATTCCTTTTTGCAAGTCCGTCAAATCACTTCCTCTGCCCATTATGATCGCGTTAAGTCCTACGGGCAATCTGTACTCACCCGCCACTTATATATCCGTGTGCTCAACCGTGTCAGGTGCACTCTGTCATTTGCCTGGGCGGGTTCACCGTGATTCTGGGGTGGTCATATTATTCTGATTCGACAGTATATATAATACAGTCTCATTTTCTTTTGACTCAGTTTATTCTTGTGAAACATAATATATAATGAGAAAAAGATAACTTAGTAAATGATGCTAACTTAGTAAAATGTTGTTGCCTTCTGTAAAACGCAATTAAATATCTCGAAACCATATTCCTTAAGACTATAAACAGAATAATGAATAGAGAGCTTTGCAAGATATATTCTCCCTGTTCTAGAAAATTTCGTTTAGAATTTTTTCCATTTTTTAACGGAAAGGAATATTTTAATGAGAATCATCTGGTATAACTTTGACATTGCATTCACGAAGCCACTTTGGCTCGGGCGCCTTCTAGACCTCGTGGTCTACCCGAGCACTGTTGAGTTTAATTCTTTTCAACAAAGAAAACTGAGACTGTAAGACATTTAGCAGTGCAATTCTTTACGAATGTCGAAAACACCGGTGATCTAAATTTCACCATCTTCATTCTTCTTTATTCATCTTATGTGGTGAATGTCGAAATTCTTGCTCGTTATAGAGATTTGACAGTTTAGTAACTTTCATAGTAACATTTGCATGATAAATTCATGTTGGATGCGGTATTGCATTTGCATATAACAATCAATACAATAAATCTTGAAATAACCCATAAAAAAGTTAGCATAGTCTTTTGCTAGAAGCTCTTGCCGCCTTCGGGCACAAAAACACTACATTACATATCCTAATATTTATTGGCATATTCGTGATAATAATACGTGTTTTAAATATGTTAAATATTTAAAGTATTTCTGCTTTAGAATGTTCCTAAAAACAAGTAAATTCGTTCTAAACCTTCTAATTCTGAGAGAATGTATTCGAATCTAGAATTTGTATATACAGGGTGATTGAAAACAAAACGACATAACTTCAACACAGCTTTCTGGAGGTAAATGGAAATCAGAAAACCCTTACCAAATCGTGAAAGAAAGGAAGCAAAAAAAAGAGTTTAAAGGAAACAAATATACACCAAAAAACAAACAAACAAACAAATAACAAAAGGCTTTAATTCCAGTAAATAAACAAGAAATAAAAAAAAATGTCCCGTTTCCAGCATCAATGATATTTCTCTAAAAAAGTAAGAAAAACAAACAAAAACAAAACAAAACAAAAAAACCAACAACAAAATCAATATTCTTTACTTCTACTAAATCTGAATATAACTAAAAGCGTCACTGATTGCTTAAAATTACCCTCAATATTTTAGAAATTTGAATTCTGACGTTCTCGTCTATTTGTACTGAATGTTCTTTTGCTACTATCTTTGTTGAATTAAATAAAATGAATCTACAGTTCTATCAGTAGGCTTTTGCTTTCATTTTGATACTTTCTTAGGTTCTGATTGTGCAAATGTTTAAAATTTGATCAGTTACACAGAAATATGAACTCATGAAATTATCCTTATTTACTGAAATATTTTCATTTAAGAGCAATGAAAAGTTTTGGAAACGAACTTCCAGTCGTCCCATGTAAATTAATAAAGTAAAAAGGTAATAAAAAAGATTGTTTTTTAATGTAAATAAAAAAAGATAATAAAAAGGTAAAAAAAAAATATTTCTTAATTGTTTTTTTCCTGAAACAAATCTTCCAGTTGTTTTCTGCACTTAACAATCAAATTGAAATTTTCACCACTGAAGCTTATCCCCACAAAGATTATTTATGAAATAAATTTTGTTTTTATCAAATTTTGTTTGTTTTTACTAAATTCCATTAAAAATGCAAACGGTATCATGCTCAGATGTTCTTCCTACGATTTTGGTTATATTGAAACTTTCTTAATTAAATTAAAAACAGCCGACCATAAAAAGCACATACACATTTAAAATTAATTAAAAATCATGCAACGTTTCGGACCTTCGGCCGTTATTAAGGTCCCTTATCAAGCACAGCACCCTACCTATCAAAATCCTCCCTAGTGGGATTCGTTAACAAAACGTTAACAAAACAAAATGATTCGAAATTGAAACTTTCTTGCAAACCTTCACTACTAGTGAATGACCAGCCTCCATTCTTTTAAGTTTGTCCTCCATTTTAACTTCTCAAACCGTTAATTCTTTTTCTCAAAAATTCTCGCATTTAGACCAGTGTAATTTGAATGTTTCCTCAAACTTTTCAAAATCTAGTGTTTCACGGTATCTCCAATGTCTTGACCTTCCATAAATTAGAGAACTTATTTATTATTATTATTATTGTCCCATGTATCAATCTAATAATAGCTAACAACGAATTAAGAGATAAGAATTTATTATTAATAAAATAATAACCTTATGTCACAACACACAACACTTCTAATTATAATAATTATTTTTATAAAGATTTGGCTTTCTTTGAATATAATGGTTATATATATATATATATATATATTATATTCGAAGAAAATAATTAATAATCTGGATGGCTTATCAAGAGAGTTGATAATAACCTCAGATAAGGTTGAAACGTCTTGCCTCTCTTTTAAAATACGACGATAAATTACATTAGTAATTTTGACCAACCTTTTATCATTTGGGATATTTATGTACCTTTTAGTATTTACACCAATCTCCCAACCTATAGGTACTATATCGGCAGGATGAATTTGTAGATTGATAAGTGTAACATGGTGGGATAATTTATTTCGATTCTAAGGGCTGAATATGAAGGATGCCAGTCCAATTTGCAATTACAGATTATAGGTATAGGTATATCCCAAGGGGCCCACAATGTCTATGGGGCGCTGGAGGTAAGACTCCCAACGTTTCAATGATCCTGACTGAAATGAAGTCAGGTAGTCAGCCCAACGCTCGCCCAACTGTATCGGCCGATGAGGAAACCGGTATCCATTCTACAGAGAGTTGGGTGGATCCCCCGCCCTTTCTGGAGGAGAATTCCTCGATCTCCACCGGAATTGGGGATTGAAGCCGGCTCCTCCAATTCGCAGTTAAGCGCTTACCACGTGGCTACCGAGCCCACAAACGCAGATTAACTTTCAAACAAAAAAAATCAGGAAAATGGTTAATTCCTTTTCATTAGCAGTGAACGTAAAGATGGAAGTTTTTAACTGTTGTATTCTTTAATTATTATAGTTTGTGATGCATATAAAACTCCGAAGCTGGACGGCACACCGATAAAAATTTGGTCTTTAATGTAATGAGGTGTCTAATTCGCATTGTGTGCTAATCGTTCCGACATAGCCTTGTGTTCTCGGTCTGCCATGAGGCAGATATGTCGGAATCTGGGTTTGATTCCGACATACTTCGTCAGTTTCCGCGGCTATAAAAGCTAGTTCCCCCCTGATGTTTACATCTGGGTTACGCTAAAGAACTAGCATTTCTGGAACTAACAATCGTCTCGATCTCATGGCTAATGAATGCCGTCGATAAATAAGTAAATGTGTTAACATAAAAAGTGGAAATTCTATACTGATTAATAGAAAAGTTTAGTGCCAATCAATAAAACCAAAAGCTTAATTATTATTAGTAAAATACAAAGAAAAAGCAAAGCAGAAAATTATGTTATAAAAAATCATTTTTACAAACTTTACCTGAGAATAGTTTAAAATCTGTGATACTGACTCTGACACATATAAAATTCTTCCACGATCGCAACCAACCACAAATAAAAATCCTTCTGCAGCCTGAAATAATAACGAACCATATTAAATAAATAAGAACATCAAACAATAAATAAAAATAAATATATAAAAAGTTCGGTTAACTTGAATACAAAATTGCAGTATGGCTGACCTCAAGAATAAGGCGTTTAACTTCTTCATCTGAGAGGAAAGATGGTTTATAATGACCTTCTGTGTAAGAATGAATGGAACCTAAAAAAAAACCAAACAGCATTGTGTAAAAAACACAAGATAAACAGTTCAAGAATTAACTTTACTTTTGCTTCAATGCTTTTAATTTCAAGAAAAGTATAAAGTAAAACTCGACTATCTTCTTAGGAACTGACAACTTATACTTATGGAGTTTTCCAACATTCTTAAAAAAATCAGTGGAAAGCATAATTCTTATTTATAAATATAAAACAAATAAAAAAAACCGTAACTATTATTTATCTCTGAATCGGTGTAAAAAAAAATTGAAACATTTTACTGAATAAACGAGTTTCCAATTTTGTAATCCTTATTCTTTATTGCAGGAAAGAATTTTTGAAAGAATTTTTATTTGAGCACAATTTGGTCATTGATCTTTAATGTTTATTTTTAGTCTGGGAAACGAGATATTGAGGTTAAATTTTAATTATCTTTTACATCAAGCGAGATTAAAAGATAATTAAATTTCAAATTTTGTCGTTATCAATGGCTGATTTTTCAGTCTAATTCAATTATTTTAGTCTAAAGAAAGTAAGGAATTACAGCTAGTTACAAACTATAGTCTTCTTTTTTATGTTTTCAAATTGATAAAATGTTATTTTCCTTTGGTTGCTCTTAGAAACCGGAACCGTAGAAATATTTAACAGTCGTTTCTCTCAATAAAAAAATAATGAAAAGCAAAACATACCTCTAAGTGTTTTCATATGTTGGACGGCCATTCGGAGAACAGTCAATTTATCTAGCTTACGAGCCATGGCGTTGCACATTGGGACCATTGCTGACAATTCCATGATATAGGTATTCATTTTATCCCGTCGTCTTTTCTCAATTTCACTATGATTTTGTCTAGTAGGGCAGTTTAAGAAAAAACAAAACCTAAATAATTTCAAGTTGCTATAGTCCACTTTTTTTTTATAGGTTTATTTTCCGGAATTTAATTTAATTTTATTAATTTATTGCATACTTTTTATATAATATTACATTCAGGAAAATTTTATATTCTAAAATGATTTTTTTTAGCAGAAGTAATCAGCAGAGAAAACAAACAACGAACTATTTTCTTTGAAAACTAGAACTTTTTTCTAACATAAAAAATAAATTATGTGACAAAAAAAAATATGAAGCACAATGAAGAAGAGTCCAATGTAAATGAAACTCGTATGCAACTACTGTACTTTCTCATTAGATATGCAAACGTTAAAGTTTAGTTGTCAAGAAACGTCACCATCACCTCCATGACTCAATCATCTTGTGGGTCACAAAACGGTCCTCAGAATCTTACTAGACCCATTCTGCTTCATGGAATTGCTGTAGTTTATCAACACTAATGCCTCGACGACGCGCTCAAAGAGCAATTGCAGGACTTGGAGAGAGATCGATCGTGGGACTGGGAGAAGACAGCAGACGGATCGCCCTGCTTACATACATACTATCGGGACCCACTTTTTATAATGAATTTCTGGTGTTTTCTTTTCATTTATTTTCGTTTTCTTTTTTCAATAAATTGTAGTTGTCATTATTTATGATACTGCTGGTCATTTCGAAATGGAAAGTATATTTTTTCCGCCCAATTTCCAAACGAAACATCCTGGGAAGGATCTCAAATCAATTAACCTAACCTATTGTTAATTTAAAGGAAAAATGTTTTCTGTTTTTCTCCAAACGATATCAGATAATACTATCTATTTTGATTACACATTTGGAGGGATTAATGATTTAAAATACATACGAGAAATCGATTACGGAGGGTTGATTCTTTTACAACCTGACAAATTTAAATGACCGTAGCCTCACGAAAATCCCTTCTTCCACCATTTATTGGTGGGCCAATGTGGCCACCAGCATTCCGGACTAAGGTTCTGCAACGTAATTTCCACTGTAGGAGTGAATGATTTAAAATAAAGGGGCACTTTGTCACACCTATCTCAACATATTTTCCATAGCTCATCAACTGTTGTAGCACATCTTTTCTCTAGTTCACGTTTCAATAGTCCAAACCAAAAAAAAAAATCCATTGGGCTGGCATCAGGGGACTTTATTGGAACATCACTGAAGGGGATTGCATGTATTCCTATTCTGGCTTCCATTTCATGTTAGAATCTTTCAGCCCAAGACCCGCGCCTTATGAAACTTTTTCAGTCTGAGACGGTTCTTCAGGGTTTTGCAGATAATGCGATATTAGATAGACTGAGCGATGTTGACCTTTTTGGCAATCGCATGTTGGCTGGGAGGGTTCTAAGTTTGTGTCAAATGTCGCAGCTTGACCAGAACAGCAGAAACCGTCTTCGGAAATGTTCGTTTCCTGGTCATCTTAGTCGGGGAATTTCGTTCAAGAAGTCCCTTCGATGTATTCATATGAATGACTGCGGACACTATATCTTTGCTGACTGAAATTCCACTCTCTTTATATTGTTTCACTATCATTGATTCTGTAGGAAGGTGCTGGAATCGACTTCTGTGTTAGGGCACTCATTCACGTTGTTTTGCTCTTCGTGTCACGCATGCCAAGAGCAATTTTCTAATAGGACAATGAACCTCCAAACACATGCACACGTATCTCAGCAGTGCAATTCAAATCTTTCCTTTACAGCCAGATTCCCAAAATTATACCCCACCCAGCATATTTGGGACATGTTAAAGCGTCAACTGCATCCATCATCGAATATCTGGCATTTGGAGCAACAGTTGCAGCAAATTTGGTGTAATCTGCCACAAGACACCATCACGACATTGTTTTATTCTATGCACCCGAATATTAGTAGCAGCGATAGGCGGCTCAACAACGATGTTGGTAGTGTTCTATTAACAATTTAAAGCAGGTGATATTAAGTTAACTACAATTACATTGGTAAACAAATTTTCAATATTTTTTGTATCCTTCGTGAAAGTGTTTCTTCTGGATTGTTTTGCAAGTAGGGAATTCAGAAATCAGCATAAAATATATTGCTTGGCTCAGATTTTCTAAATATCTGCTTTATCATATTTTATGTAGGCCTGAAATGGGATAAATAAAGAACGTCCTACATAAGTTTCAAAAATACTTGGTTGAAATATTAAGAATTGATACATTTTACTTTTTAAAAATTATTAAATCACACAAATCATTGAAAGAATATCGCTGCATTCACTTTTTACGTGTCCGTATTCCACATCTGGATTTCTTTGTACAGTCCACCAACAGTAAGATATCATTTCAGAGTTCTGTTTACCTTAGTATCGCATCTCTATTGCCATGATGTCCTGATGAAATCTCTCTCCATACTCATCATTTAATGAGCCACAGTTGTCCGGGAAAAACCCAAATGTTATTTGGCCATCTTGTAATCACCGCGGATGATCTGGTTTGTGCTCATCTTTGAGAAGATCCCGTATTTGTGGGCGAATGAAAATGCATTCCTTTATTTTTCCCTCAGTACGTCTTGAAAATTTTTTCTTCAGATAATTGAAAGCTGATCCATTTCGACTCATGCCCTTAGCATATTGATTTATAAGTCTCAATTACAGTATTTCTGCAAAGGAGATAGTAGGATTTTGCTTCGTTCAACTAGCGGGGTGTAATGGACATTTTATTATCCATAATTCGAGTGATTGAAGGCTAGTGTTTCCTTCTGTAAATAGGAGACTGTATTCTTAATAAAATGGCAGTAACGTTTAAATCACACCAAATCTGCCATTGATACTTCTTGTGTCTGATGGATTCTATAAGGAGCTTAATGTTATCGTTGAATTATTTCATAGGAAATGCACAGACTATTGTAATTAATGGTAAGATGAAGTAGTACTGCTTTCAAACTAATTTTGAAAACTCTCTGAAGAGTCTCCAGTCTTGTGGGTTTTGGCCAATATTAAGCAAGTTTATTAAATCACTGAGCCAATGCATTAAACAAGATTATTTTTCGTTTTAAAAAACTGTATTGGTTAATCCTGTTTGGAGGCATTGATATACAGACACTTTAATTATCTTGGAGGAGATTCCTTAGTTACTGTCTTGAACTTTAAACTTCTCCTTTCCTTTTTGGTATATCAAGATCTCTGATAAGATTATTTAATCGTTTTTGTGAAATTTTGTGTGGCTCTGTGGTTGGGAGATTACAAATGAAATCAGGATCTATTGATGTTGAGAGTTCAAGTGATTCTCATCATCAGATCCTAAAACGTATTCAGCTAGAGGCTCAGGAAAGGAAAATCCTTCTCCATGGAGTGCTGGTCGAAAAGTAGATGGTATGTTGGGATAGCTTAAGATCTACTTTCTTATTGGAAATCTCTCCTGAAGAGATGGTATCATATAGAAATAACAGACCCAGCATAAGTGATGTGAAGGCTCTTTCCATATCAAAGGTAAGGCGAAAGGTACTGATTGGCTTTTGTGATTTAACCAGTTTCGGAGATTACAAGCACAATACGACAGCAAATATATGGTGTTCAGATTATGTTGCAGCTACAGAAACAGTTGTACGTCTTTCTTATTATCAGAGTAAAGACACATTTCACTGATGCAAATGTCACTTCACCACAGATATAAGAACAATTATCCACACTATTTACACATTAATTTATGCGACATACTAAATTTTAAGTTAAGTCTCAGTATAAACTAACAAGTGAAGCATGGACAGAAGTCTGGCTCAAAGTGAGTATCCTGAGGAAATAGTGTGATTTAGGAGAAATGACTGTAATGCTGCCACATAATATGAACTTTTATTCCTAAATTCCCCAATAATGAAGCAAAAACATGTTAAAAGTCATATGTGCTGTATCATAAAAAGCTAATAATCCATTTTAATCTTAAAATACGTACTTAGCACATCAATATTAGGCAAAAATTGATCAATTTCATTACTGATACCTTTTTGCTGTTCATTAGTTTATTAGTTTAAATTAGGTTAATCCATAAAAGTTTGTGTATACACGAATTCCTTCAAATTTAAAATTTTGATTTTAGACAATCGACATCTACTAAATTCAGGTCATGGGATAAATCAGTATTAAAATACCCAAACAGGAGAATTATTTGAAAAGAATTTTTTGCCTCTCAGAAATTATATGAAATCATAAAATTGTTATGATTTTAAAATGAATTTATTCAGGAAATTTATTATCGAGCTTTTTTATAATTTAAATAGATGCAATAAATAAAATTAAAAAAAAACTATTAAAATAAGGAAGTAATAGAAAAAATAAAAACTGTCTTTTAAATATGCTACATACAATTCCTATTACATACTTTTTCGTTTCTTCCAAATCCACTTTGGGAAATTTGAGATCATCTTCTTCTATGTCGCTGCTGTCGCTAAAAGGAGGAAAACAATAGATCATTTAAATTTTGGAATTGCAGCTTCTAAAAAAAAAGAAAAAAAAAAAAAGAGTTATTCTACTTGAATCTCCTTTCAAGTAGAAACTCAATTAATGATGATGATGATGTACCTCAATCGTTTTTCAGACTAGTATAATCTATATTTTATAATTAAGATTTTGTCTGAAAACTCACCACTGTTGTATATAAAATTAAGAATTAAAAATTCGACCAAATTTTCGGGTTGCGAAGTTCGATTAATGAAGTTTCAGAATATTGGTGTTCGAATTAAGATTAACTATTTAAGAAGGTTGTGTTGCTTTGCTCGAGTTACGTACGAACCAACAAAATTAAAAAGAGTATATCTTGCAGTGCATTAAAAATTGTTTGGTGATATTCTCTAAAGATATAGTACTATTTACCTTTGTACAGTAGTGCTCACTTCATTTCAATGTTTATTATTTTAAAGCTTACGTTTCTCGACATCGTTGTGTGTTTGTTCTTTATTCGGCTGTTACTTTCTTATATAGATCTTGCATTCGTATTTTGTCCTCTATTCATACGTGAACTTGAAATGAAGAACATTTCCCAGATAAATCAGTAACCTAAATCACTTGGTTTGACTTTGGAAGTTTGCCTTTTAACAATCTCCACATCGTATTTCAAACAAAAATACAATTAATTACTTTTAGGCACTTTACATTTATATTATAATATTTTAAAGAAATACCACATTCAATGTATTGTACTAAATTAATCAAAATCTGCGAAAAAACATTAAGGACAATAAGGTTTGATTTTCTCACAACATGCTGCCTTTATTTCTCATTTTAGCATTCGATTTTCAATCAATCTATCACTTTATTCATCGTCATCTGCTCATTTGTAAATATGAAGATAAAAAAAGAAAATATGTCCTGCTTTTTAATAACTAATTTTCAGGATTTTGGTCATATATGAATAGCAGATATGTCAGTAACAATTAAATGCAATAAAGGGTAATAATAGCCTCGAAGAAGCCATCTTAAGCTTAGTGAACAACTTAGGAATCAAGTTATATCAGATAGCTATAAAAACTCTTAACAGTTTTTGACGAGTTCAAAAACTCTATTCCTGTACAATATTTACGCGAAATTGAATCAAATTAAGAGGTTATTGCGTCTCCCAGGTATCCGTACTTAATAGGACACGAATAGTTGTCTATATGAAAATTCTATTTCGGCCACTGAAGTAGGTCAGCTGAAGACCGAAGTAATCCTAAACTTAACTAACTCAAGTTAAAAAAGGAAAACGCTGAAAATGAAGTGGAATTCTACATTTTCGAACGAATACAGAATTTCGTTTTAGGTGCAGATTATTCAGGAGTTATCTATTTGAAATTAGGTACTTGAAAGGAAGTGGTTATTATATCTTCCCATCTATCAGTACCATAGATAGATAATTAGATTCCCTCAGAAGGCTTATTCAAGTGAGCAAACTACTTGTGAGTAATTAAGATTTCAGTTCAAACTACATTTTCTCTATGATACATAAATTTAGACATATTCTAGTAAATTCAATCAACCCATCTGGATGGAGAAAGATGGCCCTAAAAGACATCTGCATGATTCCCAGTACAAAAGAGTAGCTCCCAAAACTAATCCATGGTATTGCGTAAAGTAAAGAATGTCTTTATAATGATGTAAATAAGCTGTGACTGGTTGCTAATGGCAGATATTGTTTACGATTCAACAACTATCCTTCGCTTATCATGTTGGTAGTTAAAAAATTTGAGTGCGATCTGGATTGTTGATTATGCGAAGCAGGGCGATTCACTAACTGTATTGGCCATCCGTGGAGGGATATTTGGCGCCAACTGCCTAAAGAAGATAAACGCTGTGAGAAAGCTAACATCATGAATCGATGGACGCATTCTTCATCACATTATCCTTAGCCGATCCAACAGTATCCATATCTATATATAACAAAACTAGGACCGTTGACGCAAGACTTGAAACCCTATGCCAGTGGTTCTCAAACTTTACTTTACCACGGACAACTAGGTGTAGACAGTCAACCTAACACGGACCACCTACCTCGGCACCTCTTCCATTCAAGTAACAAAATGTAGGAATAATGATTTAACAACTCATTAAAAATGAATTATCATCATAAAAACTTGATATTAAAATTAATTCATTATAGAAAAGTTAAAAATAAATTAATAAAAAAAGTACTGTTTTTTTCATTATATTTAAAACACAAATCACTGAATACAACATTAAACAGAAAAGGCTGTACAAAATGTAATGCAAAAGAATCAACACCAAACCACATCTTTCAATATATAGGCGTCAATAAGAAAATATTGACAAAATATTGATGAACAAAAATGAATAGGCCTAAGTGAGTTAAAAAACTATAACTTCATGGAACTGTTTAAACCAAGGGATAAGAAACAATAAGAGCATAATTAGTTTTAGAATTAAAATGGTATTAGCCCATTTCAAGAAAGTAATTAAACGAATACATTTTTATTCTCCATTTCAATGTGAAGAATGGTGTTGCTTGCAATCTTTGACCAGTTTGGTTACATCAGATGCAATGGAAGATACGTAGTTTCAGTCTTAAGTCAGGCTCAACATTAAGCCTGTTCCTTTTCCTTTTCCCACTTTTTAGTCCAACCATGGCAAAAAAATCCTATTTCACAACTGTACGTCGTGGGAAACGGTAGCAGATGCTGGACTGCACTGTCGACGAGTTCAGGGTACTCTGATTTCAGAGCAGAAGTTTGGACCAGAAGTTTGGGAGGGATTTCTCACTAAACGTGATTTTTAGTGCTCTGTTAGGTGCCAATTCAGTAAGCTGATCACATCTATGAGCTAAAAGACCGAAGGACTCCATCACAAATGTAGAACTGAAAGGATGCCTAATCCATTCCTTACTTTCATCAGACTCTGGAAAATATTTTTTTTTGCTATCTTGAAGAATTGTTATATGGTTCTGAAATAATTACACTATCGATGAGTTCTCCTGAAGACTGCAAAAAATCATCAAGTGTAGAAAGTGAATCCTACTTTATGTTTGCTTTGAAAATATGCAACAGGCTTATGGGCTTATGGGCTAAATCTGCATGTTTTGTTTGAAAATGGGTTAGGTGCAAGTTGGTTACCCGTCTAATAAAAATCCCATTTTCAGGTAATCTTCATCATATTTCCTGTTTAAACATTGCTTTTGTTTTTTGGCGATAACAGAGCAACTGGTTTGAAAACGATCGTCAATGATTTTAGTTTTAGGACAACCATGTGGAGGCGTATCGATTTCACTTATATTCCATTTCAATGAACCTCTGTTAAGCCACCAATCTACTCTGAATATAAATTACAAATAACAATAATAATGTCAATGGTATATAATATTTAGGTAAATACCACACACAAAAACACAAGAATAACTAACTGCAAAAACCAAAAGGCTACTCAGTACTGATGTGATTGCCTTGTAGTTGTAGGCTTCTTACTGTATGTGTAGCCTATATTGTACTGCGCGTCCTTCAGCGCATTTGACCTTGATGGCCAGAGCCGCATGGAGTAGCTACACTCCTATCTTAGTGCGATTAACCACTGCAGAAGCCGCTTATCTTAAAGTTGCATTACTTGCGTATTACAAATACAGATTTTCCATAGAAAATTTTGAAAATTTTGCAGAACACCTAGCACCTAGCCGTGGACCACAGTTTGAGAACCACTGTTCTATGCCCAAATGTACAGACTGCCAACACGGCTATCTATAGATTGTCGCATGAAGTACTGTAACTGAAATAATGTTTAATCAATTTTACTACATCTTTTACTTATTTTTTTTTTTTTATTATCAAAGAATTTTTTTTCGGAGAGTTCCAATGAGAGTTTTGTTTACTTGGAGAAACATTGATGCAAAAGTATCGTAATATTCAAGTCTTCCCTATTTTAAGTAAAGCTTTTCATTATTTCTGACTGTCATTTTTATTATAAGATATGCTTTCATCTCTCGTATCTAAGAGTTATTTTTTCATCATCTTCTGTATAGATACATACGAAGATGTTTATATTAATGCTACGTCTCTCTTTTGTGTGTGTTTTTTTTAAATATCACTGCTTCAACTTTTTAACCTTTATTAGCATTTTTTTTAATTCGGAATAATTTTTTATTCTTTTCGATCTGAATTTTTCATTTCTTAACAATTTTCCTGCATGCTAAATAATTTCTTGTTATTACATTGCCTTTTTGGTTTTACTTATAATTAATGTTTTTTGAACCTAACAATTATTACGTTAAAGGTCTTTCTCGTGTACTGTAGCACAATTTTTTTAATTGTTGTTTATTTTGCTTGGGAGTCACTTTCGGGAGTGAAGGTGATTTCCCTTTTATTTTCACGCCTTTCTGGGTTTGTCATCAATGGAGGGTGGATCGGGCTGATGCGTCTCTAAGAAGGACGAAACGGCCGTTCCCGATTCCATTTGTTGACAAACTCAAAGGCACGTTTTGTTTATTTATGTGCAGTCTTTGGTTTTCATTTCTCAATAATTTTCCTGCACGTTAAATTTATTTCTTGTTATTATATATGATATTTTTTTTCCAAACTGAACAAAACTTACTTTTTTACTTTGGTCTTTTTTGAAAAATTATAATGGTCTTTCTTGCACAATAATATTTTAAGTGTCGAGCCTGAAACTTTTAAGATATTCAAGACAGAACATTTCATGGAACAGGAAGCATAGAAACAGAAAACAAAAAAATCCGTTCAAAACAAAATTACAGATATTTCATCCACGAAGCTTTAAAATCGAATAATACACAGCATGTCCGCCTTTATCAAGAAATCCAGAAAGAGCATTATTTCATTGAATCTTCACTTGATGAAATGTCTTCCACGATCTGACTCAGATTCACTCAGACAAGGTATTTCTTAAATTTTACTCCTTAGTAAATCAGTTGGTTAGTGATTCTACATTCGATACAGAGCTTCAAAGTTTTTAAATACTTCATCTTTCTAATCATAATATGTTGAACATTGCATTTATCATTTGAGATTAGTTATCTTTACTTTGGAAATTGTACAAACATTTGCTTTAGAAAAACTTAGTTGGTACTATTTCCACTCATTAGAGCCTGACTCATTAAGGCTGTAAGCGATTGGAAAAGACAAGGTACTTTTCTGAGAATTTTTACGTGAAATAGTTTATGTCTTCATCTAGTAATTAGTTTGGGAACAAAGATCCTTTTCCTTATGAAAGTGAGGAATACATTATCACAGAACGCTCAGAAATCTAAAATTAAACATCAAGAGTTAAGAATTACTAGAACTCTCCACGAAAATAAAATGGTGTCCACAGGAAAAACTAAAAAGTCATTCTCGATCATTGACTTTGAGATTTTAGTTTAGAATTCTTGATCCATAATTCACGAATTGCAAAATCAATAGGCCTTATGTTAAAACAAGGTAGCGATAGCGATTAATAAACCAATCACAATGCTTCGCAACGACTTCTGATCCACGAATGAAGAAAATTATTCAAAAATTTTAATAAGCTAAGAAGCTGCTTTTATTGAAAACTTTACAACTCAAAATCCACCACAATAGGCTCATGAACACTGAAGAAGGATGAGTAGAGTACAGATTGAGTCACCTTTACGTTAGAATAGACTGCGCCGGGGTAGTCTAGAAAATGCGACCCCATGTTATCTTACCTACCCCTATTTATATGGAATAATCGTCATTCTTAACTCAAACCTTGTTAATACACTGAATTCGTAATAATGATTTAAAAAAAAGAGACGCAGGTAGCTCCTATACGGAAAATACAGAAAAATCACTATTTGTATGGAATAATCGTCATTCTTAGCTCAAACCTTGTTAATACACTGAATTCCTAATAATGATTTAAAAAAAGAGATGCAAGTAGCTCCTACCCATATTACGTAAAATACAGAAAAATCACTATTTATATGGAATAATCGTCATTCTTAGCTCAAACCTTGTTATTAGGCTGAATTCAATAACTTTTGAATAATTTTCTTCATTCACATATCAGAAGCCGTTGCGAAGCATTGTGATTGGTTTACTAATAGCTATCGCTACCTTAGAGCCCGACCAGCTAGAGACACAAACTCTACGGCTCTGAACTATTCTTGGCAAGACCTTTTCAATGAGACCCTAATCAAGTCTCTAGCCCTCGTGGTTGCTGAGTTGATACTTGTCCACAGACAGACAGACAAACCGGGTATATAAGGCTTCACAGTATTAGAAGCCTAAACAAAAACTTCTAAACTTTCGCTTTGTAATATTGACATGAATCTGCTCCTAAGACCAGTTCTGTCCTAAGTGTTGTAAACAAAATTACTGTGAATAATAGTTTTCTTTTGGGAGTCAGTAATAAATAGCTATTAAAATTTAGTAGAGTGATAGACTTACATAGTCTTAAGCTTCATTAAAACCATTGGAATGAAAGACTTAGGCTTAAAGACTGAACTGTGGAGAGTTCAGATCACAGGAAATGGAGTTTTAAAGCATCTACATGTTTAATACTTTGAGAGATCATGAGATAGAAACAGAGAGCTTTCTGTGAATTTCGATAAGTTATTTAGTTTTTTCTTTGCTGTAGTGAGAATTTCCCTACACGCTTTATTACATTGAATGGTTTCAATGATTTATTTTTTTAATTATTTTATTTCCAAAATTTAGCTAATGAGCCATTGCCACATTTTAGATACAGAAATGTTAAATTGAGGTACCAAAATAAACTGTTTTGTAGCACCACAATTTTTCCGTGCTGTTCCAGCATACTATCTAGAAGCCACAAATAGTGCTGCCAAGACAGGAAATGGCTTAGAAAATAGTAAATTAAATAAAGGGTGAGATCAAATTGTATACTAAGTGACATCCTGTAATAGCTGTTTCACGCTAATATGGCGATCATCAGCTAGAAGCAGTCATCAGTACACAACCAGGTTTCGTTACTCGGGCCTATATGAGAAAACGTCGGAATCCATGTTGAATCCGATAATTAATTGAAATTTGGTCGGATGTTGGACATTTGACATGCACATTGCGGATGTTATCAGTATTTGACAAATACATGGAATAAAGTTAAGCATTTCTTTAAGCAACTGGTGAAAGGATAAGAAATGAGCAAATATCTAATAATCATAATTAGTTGTATGGCATTGATCAGATTCTATTACAACCAGCAAGATCATGTCAAAATTTTGAAAAGAACCGATAATTCAAGTCAAAGCAGCCATCTTGGTTCGGACGTTACAAGCATTTGGCACATGGTTTTCAATAAAAAGGAGGTTTCACAAAGGTAGGTAAAAAGTTGCTTTCTACAGCAAAACCTTCTTTGTAGCTTAAGCATCTTAATAAATACTAAAAACGAATTTAAATTTGGATTAGTATTTCTTTTACCGAAGCCAATCTCTGAATGTCGGACATAACAGATTTTGACAAAAAAATTTTTTCCGTTTCAACATAGGCTTAAATTAAGAATTGTAGCACCCTCTGAACTTATTAAATTTGCACAACTGAATAAAACATAGCCCACTAAGCCTAATTTTGATCATTAAACAATGCAAAAAGCATAGTATAAGATTGATTGTTTCGGACGATACAATTTGACATAAACAAAACTTACTTCAAAAACATCTCACCAAATTTAAATGTAAAATAACTACATTTAATACAAAAAGCAAATTTTCGAAAAGATTGCGTCTTTTCTTTCTCAAGCCTAAAATAACAATAATTTGAAGAACAAT
>JAFIDM010009631.1:127569136-127586691 GCA_023159025.1 Thereuonema tuberculata | reverse complement strand
ATTGTTCTTCAAATTATTGTTATTTTAGGCTTGAGAAAGAAAAGACGCAATCTTTTCGAAAATTTGCTTTTTGTATTAAATGTAGTTATTTTACATTTAAATTTGGTGAGATGTTTAGAATATTTAATAGTAGAGGCTTTAGAAGGAAAGATCTACTAAAAAAGTATGGAAACTTTACATATAAAACTTACTTCAAGTCGGATTTTTGAAAGGAAGATGTGGTATGGTGGGAAATGTTGGAGCTAACTTAAGACTTGGTTTCACAATGTATTCCACATCAAAAACGCTTCTAGAAGGGGAGCTATACTAATTCAATGACAACACTGTTTGCTCAGTTAGCATTGCGGGTGTCAAATTTAAGCAAATTTCGCTAGTTTAATATTTAAAATTAGCCACTTTATTATGGTTTCATTTTTATTATGGTTTTTATTGTTTTTCTTATTTATTTGAACATTTTAAGACTACGTAATACTCAGTTTTTGTTTTGTTTAGGTTGTAATAATGAAATTTGAGCCTTTTAAATAAACCCAGTTTCTCAACTTCCCAGAATATGGCAATGGCACTAATTCGTTATTTGAATAGTACTTTTTGCCACTTCTGAACGAAAACTTCACATTTCTTTATTGAGTATAATCTTTGATTTTAGCCCCTAGTTGACCACGCTGATGGGATATCTGTAATCAGATAAAAAAGCCATAAAATACACGAGTGAAGCTTACTCAGGTCATTCTCTTACTTTCTTTGCTGGCATAAAGGAAAGACACAACAATCTCTAGCCAAATTTACAAGAAACTTCTCCTATCTACAAATTTAACCTTGACCCAAAAAGATAACATTACCTGTGCTTAAGAAATTCAGAAATGACTAGGAATTTTTGAAAATAGGAAAATACGAAAAAAAAAAAAAAAAAAACCCAGTAACAGCGAGAAATAGATCTGTAAGTGGTCGCAATGCTTGCTAAAGGTGGACGTTGATCGACAAAGTGGATCGGGCAGGTCAGGAAGTTTGATGCGTCATCGGACGCTATAAAAGCGTTGGTGGGGGCTTGGGCGGTCATAATTCTGCGTTCCCGATAAAATAAGTAAGTCAGCTGAACTCAGTGATTTCGAACGTAGCGTGATATTCGGATGCCACCGTTGTAGGTACTCTGTTCGTGAAATTGCGGACATGCTGCACGTGCCGAAATCAACTGTGAGTGATGTAATTGTAAAATGGAGACATCGAGGTAATGAAACGACAGCTGCACGAAGTGGTAGACCGAGATAACTGACTGACCGTAGCCGTCGAACCCTGAAGAGAGTAGGGAAAGAAAATCGCAAGTCTCCGTTGGTAGTGATGATGACGGAGTTCCAATATGCGTTGGGCGTCGTTGCTAGCAGCAGGACTGTTCGCCGAGAGCTAAACTACTTGGGTTTCCACGGCCGTGCGGCCGCTCACAAGCCTAACATCTCCGCCGTCAATGCGAAGCGTCGGTTGCAATGATGCAGAGCTCACCGCCATTGGACTGTGGAGCAGGTGGAAAAACGTTCTGTGGACTGATGAATCTCGCTTCACGATCTGGCAGTCCGATGGACTCATGTGGGTTTGGCAGATACCTGGCGAACGCTTCTTATCCGACTGCATTGTGGTAACTGTTAAGTTCGGTGGCGGCACCATAATGGTGTGGGGTTGTTTTTCGTGGTTCGGCCTGGGTCTCTTAGTTTCTGTGACGGGCAACATGAACTCTGCGATATATCGGGCGATTCTGGACAACGCTGCCCTCCCAACTCTATGGCAACATTTTGGAGAAGGCCCGTTTGTGTTCCAGCAGGATAACTGTCCCGTACACACATCGAAGCTTGTTTGGCCATGGTTTGATGACATGGGTGTTCCACAACTTCACTGGCCGTCTCAGAGCCCCGATCTCAACCCCATTGAACATCTGTGGGACGAAATAAAACGCAGATTACGTGCCTACTCATATCGCCCATCTTCCGTGGCTGGAATCACTTCAGCTGTCATGGCCGCCTGGAAGTCAGTTCCTGCGACCACCTATCAAAACCTGGTGGAAAGTCTTCCCAGACGAGTACAGGCTGTCATCAAAGCAAAAGGGGGACCGACATCATATTAATACGAGCCTCAGGAGCCTCCGCGTCCCGACCATGGGTTGTCCGGATACTTTTGTCTGTCCTGTTTTTATTACAAATAAAATCTCATAAAATTTTTTACTTTACATTACAAAAAGTAAAAACATTTTATAGGAGTTTTTTTTTCTTTCTTTGTTTGAATTAGTCCTTATAGATTTGATCAGGACATGATGAAAAGATAAAGAAAATTGAGAAGGAAAGTTGTTTTGGGTAAAGTTGAACAAAGGATGGAAAATTATTCTCAATTAAAATTTAGAACAATGTAATCTAATCTAATTCAATACAAATCGACTTTACTAAATACTTTGCAAGTAGACTATATTATTGCTTTTGATCATAGCAATAATTAATCTCTCCGTCTAACTTTTTACACCATTTATTTTAAAAGAATTTGAGATCGATTCTCGCTTGTTAAGCGTTATAGATAGTTAAAGCTTTGAATGTAGGACAAACATGACGGAGGACTAACACTTCCTTGATTGAGAGATTGGCCGTGATAGTCCTCAAAAGTTCGTAATGAAGATCATCGGATATAATTCTACGTGTGATGTGACATGAAAGACAATAGAGCTGCACATAAGACGGATACATGAAAAGAAATTTCCTTGTAGTTATCTAACACTAGGTATGAGTTCAACTATCAATCGCATAGTGACTGATCGTAGAGCACATCAGCTTTCGAAAATTGCCTTCCTTAAAATTATCAAAAAAGGTTTTCAATCAAAATATTTCAAGGACAGCAAAATTCTGCTGATTAAGATGAGCTTTCAAATTCTACATTTCTTGACTCAAATGTTATTGAATCGAAAGAAACATTGCTTTAATTTAAATCTTATTTTCTTATTATGCAACTGAACTTCACACGTTTCCAAAAATTTTAAAATATTGAATTTTTAATTTGTTTGCAATATCATTTCAAGAATTCGTTTTATTTACAAAGCAATGACACCAACTCACTAAAATTCTAGGCTATCTATAAAAAAAGAATATCTATATTTCAAAAACTAAGCGGGCACATCTGTCTAGTTTTTGAAATATAGTTATGATCAACGCATGTAAAATGTTATTAAGCTCACAAAGCATGAAATCAGATGCATTTTCAAAGATGAGAAGTGGAATCAAAAACAATCATATTCATTGTTTACAGCTGGGCCACATATTAGTATCATTCCAAATTTTAAGAAACTCAATCCAGCCATTTTATCGTGAGATTGAGACCAAAACAAAATAATTGCACTTTAAACAAAGAAAAATTTATTTAATATGAACTTGTAAAATTAAACAGCAAATGCTTTAGAGAGTGTAAAACATCATGATGAAAATCATTTTATAAAATTAATGCAGATTTTGTATATAATTAAAGTAATTAATAAATCAAAAAAGACTTAACGATTTGATGTAGGAATTAATATTTGTTATTATTAAATCTTTGATTAATAATAAAGATTGTTTACTTTGCTGATAAGGATTCATCAATTATGAAGTTTTGAAATAATGTTTATAACTAGGAATACTCTCAGATTCATATCATACCAATGGTCGAGGAGGGAGTGAAATCAAGACCAAAAAATAATCGTGTTTAAGTTGGAGAAATCCAAATTTTAAGGAAATCGATCCACCCGTTCTAGAAAGGGTTAGGGGTCAATTTTGAGGAATTGGAGAATGGAAATTGAAAATAAAAATGCTCATGGTTTAGGATGGACCATAGTAACCATCGTCCATCCGTTCTAGTCTGATGCGCATGAAACAGAGAGGAAAAAAATCATAATCGTGTTCAAGTGAAATAATAAAGACTTCTTATTTTAGTCAACTATAATGGCTAAATTTAAGGTGCGTAAGAATGTTAGTAAGAGTGTTAGGATTAATTTACTGCCCTTTTTATTCTTAATTTGTATTTTGATTTTTTTTTAATTGAAGTCCATTCATAAACTCTGTTTATGTTTGTCCTTTGTTTATGTTTCCTTTGATTCCACATACTATTGGGCGAATCAAATGATGGTAGCCAGGAAGCTAGAAACAGTCTGTTTCTGATTCTCGGTACCAAAAATCCAAAAATAGCTCAGTGGATCTTTAATTGTTTTGCATTTTTATCTTTATTTTTCCTTAGTCAACTATATTTTCAGTGTATACGAGGGACCAGTTCTTCAGATAGTTATTCTGCTTCTCTCGTACTCCCTCCCTGACCGTCTGAATTCAAAAGAACAACTTAGATCCAAAATGATCGATATTAACCTCCCACCCCCACCCCAGGATTAATAAGCATTTGCAGTGGTCGAAAGTCATTCAATGGTAGATTAGAAATTATTAATTAACAAGCATATCGAACATAGACCATTGTACATTAATGCTGTTTATCAACTCGGCGTAATACTTTGTACCGATCATCTCGAGTTGCATAATCATTGATGGCCGAAGCTGCCGTCCCAGATGGTCCCACACATGTTGAACGTGCGACAAATCTGAGACTTGGAGGGCCAAGGAAGGGTGTTGACAGCACGGAGGCAGTCCAGAGAAACCCGTGCTGTATGTGAGCAGTACTATCTTGTTGAAAAATGGACCTCTGTAGCAGCTCCATGAAAGGAAGCACATGAGGCTGCAGAATCTCGAACGTACCCCTGTGCCGTCAATGTTCCTCTAATCACTATCAGCGGAGACCGAGTATCGTAGGAGATGCCTCCCCACACCATGATGCCACCAGACCTGACGATAATGAAGTCCGGGTTTGTGCGCTGCCCAGTGCTTTTCTATACTCGAGTATGATCCCGTTTACTTCCCTGAATCCTGACCTTACTAATTTCTTTGTTTCCCACGCTGGGATATGAATAAAAGAAATGTGATTTTTTTTCTTTAAGTGAAAATTAATAGTAATCTTAATTGGTAGCCTCTTCATTTAACGGTCTGTCCCAGTCTCTTCCCGATGACAACTCAGGGTACGAATCCTTTCCTCTCTTGTTATTTGCGTTGTGCATTCGTTTTCTACTCTTTTCATTGAATCATCAGGCACGTAAAATCTTTTTTCATTTATGAATTTACGGCATATTTCTATTTTAAATGCCTTTATTAAATTCCTCTCGTGCCTAGCCATGTGCAGGCCAATGAATAAATGTATTCTTCATTGATACTTATTAATTGTTAGGTTTTTTAAGGGGAGCGAGAACCGGGATTACGGCCTTCATGCAGCTTCTGAGTCTGTCATCGGAGAAGTATGGCTGGCTGATGAGTCCTAAAAAGGACGAAATGGTCCGTCCCAGTCTCTTCCCGATGACAACTCAGGGTGCGAATCCTTTCCTCTCTTGTTATTTGCGTTGTGCCTTCGTTTTTTGCTCTTTTCAAAAGGTTTTTTTAAAAATACAAAATAAAAGAAACACAACGTTTCGACTTGCCTGCAAATCATCGACCCAGTGATCGATCCAGTGGAACAGTGGGTTTATGTAACTCTCATCCACCAATCGTAGCTGTATGTAAATGAGGTGAAGCTGACAGTATTGCATACTCGTGTTCGTTTTTACATTGGTTATGAGGACCATGCACTGAAACGATAGGTGGATGAGAGTTATATAAAGCCACTGTTCCACTGGATTGATGACTTACAGGCAAGTCGAAACGTTGCGTTTCTTTTATTTATGCGTTCTCATAATTTTTTTGAATATAAAATTTCCTTTCTATTATCGTTGCGTGGTTTGAGTCCTTCCTTAGGAAAAGTTATTGTAAATTATTTAAATTATTCCCTCAATTTCAGTATTCATTCCTCCGAAATTGTCGAAACTTCTAATAAATTAAGCTTCCGTGTTTCTCTGAGAAACACACTAGGGGTTACATATTTAAATATCACGAGAAGATCCCATTATCAATTCCTATAATTCGTAAGTATGCTCTGAAGTATGCTCGTATAATGAAACGATTCATTAAAACGATTTTATTTCTGAAAAAAAAGATAATAACCTACATTAACCTACAAATATTGACCTACAGATTAAAATATCAGCTACTTCTCCTCAATTAGTAAATAATTTATTTTAACTTTCCTTTCCCATTCACTACAAATTTCAATATTTGCTAAGTATTGATCAAATGTTCTCGCGTAAATGGAGTGGAGAAAAGGCTGCTTCCCATTCTTTTGGCTTAATGTCTTTTATTCTGTCTGAGGTGGCCACACAATTTTTTTTATTATAATTATAAATAATATTATGAAAGTAATTGGATGTAATGCCATTAACTGAGTAGCTCTCTTTCGAGTTCGTGCCACCTCCTTTTTTGGTTATCAAAAAAAGGTAAGCAATTGAAGCCCTTCATGTAATTAGAGAAACGAACATTTACCGTTTGTTAATGAATGCGCATTACAGTATGACAGAAAGACACAGCCGCAGTCATTTGTCATGTTGTCTTTGTTACTTTTTGAAGAAAGTAGAACAAATAGAATAGTAGCAGAAAGAAGTTGAAGCCAAATCTCAACCTTAACGTTAAGTAATGCCTTCTGTCTCGGTTATTTCAACACATTCTGAACTAATTTTGGAAGTAATTCCATCCCATTGGGAACTCAGAGAGGGTACATTAATAAAGATATTTTATTTAGAATTTTTCACAAATATGTTGTTTACATATGTAAACAACGTTAGGATGGGACCAAAGATTGGTTGGGAGACGAAATTTATAACGTTGGGAGAAATTTTAAGTCGATTATCCTCCAAAATCGGTGTTTGTTAAGTACGTAGGACATTCCATGTGACTTTAAGTGGAACTGTTTGGCTTCTTGTGAAGGAGTGAATTTGATGTCAAGTTTTAAAATTTCATTTACCCTTTATTCTCCAGGAGAATCTGAAACATGTTGGTAATACGTCACTTTTCCTATGATACAGGTGGCATATCGATTGATGGTTTAAATGCAGTAGGTCAGTGATTCGATTAACTTTTAATGTCTCCGTGATGAAAATGCACTCTGTTTATAAACTGTATGTTAAGAGTTGAAACACGTCTCGGAGCAAATTCAAAAACAAGCCAATACAAACTATTATTTCAAGACCAATAAGATCTCTATCCTGTTGGTCCAATTTGTGACATGGTGGTGATCTATAAATTTTCAAGGTATTTTAATAAATACCTAAAACTTTCTTTTCAAAGAAAAAAAAATGAAATATTTCTTTTTCATTTTCACGCTTTAAAATTAAATGCAAATTTTTTTTCGCAATTAATGAATGCCAAACAAATTCCCTTAGAAAGCCCCCCTACCCTCTTATTGGCAAATCCCAAATACGAAAATAAAGTCCTTTGGAAAATTGAACCGAATATTAAAATGCTGTCAGAAAAAGGCTAAAATCACCAATGAGTTCTAAGTGTTCTCTAATTAACCCATGAAACATGATTACTGGCATTTGTGACAGAAACACAATTATACACGCTACCCTGTATTGTAAGAGCATTTTAATATTACTTTTAAAAATGAGCAAGTATTTTTGGAAAAAGTAATAAATAGTTTTTATGATAATAGAAATGATTATTTACTTTTAGAAAACATCAATACATGCAGCAAATTGATACAAAAATCAAAGAAAAATTTGTTTATAGAAACATGATACCAGCTTGTAAAATTGAGCATAGACTATTTTAGAGGATGTAATGTTTCATGATGAATATAACTGTATAAAATTAATACGGATTTTGTAATAGTTTATAGACATCACTTGAAGTCTTAATCGAAAGATTATTAGTTTACTTTGTTGATTCATTTAATTAGCTTAGATCTGTATTAAGTATTTAATTAATATTCATCAATATTATTAAGAAACTTATGTATTCTTAATTCATTAGATTAGGTTTTCAAAATACTTTGTTCTAGTATTGACTTAATATCAAAATCCACAATGTTAATTCATTTGATTAAAATATTAATTAATGTAAACGTTATTTACATTTATTGTGTCTGAATCTTACCTTCTTATATGCTTAGCACTTATTTCAACAAATGGAAATAAGTGTAGGCTTGTATCCTGCTGTGAATAAATGTGAATAAATATCAGAGTGTGACAATTTAGGACTTTCCTTTCATAAAGAATGAAGGATGATAGTTCCTTTATTCTTATTTAAAAACAAGCAGACTTAACAATGGATTTAAACCAAACCAGAAGGAAACAATTAGACTGTGCTATCTGTTAATTCTTCAGTTAATATTGGGTCGGTGCATAATTATCAGGCGTTTTGTAGGCAGAACCTGTCTACAAAAATGCCTAATAATTATGCACCCACCCAATAGTATAAAGTTGCAATTGATGACTTCATGGCAAGATCTTCATTTTGTGGAAATATGTGTAATTTGGAAACTGTAAGTCAAAGTAAAAATGTCTGATTTTCTACGAATTGAAATCTAACGAAACTATTGTAACGAGCAAAGGTAATTAGATTTTACTTAAGCAATTGATTTTTTTTTTAATCCTCGAATTGCAAAACTCTTATTATACCAAATTTCGTTAACTTTAGAAAAACTCTTTTGTTAACTTTCGAGATTAAAAATATTGGAATTGTACATTACATTCCATTTGTTCTTTTTGCTAGATTTTACTCAATTTGTCAACTTGATCAGAATTTAGTTTTGAAGTTTGACAATTACAGTTAAATTAGTATTTTTTGATTTGAGGTTTATAAGGCCATTTGAAATCATTTTTTATAACAGCACCCAAACGGATCTAGTATGTATTACTTCTATCTTTATTAGGTAGCATTAATTGAAGGTATTTCGTCTATTTTAATACTGAATTTTGTAACTGCGAGTTACATTAATACTGGTAGTTTATTTAATGAGCCTTTTGCTCCGAATTACAACCATCGTCATTCAACTAAATAAAGATTTTACGGAAAAAAATCTGAAAGGATTGAAAATCTTAATGCGCAGAATAAAATAACTATCAACAATCAAAACTGTGAGGCTACATGTATTGGCCAAAAAAATTACGAACTTTTAAGATAAGACAGGCATTAAGATTCGTAGGATTTTTGGCCAGTGTCTGTAGTTTTATTCCTTAGCTGTTATTTAAAAAATTTTCATCAAATCAGAAGAAATTCCCTAATTTACGCATCTTCCTGTCTTATTTCGAAGGATTCTGTTTCGTATCCTTTTTTTTTCATAATCAATGTTAAGTCACCAAAGATTTGAATGAAAAGCTGATTTATCTGATTTTGGTAAAACGTTTTGAATTTTAAATATAACAGAATTGTCATTGCTAAATTTCATTTAAATTTTAGTTTCAATGTAACTGTGCGGCATGAATTGCTTCATCCAGAAAAAGCCAAATGAGTCGCAAATCATCAGAAACGTTGAATAAGTGATGGATAATTGACGGCATAATTTCCCTTGCAATATTCAATTTGATAGCCTAAAAGACATAATCAAAGCTTTATGTGATCATTTATGAAATTAGACACACCAAGGAATATTACAACTCTGTCTTTCCTAATAGAAAAAATAGCACGTAGCATTTACGAGCTCCCTTAATTCATGAGATTCCGAGACAGTCTAGGAGAGCGATCGACCAAGTAGAGTCCAATAAAGTCTTTTAACAGGCTCGGAGATTTTGCTGGCCATTGAAGCTTACGGATCATTTGCATGAACACTTCTCAATAGATGTTAAGAGTTGTGTGACCGAGAGTAATTTTGCTATCTCTTGAGACGCCATTCAGAAATGGCAATAACATGGACTGTAAAACATCATCCACGAACCACCCATCCATCTTTGCATCCATTATGAGTAAACATTACTACTACTGCAATGGCGACTGGCGATGCCAGTAGTGTTCAACTGTTCTGGCATTCCGATGCACAGGAACTGCGATTCATAATCCGACCAACCACTTCAAATAGACCTATGATCTCGCCTATCTCAAAACGTGCTAATAGCTTCATCTTCAGCAACCCTTAACATCCCGTTGTTTCGTTCCGTATTACCTGGAGCAAGAGATACAACAATACCTTGATAGTCCGTGTTTGCATTTCATCTCTGATTTCATCTCATCACAGTTTCCATGTCCGACTTACTTGATTATCCCAATTGCTTGTACATAGCTAACAATTTGCATGCCGATATGGCAGCTCCTTTTGATTGGAGCAATTTCAGTGTCGAGCAGTGCACATTACAGGTCAGAGTAAAGCAATTTATTGGATAATTTGTATTTTGGTAAATAGTGTTTGTTTTTTTGCAAAAGAAGACTTGGTAAAATAATTCCCTTATTTCCTCAATTTCAAGGTTATTTAATTCCTTTAATTCCATATAAAGGAATCTTCCTCGCATAAGTTGAAAAGTTGTGATAAACCACTGAAAAGGGAAAAAAAATCTAGTTACGATAGTTTTTTAAAATTTTTATTTTATTTCATAAAAATGTCATAGTTTGTTTCTTTAGTCGACCAATTGCAGAGGGGCACAAAGTTGTTCAATAGTTTACAACAAACAGCTTGAAACTGTCATTCCGTATGAATCCATGACAATCTAAATCCGTCAGTACAATGATTAGCAATTTGGACTTTTAATGGAACAATCCCAACTCAAATCTCGGTAAGATTTTAAGTCTATCTGTTAACCTATCTGCTATTCTTTATAAATAAGTTGTTGATGGACCATCATTTTGCCAAGTAAAAATTGGTTGAACAGTAAAACAGTAATGCTATAATAAATAATAATCTGGACTCAGAACCTAGATAAGAGTTCGAATTTCGGTGGGACATTGTATTTTAAAATGTGGATGCTTTTGTTAATATTTTTCAAATAGTCACACAGGTCTCATTATCTAATCGGCGACCCCCTTAACCTCTACATTGTTGTTCTCTTCCCCCATTGTTTGACTGATCCGTCTTTTCATTCAACAACAAAAAAAAAACTCCTGACAGTTATTAGTTGCTTACTTCGCTTACCGGTTCTGGGTCTCATGATGTAATTGTCAACACTCTGGACTTAGAATTCAGCGATCGGATTTCACATCTTGGTAAGATCTTATATTTCAAACGTGCATAAATAATTGGGGATGGGAGAATGCACTGTTTTGTTTTAAAGTAGAAAATCAGTAGTCACAAGAAATCACATGGCGAAGGTCTCATAAATAATTTGTAGACGGACTATTATTTTTTTTTTTTCAATACTTTTACACTGAAATTCTTTAAACAAAGAATTACCCAAGCACGCCTCATGTACAGGCAGATTTATTGAAAAGTAAAAAGTAGCTGCTGCTTAAGGTCCCTATCTGAAGAGGACCCTAATTTATTCAGTTGTTCACTGTAAAGGGCCTTAAGATAACCTTCCACTTAAAACCCTTGGAAACCTAATTACTGGAAATTAATAGTTTCCAGGTTATACCATATAAATGATATTCATGAAATATAAAACCAATATTTTGTGCTGATAATATTACAATATTGAAGAAAGGTTCTTATTTTAAGGTCGGTAGATCCGTGAGGGTCTGCGACACTTCCATGGGTTCCGTGGCTTAGCAGTGAAATACTCCAAAATTATAGGCATTAAAAAACTTACAGCCTATTTTACTTAATTCTGTATGTTGTTCTGAAAATTTTCTTTTTTGAAGTCGTAAAACTATAAAAAAAAATTAAATATAATTCAAACAACATCTCTTGTTCTTAAATATGCACGCCAATTTCAAGAAGATCCACAAAAAATTTGTAGACTGAGTGATTTGATAAGCCTCACTTACTTAGAAAAGTAGGCTTATAAAGTGATGGGCGATTTAATAAATCCATCCTATTCTGCTAATAAAGCGCTTTTCGTCTTAAAATTAAAAGGTGTTTTGATAATAGAAGCATCTATTAACAATATGTAGTTTAAGAGTCTTTGAAGGTTATTGGGAAGCGTCGTAACTTATCGATTGATTTCGTCAAAGGTTAAAGACAAGTAATTGTCTTCGGTATTCAATGATATGTGGCTGGATTTCGGTCTTAATCATATAAAGAAACATTTTAATCTGTCTTTCAACTGAGGGGAAGGTTTTTTTTTTTTTCCCATTTGTATTTGAAATTTTAAAGCAGGATTTAAATGTTTCTTTCTTCACAGGCGAAAGATTTCTTTCGAGAAAAGAAAGTGGGACCTTCCAAAATTGTGAGTGGAGGGTGGATCACATTAAACGTGAAACATCTAATTCATGTGCTACCATTCACGCTCGCTACAAACAATTAAATGGAAACATACATTAAATAAAAAGCCTAAACATATATCAAGTATATTAATAAATGTAAATAAGCTTATTAAAAGAAAATTAAAAGAAAAAACGCCTTCAAGACAAAAAAAGAAAAAAAATCAATCAGCATAAAAGTGAGACAACTGATTCGAGTCCACTGTCCTTTCTGCGATCGAAATGTATTGCCACCTAGCGATATATTATTATATATTAATATTATTATATATTAGTATTACCTGGGGATACAGAGCGGTCCTGGCTGATGAGTGTTAACAACGGTGAAACAGGTGTATGAGGACGTCACATGTGAAAATAAGTTCTGCAATTATTAATATATTTGAAGGTTTTCTTTTTTATTCTACGAAACCATGATAATGAGAAAAATGCATCCAATTGGAAGTAAACCCAAGGAACAGTAGTGTAGTTATTGTTGGAGGTGGGCGAAATTGGAAATTTTTCGGTTTGACCTTAGGCCTCCATTTTGATCAGGCACTTCGGGCGCCAAATAACCAAGTTACCAAGGTTAAATAAAAATCTTTATATTTACTCATTCCAGAAACATTATTTCAGAAGCATATTAGATAATTCATTTAACCTGTACTAGATAATAATTTCAGCAAAATAAATGCAGACTTCTGATGAGGATCTTGCAGTGAACCATCTTGCTGGTCAAAACCATTTTGGAATTTTTTTCCTTATGTTACCCATTTTAAAAAAAAATACTTATTTTAACTTTTTATCTTTTATGATGTGTGTCTTTTATTTTGCAAACAGTTTATTATTAATGAATACATAAGTCGATGTAAGATATGCAGAGAATCAAACTAATGTTATTGCATGTGACCACTATTTTAAAACAAGAACGAGTTTATATTAAAATAAACTTTGAAAAATTTTAAAAATTCTTTCAATTTATTTTTTTTAATTATTTCTGTATCCCCATAGAGAACTATTTAAAATGCTATGACTTCTAAGTTTTTAAGAACGCTTAGCATTTTGAATAGATGAAACATTTTATAGAGGATTGCTAATAAAATTAAAATATATTTATTTACAGGTCACAGTAACAAGATCTGCTCACATAATTTTCAGAATATTTTTTTAAAAATAAAGTTAAGTCGAAAAAAAAATTCAATGTCTGCCCTCCTAACAAGAGTTCATGAATTGGTGAATACAAATTGACTTTAAATGTGAATTTAATTTCATTGCTTATGAGAGATTATGAGATTGCAATGATTATCTCATTGCTTATGAGATTTCACCTACCTGAGGAAGGTTTTCCTTTTGCCCTGCCCTGAATCGGGAGCATTCAAAAGCTTAAGATTTGGTTCCATATTCGCATCCAATCTTCCAGGATCGGAAGTCCTAAGGAATAAAGGACAAGATTTGTTTGAAATTAATAAAGTATTTTTATTTTCATCAATTTATTGAAAGTTGCGAAGCAAAATCATTTTCAAAATAAAAATAAGTTAGCTAGAAGTAAATACTTAAAAAAAAAGAATGAAATTATTATCGTCAATTTTAGAAAATAATAATAACCGATAAGATAATAAAAAAACAGCAGCATTAAAATTAGAATCGGTAGATGACGAATGGTTGTATTTTTTTTTTCCAGAAATAAATTTATTTTATTGATTTGCGAATCAGTCAGACTTTTGCCTTCATATCATCATTATTGTTTTTAGCTATTGAACACAGTAACAATTTTCAATTATTTATGAATTTGCTGTTGTTGCCTGGAGTTTGTGTTCTTTACATTATCCACTCCGCAAGAATAACAATTTTCTACGGTTTGAAAGAAAAAAAAAATATCCATTCTATTGATTGTGAACTCTTTAAACCCAAATATATCATTTCGTAATTTAAGGATTTTAGGAAATGTTCAGAAAACGATGATGAAAGAAAACAAAAATCAAAGTTTTAATAATACAGCAAGCTTTGTAGGCTACGGACTGAAAATTCCTGGTTATATGTTTCTCTTAAAGTTGCAGATCCAGATGGTTCTTAGATTCCCCAACCCTCTATACATCAGGTTTCTTTGATGAGGATCCGAATCAGCGTCATTCCATAAAGCTTTTAATCGCCAGATCCTCTACTGTACTGCGTATCTTCGTCCAAAGATTCGAGCGAGATGTTTCAACCTGAATCATTTCTCCACTGAAACTATCCCTTAATACAGGGGTGGAAACCTGCGATTTGTGATACTCAGTGCGGTTTCGCAACTAATTTCAAATTCAAATATGGTTTTAGAAGGAAACTTAAAAAAAGAACAATAAAGGATTAGATTACAAATAAACTGAAAACTCACAATGTGCTAATAGTCAGAGGTGAAAATTAAAAAAACTTCTTAAGTAGACTGTTTACAAAATCGATTGAAATTAAGTCCAAATGTTTCTATTCGATTCAGCCATACCTCCCTTAACGACAGAGTTGCCTGCCTCGTAAACATATCTTGAAGCTTATGTTTCTCTAAACGAATAGCGATTTTCCATTTACCCCCTAAGTTATAACTCTAGATATGTTCTTAGAAAATTGATGTTTACTTCTTTATAACTATTAAGCTTAAGTAATGAGTCACTAAATCTATTTTCCTGTTTAAGAATTCGATGTTGACATATGTAAATGTTTGCAGCTTGTAATACAATTTGTGACCTGATGATGTATTCGCTACGTAGCGAATGGCCTTTCATTGACAAAGCCTCCCCACACCTTAAACAAATAAAGGGCGTACGATAAGACTCGAAATAAACTTTCCAATCACTTGTAATTTTTACTTTATATCAGGTGATCAAGAAATAACAGGAGGTGTTCGGAGCCCTGTAGCGTGTTGTGTACTGGGCGAAATAGAATAAAAGTTGGCCACCCTACACATTAAGTATGCGGTTTCGATTTGACAAGAAAAAAAATTAGTACCAAACAACTAATTGGAAATTCGAAAATGCATCATGAAATTTGCATATACGGGTACTTTGTGACACGATATCGAGGATAAAAGGAGGGGTTGCGGGAATTCTAGTCATTCTGCAAGAAGTCGCCCGACGATGGCGTTGTCACTACGTGATCGTGCTTATAAGTCAAGCTGTTTCATCAGCGGGATGAAAATGCCAATGCTGCTCTTCGTGAATACCGGCGGTTAAAACAGTTACGTAGAGGACCGATGACCATAACTAACTTACGAAGAATGCTTTAAAGATTTGAAAGAACAGAACTCATGGTGTGCAACCAGGCCGAGGACGTAAACGTATCAAGCAGGAACAAGTTGAAGAAGTTGCAACTGCGGTTCAGGATCACGCGATAGCTACTAAGCAAGGTACCAGCAGTGCACGTTTAATATCACGACAAACAGATATCCCGTTGTCGACGGTGCAGAAGATATTGCGTAAGATCCTGAAATTTTATCCGTGTAAGATAACACCCATTCAAGAATTGCTCCCAGGGGACAGAAATACCCGATTAGAGTTTGCTTCGAGATTTTTGGCTCGATTGGAAGTGGATGACGAGTGGCCGTGGCGGATATTATGGAGCGATGAAGCTCACTTCCATGTGCACGGTGATATCAACACACACAACTGCCGTATTTGGGCTGATACAAATCCACACGTTGGTCAAGAGATCCCCTTACATTCGCCGAAAGTCAGTTTGGTGTAGGTTCACTGCTTCTTTTATCATCGGCCCGTACTTTTATGAAGAAGTTGGTAGAAATGGACTAGTGACTTGTTCTGTCAATTCCGACAGGTATGCCGATATGCTCGAGAACTTTGTGATACCTCAACTGCAGCAAAGAAATTGTATCGATTCTACCATTTTCAGGCAAGATGGTGTGCCACCGCACATCGGCCGTCGGGTGAAGGATGTCCTGCGTCAACATTTCACAGACGCTAGAGTAATTAGTCGCGCATTTCCCATGAATTGGCCTACGAGGTCCCCTGATCTGCATCCTTGCGATTTCTGGTGTGGGACTACCTGAAAAGCATTGTGTATCAAGGACATGTTCCTGACATTGCTACCTTTAAAAGATCAAATAACGTTACATGTCAGACGACTAAATGCCGATATGCTGCGAGCCACCATCGAAAACCTCGTGTACCGCAATTAGTGGAACATCAGGCTGGTGGTCACCTTGAGTCAAATTTGTAGGTTGCTATAATAAACGTTTTTCATTGGTATTTGGTGTGTTGTTATTTACTGTTTCCATTGGCAGTTGGGTATTCTTTTTTCACACATTATGCGCTTTTAGCGCCAGAATTTCCCCTATCTAATTTTTTTTTCTTGACAAATCGAAACCGCATACTTTAATGTGCATGGTGGCCAACTTTTGTCCCATTTCGTCCAGTACTTAACACGCTACAGGGCTCCGAACACATCCTGTTATTTCTTGATCACCCGGTACATACTGGTTCTATGTAGTCATCGTCAGCTAATATTCAGGTACAAAATATTATTAATATTCAAAAGGAAAATTACAAGATAATAAGTCAAAGGTTTATTGAAAAGTATAAAATCGTGCAAAATACCTATTTCCAGATTTAGCACGAATACACACCTTGAGGTTCCTAGAACACATTTCCCCCTTTGTTTTGAACTGTTAATCCAAAGCAGAATTACTCGTAGAATACACGATAACTCAAGCAATACACGTGGCACTGATTAAATTTTGTCAGTAAATACATAATAAAGTTCAAGCAATTAAACCAATAATTGCCCTTTAAATAGAATTTGATTTCTAGCTCTAATTTTTAAAAATTTGTTATAAGTTTCGAAACTTGTTTGTCCAATTTTCAATTGTTTGTGGATTATTCCGTCGATATTTAGCACCAAGTCACTGAAGTATATATTTTTATACTTGAATCCATTCACTCATATTTATTATCCGACATGTACTTTTTAAACTAAATTTATAAAATACACTGCTTCTTTTTGTAACTGGAAAAAAATGGTTATGTAATAGTATTTACCAATCTCACCTCAAGAAAATTGATGCAGTTAATAAATCAACAGAATAAAATCTTTTATAGACCTTCGGATTTTTATCACAACCCCTGTTAAGACATTGGAACGTTCGAAGTGAAATCACCCAATTGAAAATTAATGATTGCATCACCATTTTTAAACATTGTAATACGTAATCTTACATATTACAGGTTGAGGGAGGAGGGTATAGGGTTTATAACCCCCCCCCCCCATTCCATCGGAAAATGAAAAAAATTAAGGATTTTTTTAGAACCTGTCTTTTTGATTGCTTTGTTTCCCCCCCCCCCCACATCT
>JAFIDM010009631.1:127538005-127569036 GCA_023159025.1 Thereuonema tuberculata | reverse complement strand
TTTTTTTTTTTTTTCATTTTTATTCCTACTCATTTTTTTGTTTTATTTGTTGTTAAAATGGCGTAGACCGATTTGTGCGCAGATTCGTATTAACAGAAATTTCCATATCTCTGAAACTAATGTAGAGATATGGAATCAGAACCATTATTGCTCTTAAAATAACTTTAAATTTTAAATCATTATTAACTTTTATCTATTTTCAAGCCCAAGTGATTGAATATAATTCTTAGATTTTAGTTTTATTATATGAAATGCAATTCTAATGCTATTAAAAAAATATATGAAGAGAATAATTCTAAAACCCCAACTTTCATTTTCTTTCTTCTGTCCTTGCTTGTAAAATCTTTTTAGGTATCTTCCCATTTCCCTCCTTTATCATATGTCCTTACCATCTTAAATGTGTATTTTCTATCGTACGCTATTACAGGTTTTTCATTTAGATTTTCTCCTATTTTGTATTTCTTATTTTATCTCTTCTGTTCTTCCTATGACCCTTCCCAAATATTTCACTTCCTCTGCTTGTATTTGACTTTGAAGATTAATGTTAATTGTCCAACTTTTATCGCCGTAGTTCAGTATTGATTTATCAACTGACTGATATATTTACAATTTATTTTCGACTTTTGTTTTATTTCTAACAACAACTGTGTTTAACTTTAAACTGTAATCTTCATATCCCAGATTTACTCAATTAAGAATTTCTTGATCAATATTGCCATTATTCTTGATTGTTCCCAGATAATTAGATTGGTCAATCCACTGATTATTTAAGATTGTACTTCTTATTCACTTTTTTTTATTATTTTATTTCGATTTAGACAAAGATTTGGCTAGGAATAAATTTTATACAAGTCCAAACACAATCATTTAAATAAATTACATTTAGCCAATTTTTATGAAGTACATAGAATGAATGAAGAAAATTTTCATTTTGAATTATTGCCTTTAAATTTCTGTTATACATAAATAACAAAAAAAATGTATATTGGGAGGTTCGAATTATTCGTCGCCCACATACGTAAAAACAAAATTATTACAGAATAAATGTCAGTCTCTATTTCAAATACTACTAACAAGACACAAGTTAATACTTGTTTCCTCGAATTTCGTTTCAAAGTAAATTCGATCAAGGATGGTCAATATGTGAAGGAAAAGCAATATAGCTAAAACTCATTCCCGGCAATTTGCATGAATGTAAGGAACTTTAGTGGCCTTTAAATATATTTGTCATTAACTTACGATCACTTACTAGAGCTTCTCATCAGTCACTTGTAATATTCTTACTAAATAACGATGCGACCTTTGCATTGAGAAAATTGAACCACTCCCACATGTTGGAAATCTCTAAACTTTCAACTAAAGGATTATTGCCTTTAGTCTCCATGGCAACAAATTTACAAATTTGAATGAAGTAAATTTAACTTAAATTAAGGTTAATCCCTGTGAAATATTTTTCATCGTATGAACTAATATGAAAACTATTAAAAGAAAATAAATCAATAAAAATGAACTTCAATGAATTAAGTTCGCATTAATCTGAAGTTAATCTGATTAAGACAGAAATCTTAATTCATGAGCCTTTCATTGCTTTTAAACCCTCAGACCAAAGATTTATTTATGTATTGCAGCCTTATAAGTTACTTAAGAACTTGAAAAAATACTTAAGAAATCTCACTATTAATACCCTTAAATCTTGGGTATCCTTTCTTAACCGAAGCTGGTGTTACATGGGTGTTGATGAATACACCAGAAATTCAAGAATAAAATTAATAAAAATAAAACAAAACAAACAGTTCTTCATGCAAATACAATTAAAAATTAACTGCATCATTTTTTTTCCAAAGGATAATGTTCATTTTACAATTCACTGAATAATTTTTAGTTATTTATCTTCATATAATATTCCTCATTCTCAGTTTAGCAATTTTATGCCTTTTTTTGTGAATACTTGTAAGTAATATTCTAATACTTCTTATTTTTATAAATCTTCGTAAATCCAAACATATTCATAATCCAATTCTGTAATCAGAGTTTACTGTTTTTCTACTTAACATTTACTGAGGTTAATTGAAATTATTCAGAGCAATAACACACCTATCAGAGATGAGATGTTCTTTTAATCTATTAGTTCATTTGTTCCTTTCTTGGCTGATTCTCTCAGATTCTTCAATTAAACTTATATTTCAACATTAAATAGAGTTCCTTTTTCTTTTTCTGTGACAAAGACGTCACTAGATTGCGGAATTGATTGAAAATTTTTATGGTAAATCTATAGATAAAATAAAAAGAAACTGACTTTCTGCTCCATTTGTTTTCGAGGAAATGATCAAATAGAAATGTTTAATATCATAAAATCTTAAAAGTAAGCAAAGCTTAAGTAATCTCTTAAGTAAGAGTCTATTTAACATGTCTTCCAGTGGCTGTGTGATTTAAAGCCCACTAAAGAAAAATATAGTGCTACCGCTGGCAAGTTCATTTTATTTTATTTTTTACGATGGAATTAGAATATTTGCTTTGGTTTTGTTGTACTTGCTGGACTTGCTGGACTTGAAATCTTGTTATATTAATAATTTAAAAATTAGTTTAAAAAAATTGTTATATATAATTGTTACATTTTTGCGAAAAATAATCATTAAGAAAGACACGTGTTTTTTTATTTTATTTTATTTTGTATACTGATTTACTAATCAATTGCAACTGGAAAGGTCTCCTTGTAAAATGGCAAGCTATTATTTTCCAGCTGATCACACTGCAATCAATTTAAAATTACACATCAGATTTGACCAAACCATGACTTTCAATAAAGGAAGTTGCTAAAAAACACCTGAATAAAGGTGTTCTGAATAAACGTCTTCTGAATAAAGTTTCCTTGAAGTTTGTACAATTTTCCAAATAATTGGAAATTTTTACTGAAATTTTTAAAACAAAAATTCCACATTTCGTTTTTTTTTTATCCTTCTCGTCTTTGCTAGAAAGTTTATCTATCTATCTGTCTATCTATCTACGTATATATAATGAAATGAAATAAATGAAATATTTCAGCAGAATATGGATGTAGTTAGTTAGTTAGTTTTAACGAAAGACATTAATCTACCGTTGATTATGAATAGATAATAATAAATATGCAAAAATATTTTATGACTTGTTTCCTTTCCTTTTTCCCTATTAGAGCTTTTTTTTTTTATTTTGTTATTATTTGATTCTTTGTGGTCAAATGACTTTTGTAAGGCTGCCTAAGGTTTTGAATTCCACATTTTGTTGTTTCTATTTTCCTATCTTTAGTTTCTAAGGGATCAGTTGTACCATTACGAATATATTACTCCCCCCCCCCCCCCCACACACACGTCTTTTGGGTTTTTATTTGTTGGGAAGCCCAGGGTAGCCAAATAAGCTTATTTAGCTTATTTGGCTACCTCGAAAAAGCTGTCCCAAGGTCTTAGCTTGACTCGAAAGGCTTCCCTTTTTTAAAATCATTATTTTGTCTTTGTGACAATAAGTTTTCAATTTTATTTTGAATTAATAACTGAATTTCTTACCAACCTATGATACATATTTATTTAATGGTTAAATATGATGCATTATTGCCTTTCAAAGTCCTTAATATCTGAATAGAGAATATTTTATCAAATAATATAAGTGAATAAGTACAATCTTCGTCACAAACGATAATTTTAAGTCTAAATACTAAATGTATTTAAAATATATTTAGTAACATTTTCATTTTGTTGGGAGATATAAAATATCTACACAATATCCCAGAAATATGAAATTTTAAGCTAAAGTTTTTCACATATCCAAATTGTACCATATTTCTTTCTTTGATCCTTCTAATTAAACGTGCAGGTCTATAAAAGTATTTTTTTTTTATTTCAATTTCATTAGGATAAAAGATTACTGAACCTGTTTTGGGGGATTCAATAATAACTTCAACAGTAATTATAAAATTACAGACTTTCAAATCAAATAAAAGTATGTCACGCTAATCTTTATTACTGCTATCAAATTTGCATATCAAAAATAACTAAGTTCAAATTAAACGGTACAAAGAAAGTTCCCGGAAATTTCTAATGTGGCGTTTAGGAATTGCTGTTATCCTGCGTGGCTGATTGCATCGGCTAGTTATAGGTGACGAAGTGGATAACGTAAGTAAATGTTACGCAGAAAAGGTCCTGGATGAAAAAGGAAGAACCACCACGGAAGGTTGCTAAGGCTTCCCTGCATGGACGGGAGGTGTTGCTGAATTATTGGTGGGATAATCGCTGTGTGAACTTTTACCAGCAAAAGAAACCATTACAGCTGATATGAATATCCACCAGTTGGAACGTATCCATGGTGCACTACAAGAAAAGCGCTCACCGTTACTTAATCGACATTCCATCAGGATAACGGAGGTCCACATATTGCTTGCCGGACACAGCAACAATTACAGAAGATTGGATAGGAAATATTGTCTCACCCACCATATTTTTTGGACCTTGCGCTATCCGACTTTCATCTCTTCCGGTCTTTGTCGAGTTTTCTTGCTAGAAAGAATTTCGCTAACGACGACGAGGTGAAACGATGCCTCGATGACTTCTTCACCTACCGAAGGCAGGGCTTCTACCGCAGGGGTATTTCAACTCAGATCGGTGGAAGAACGTTATTACCTCGAATGGGATTATCTGGACAATTAGCTAGAGTGTTGTTAAATAGATGTTCCAGTTTATACCAGATGCTTTCTATTTTCCGGGAACTTTCTTTACAACCTGAAATATTGATTGGTATCTCTAAGTTGTGGGTCAGCGAAATTAAACCAATTTTGATCCATTCAGAGTCATTCAATATCGTAAAAATCATTTTTTTTACTTCCAATTTCTTTTATTTATTTGGTAATTTTAAAGTTCTGCAAATGTCATTAGTCGAGAAAGTTCTGCAAAAAAAGTGATACTGAATCGTAAGCAAATTTGATTCCTATTACAGCGAGGGGTGGGTGGGAGGTGGTATTAGCTGGTGATGTCACTTATAGCAGTGCAAGATCGAATTTTGACATTTACCACATAATGTACCCTTACCCCATCCTGTTTTCCCATCAAAATTTATTCACTAGCGAAGTCACAATTTGGTCTCAATGATTCGCAAAACTTTTTTTATTGAGAGTTTCAAAAGGTTCAACGACGAAGGAACGAAGCAAAGCTTGTCACCTTGACTAGAAACGATCTTTAATCAGACAACTGGTGTCAGAGCTTGCAATTGAAACCACTCTTAGATTGATCTACTAACTACGGTTTTCAATGTAGGAAGCAGCACAGGTTCAGATAATTGTTTTTTATTTCACTTTCCCAATAAGTAAGATTAGAGAAATGATTAAAGTTTCAGCAGCTGATTGTCTAGGAACCAAACCAAGCGGTATTAATGTAATTTAATTTACCACTAATAGCCAACAGCTGCGTTGCCTTGGAAATTTGTTATAACTTCGAACCGTATAATCATTGAAATTTTCCATTCATCAGATAGTCCAAGTAGTATTGCCACTATTATTTTTTATTTTTTATCTAAGTAGTTATTTCCTATAAAATAACCTATAAAAATACATTTATTCCTCTTAAATATATTTACTTCAATATGAAAGTTATTATTTGAATTAATTTTTCGTAAAAACAAATGTGATGAAGAAGAAAACATTTAATACACGATAAAATATAGAGAAAAGAAAACTGAAGGGCTCAAATGTTTTTCATCAAACATTTATAATATTCTTTATTTTTTTATTTTTTAGAATGCAATCAAACTATTTGAATTTTTTATTAAAACGAGAGAAAGAGAGAGATTTTACGACTTCAGAAAATTTGAAAGTGATTTAAATATCATATTGTAACAAGGTGTGATTTTCCTTGATTTTTTTTTTACAAAGTACCTTTCACAATTACCGTATTGTCCGGCGTATAAGACGACTTTTTAACCCAGGAAAATTTTTCTCAAAAGTCGGGGGTTGTCTTATACACTGGGTGCTGAAACTTCCGAGCCGGACTGGAGAATCTGCGGTCGCCGCGTATGGTGGGGGGAGCTCAAAAACGACCGTGGACGCATCCCCGCCATATGCGGCAACCGTATTAAAGCAGCAAAGGCGGCGCTGTACAAGTACGGTAGAAGAAAATCCACTCACCAGGATTCGTGGAAAGAAGTGACTTAACGCGGTCCCGATGACGAGGTGAGAAGGCGCCTCACCGGGAAGGTGTAAGTGAAGGGCGGAGCAAGGTGCAGGCGTCCGGGACGCCCGGGGTATGGAAAAAAGAGATAGAGCGGGGACAGAATAAACAAGGCTACAGTTAAGAAATACTATGATTTTAGTGAAATTCTAAACAAATGTAGCATTAAAATAATGCACCAGAATAAACAAAGCTACAGTTACTTGGAGACAGGGAGAGCTGACCTATCCAAGCAGGCGTTGTCTACAACAACCAGCCAATCGCCGGTAAGGTACATCGCTTTTAAAGGAAAAGTTTAATCCACTTCCACTGTTTTATGTTTACATCTTTGATGACAAACAGCGTTATGTTTATAAGTGATAATTTTCCTGCTAAGTATCTGCATGTCATAAGCATTTGAATTAAAATTACCATATTGAAATCAAATCTGATGTTTTTTTTAAATTTTTATTTGGTGTGCGTTGGAAAGGGGTAGTCTTATACGGCGAGTATATCCCAAACTCTATATTTTAATTGGAAAAATTGGGGGTCGTCTTTTACGCCCAGTCGTCTTATACGCCGGACAATACGGTAATCGAATTTTCAGTAACCATCTTTTGACTGATACGTGTGATCTTGGATTCGAATCCCGGCGTGGGGCTTTCTTTCTTCCTCTGTATTTGTTTCTCTTCATAGGAGGCAAAGTCTGTCTGTCACCTTACAGGTCGTCCTGGATAATTATCAAACGCCAGCAGCATTAATTAGCCCATCATAGAATGTAGCTTTATGACTAATGATCCAAAACAAGATAGGAGCAGCAATCCCAGCAGCGATTGCATAATGACCCACGGCTTCTATACAAAGCGAATGTTAAAATCTCGGAAACTTTACAACTTCAAAAGCCCACAGAAAAAAACCGAAGCTCTCCATAGAGTTGGGAGATCCCATTATAATAAAAATAGACCAATCATTGTAAGATTTATTTCAAGAAGAGAAAAGGAAAATTGGCTTTGTACAACTAATTCATATAATAATTCTAGTTGAAGTCAATATAAAAAAAAAATGAAGAAATAATTTTTTATAAGGTATTAAATTTTAATAAAACTTATAAATTAAGATCAAATTCTAGAAGAATCACACAAGATAGAAATGAGTTCTCAAAGCCTATGAGCTAGTCTTGGCAAGATCTTTTTAAGGAGATATAGATCATGTCTCTAGCCAATGTCGTTCCTGAGATATGAATTCCTGGCGACGGACAGAGCGGGAATATAAGACTTCTCCTGCTATGAGCTACGTTCTTTATAGAAGCTTAAAATGGATCTGGGTATAAGTCACAACAACAACAACTCTTCTTCTGTGACGTGACAGCATATTCTTCTGTGGTTTGTTCGAACACTTGGCATATATTTTTTTGAAAACTATCTTCAAAATGAATGCAAAACTTTGACAGCGCTTGGAATCTATATTACTAAAATCTTTTATTTCTCTGTCTGTCTGTCCGGCGCAATTGTTAATTTCCTGTGAAAAAATTACTACAATGAAACATTCACGACAGGAATCGAACCTGCAACCTTTTGATCCGAAGTCAGACGTCTTATCCAGTTGGCCACGGGGACTACATTCAAGTTAATGTTTATTATCACTCTCATTGTGTGGCGCAATGAGAGAAGAGCCAGAGAAAAAAGAAAATAACTCATTAATTTTAGCCTACTAGATTAAAATTTAAATTTCAATATTCATTTTTTAAGCTTATCTCAACTAAAAGCCGTCACATTGTTATCCCGTCATTGTTGACGGAGCGTATACGTACTAGTAATTTTTTAATTCACAATGTAAATCACTTTCCAATAAAACAAGAAGAGCAGGATATGAATGCAGTATGACCTGAAGCTAACGAAAACGGCGTGAATCAAAACTGTGGTACAATATATTGTTAAAAACATTTTTGATCGCAGTACATTTCTTTCAGCAATGCTATAAAAGCTATACTTAAAATACACATATTAAATACTTAATTTAATATAAAATATATTAATATATTAATGAAGTAAATTAATATAAAATACGAGTATATACTAAAATATTAATATACATATATTTTTTGATTATGTTTCTGTAATTAATGCAATGTTCAAAATTTTGCCGAATGTGTTAGGAGACTAACAAATTGATTTGTCCTTCATTGCCATTATTTTTTGATTAAGAGAAATCATGCCAAGTTTATATCGCATTTGTAATAATTTTGCAAGTTTAGATCTATCAGCATTTGTCATTTTTGTTTTGGACAATAGAATGCAGAGTAAAAGGCTTTTCAATCTTAGAAGTTGGGATTAAAGTCCATTTTTCAAACTTTTTCCAACTTAATCATCATTAGAAAATATATAAAAAATACAAACATATAAGGAAGAAGGTCTTTACTTATAATCACAACTGGCAAACGAAAGAAAAAATGATTCTTATGTTCTTCGTTTCAGGCAAAAAAGTTTGCATGATTTTGTTTTTAGTTATTAATTTTTTTTGATATGCTAAAATCTAAATTTTGTATTCGTTACGATTAACGTCATAACAAAATAATTAGGCATGAGATAAGACAAGGTATTATTTGTTTGTTTATTATATATAATTTACAATTATATCTAAAGTATATTTTCTAACAATTAATATTATTTATATAATGTTTTTAAAATAATTATTTGCTACCCCATCCCCCAATCACGATAATGTCCCGACACACCTATAAATAAGGGTATTTAAAGTAGATACATAATCTCCAAACATGAATGACAAAATTCATTCGCATATAATAATAACAACATTTATAATAAAAACTAAACAAATTATTTTAATTTATAAATATAATGTATAATTAATTATTACTACACAATATTGTTGCATAAATATATCTGAATTTATCTTACAAGATATATTTGTACATATATATTACATTCAAACATTAAATAACTTATTTATTATTTAGAATTATTATTATTAAAAACAGTAAGTTTTCTAATTCATATATAATACATAAATTTAACGTTCATACAACATACTGTCATTTTTCTTTCTTTTCTAATTCATGTTTTAATAATATTAGCCTCAGTACGGAGACCTTGTGCTTACTGGTGACTACTCCTGGCTGATGATCGCCAAAGAGCGTGAAACAGCTGTTCCAGGACGTCACTTGGTAAACAATTTGGTCTCACCCATTGTTGTTTATTAATAAATTCAAGGCGCAGATTGAATTTTTATGCTTTAAAAAAATTCATTGAGGCTGGCGCACTGCTGGCACATGAATTTTCTCACTAATTTTTCATTAGTGAGTTTTTTATTGTTCATTTTTTCTTTTGAGGCACCACTGCGCTTTCGAGGTTTAACCATTTTTATCTTTCATTATTTTATCTTTTTTGTTATTTGCTTATCATATATGGGATCATTATTTTATTTATTTGTTTTTTTGCTGATACATTTTTCTACTTCACTAAGTTGTGGTTACTGAGCTGAGGATTTGTAAATCCGAAACAGTCTATCTTGTATTCCCAATACAATTTTCAAATCACAGCTCAGTGAATTTTATTTTTATTATTACTTATTTATTTATTTATTTATTTATTTGCTTTTTTTTCCATCGAGGGGGCGCCCCAGGACCTTCCCTCCCCTCAACCTTTCAAAAATGGGAGAAACACTTGACTGTAATTTTCGCGAAAGGTGATAAAAGACACAGGAGAAGAAGGTGTTACGCTACTTTTTTCGAAACGCCGCCATTCAAATAGAAATAATTTATTATCTTTTAACGAAGAAATGAAATTTATTTTTTCGTTTTCGTTACTTTTCTGTTACTATTTGAAAAATTTCGTTAACTGTTTTTCGTTATATTAATCAAAAATCATTCCGTTATTTAGTTAAGTTACGCTAACGTTTTCCAGCAGTGCTTATAATAAAAGCATATGCAAATAACAACATTAGCCTTGAGTACTTACAAATAACTACATTAGCACTATGGTAATAATAATAACAATATAGAGGAGAACGTTGCAGTGTAGAATATGAAGTGCAGGGCGTTTCAGCGGGAAATCCAACTTTTTAAATAAGTCAATTGTTTGACTTAATAACTAAACAGTAACATAACTACATGTAAATGAGAGGTTAATAATGGAAGAATGACTTACCACCATATCAAGTGCCGAAGTGATCCCCCGCGTCTTCGAGACACTTTTGCGCACGTTTCACCATGTTTTCTGATACACGCCTCAGTATGTCTGTGTCGATATGGTTTATTTCGGTCGTGATGTTTTCCAGGAGATTCTAAATAGTTCGTGATCTCTTTTTGAAGATCTCTTCTTAAGTCAGCCCCACAAGAAATAGTCTGCTGATGTCAAGTCTGGCGACCTGGGGGCAAAAGGTTTTTTGAAAAAACAGGATTCACGAAGAAGCATATTGATGAGAGCCATGGACTCATTGGAGGTGTGACATGCTGCTGGAAGTACCCCTGCATAAGATCAAAATCGTCTAATTGCTCCGCAATACCATGAAAATTGTTCATACTATCATTGTTCTTACTACCTTCAAAGAAAATTGATCTAATAAACAATATCGACACAGGCATGTTGAGGCGGGTATCTGAAACATAGTGAAATGTGCGCAAATGTGTCTGGAAGAATGGGGGGGGGGGCATTTTCAGTGTCTTGACGTAATGATAAGTGATTTTCTCATTACTAACCTCTCATTTACACGTAGTTCTGTTACTGTTCAGTTATTAAGTCAAACGATCAACCTATTTAAAAAGTGGAACTTCCCGCTGAAACACCATGTTCTATGGGATATCCGTTTACATCGGATAAGAAAAAGTTAGATCATTCTAGTCCTCGAATATACATACCAAGTTTCAACAAGATCATCCTATGGTTTGAAAGTTATTACGGGAACACATATGCAAGAAAATAACTGATTTTATTAATGCGTTTTTATTAGCTCACTTTCTTCTGTCTGTTTGTTCGGTACAAATTTTGCAGTTGATTTTAAACTAACTTCCCGATGAGCTAGCGACTTGAAACTTTAAACATAGTTCAGAAATGGATGACAATGCAATATTAACTCGCTTTTTTTATCCGTCTGTTCGTTAGGGAACCCTAATTCTTCGGATAACAGGTCGGTGCAGCACGGAGCGTCTGCTGTAAAAGTTTCTGCAAATGGCCGCATGGCGCTGAGTTGCCGTGTAATGCTAGGCAGCATTTCTGCAATGCAAGGCAGCGGCTTTTTTTTTTTCTTTTAACATTAACACTTAACAACTTTAACATTAACACGAAAGCGCTCGCATTTCATTATATTTATATTTATGTATTTAATTAGAACTGTGTGTGGTGGCCAGAACCCAGTCATTTCATTTTAACTTTAAACACACGTAAAACATCTTTAATTAACACTTTTTTATCGTGTTTAAAATTTAAATTCGTATTAAATGTTTAAAATCGATTGAAAAATTTCATATACACAACACTAAAAAGCAGAAAATAATTATTTAAAAAAAAATATTTTTTTTTAATAAACCACGTTTTTAAGACTGACTAAAAAGTATAAAAATAATTAATATAAAAAGTATAACGAAAAACGTGGGGCGTAAGATAATATGTACTCCATCCATATCATCTCAATTATCTATTGCATGCGCCCCACTTTTTTCATTATACTTTTTATACTTTTGATACTAATTACTTTATACTTTTTAGTCCGTCTTAAAAACATGGTATAATAAAAATAAATTTTTTTAAATAATTATTATAAGCTTCCCTTTCCTCTTGGACAGTAGACTATTAAACATAAATAATTAAACAGAAATAAAGACTCAACAAAAGCAAGTTTAAAAGCGCGAAGCACGACATGTAATTTTGTTGTTATATTATCTGTATCAAGAGAGAAAGAGAAATGTTAACAGGATTTACAGAATATACAAAATAATCTTTAAAAAAGATAACTTTATGTTTTGTCCGTTAAGAGAAGTAGGGTTTAATGTTAATGTTAATGTTAATAGGATAACGTACAGGATAAGAAAAGTAAGAAGTATCTTTCAAATCTCCAGTTGTGGTTTAGAAAAGATAGGGGCATAGCTTGGAAAATAGTTTTAAAGATAATTAAGATAGTTTTAAAGTTTATATATTAAAACACCAATGGGAAGGGATTGTAAAGGGTCTGTTTGAAGCCAATGTAATTTGTTTTTCTAAATTGAGATCTTATAAGGGTACTTAAAATTATACAAATTTAATACAGGCATTTTGAATCTTCTGAATATTGACTCTACTGGCAACAATAATTGAAATGCGAAACAAAACTACTGCATGGTAGAATGTGCAAGAAAAATGTTGTACCTGTTTAATAACATATTGTAAACTCTACTTGTTCATCTCTGATATGCTATTTTCATGTTAAAGTTTTAAAGAAGATGAGACCAAGATGTTTCATTGTGTATCGTCTATTGATAGGAATCTGATTAATACATACTAATTTGCTATTTCGTTCCAATTGAGGATATGAATGAATTTCTTAGAAATGAGAGTAAGGTATCTGTTAGGGAAAGTTACAGATGGTGTATATTTTTATTCGCAGAAGCGCGAAATTGAAATCGTGGACTATACAGGAAAAATAGACTTGAAGATTATCGGCATACAAATAATTATTATTTAATGTGACTGAAAACATCGCTGATATAAAGAGAGAAGTGGGATTAAAAAATTTATGCCACCGTAGCTTTAAAGAATTTCTGGTCTGAGGTTTTAGAATTGAAGGCAACCAATTAGAAAGAAGAGAACCAGTCATAGATGACAGACAGACTTAATGAAAACCTTTATGAACTGTATGAAAAGCTTTAGTGAAATAAACGAATAAAAAAAAAATGTGCTAAAGCAAAAAATTAAGTGCGACCCATTAAAACCCACGCAGAAAGTGAACGTGTGCATAAAATCAATTTCAAAAAAAATAAATAAATGGTGAAGTTTGGCAATTTTTTCTTGGACAACTACTGACTCGATAGACTTGAAATTTAGATATGCTTTAGTTTTAGAGTGTCTACTGTACAATGAATTTCTTTTATTTCTGCCTATCCGAAAAAATGTGGACACAGTTGACTGTGTCCGCAAACTGTTATAGATACGGTCGAATGAAAATATGGATTGTATAATAGACACTCTAAACTAAAGCATATCCAAATTTCAAGTCTATCAGGTCAGTAGTTGTCGAGCAAAAAATTCCCAAATTTGAGGAAACAAACATACCATTCTGTCCACATTTTTCCGGATAGGCAGAAATAAATGCCCTATTCCTACGATATTTGAACCTCTGAACACATTGGTGAAGTCCGTTTGCCAATCTGATTTTCCGTTCGGGAATTGTTAAAGGAAGGACAGGCACGGACACTCAGACGGACGGACAAACGCAATAGCTCTCAAATGTGTCGCTATAAATAATAGCAAAGGTGACATTTGTTATCAGTAGCTTTGGAAATAACATTAGAAATTATAAGGAATGCACTGCAATCCTTATCCTAAGATCCTTTTCAAAAGCCCAATTTAGGAGATTGGAGGGCCTCCTAAATCGGGCTTTTGAAAAAGAGACTAAACGTTCCTGTCTCATTTCATTAATAGAAGTCATATTTTTTTTTTATTTATTTATTTCCTTTAAGTGACTATAATTCCAGTCCTATTAAGAACCGTTCCTATCAACAGGTGCTATTTTATTTACAGTGATAATAATTGAATAATTAGTTTTATATAAAACATATTTTATGTATTTCTTCGTGGCAATTGGTGTTGACTTTTTTGTTTTCCTGTAAACCTTTGTTTGCTGATACTATGAATTTTACATAATTCGAAATATTAATAATATCCTAATAGGAGTTTATAGAGAACTCCACACGTATGTAACTGGGTTTGAATCTAATTTACAAATGATTATTTAAGAATATTGTTGAGACAAAATGCTACCTTGATTACTGTCATACTAATCTGAAAAATTTAACGGTTAATTGATATTGTTATTGAGGCTTAGCGAAATTCTAATTTCTTCCAAATTGGCTACTGTTGCAGAACAATGCAATATCGGTAGCCACTGATCAATCCTCAAAGAGTCGTGAGTTACCGAAATCTGGTCTAAGACTCGCTCAGTACTCAAAGCTCAGTGGAATCAAAAGAAACATAAACAAAGGACAAATATAAACAGAACAATGGCTCTTCAATTAAAAAACATCAAAATGCAAATTAAGAATAAAAAGAGCAGTAAATCAATCCCCACTAGCAGATCGCTTAGCTTTTAAAGGATTAATTTACAAAATACACATATACAAAATGGCAAAATTTAACGTGCCATTATTTTGTTTGTGCTTGTACTTTGTATATGTTTCTTTTGATCTCACTGAGTTATGAGTATTGGACGAATCAAACTGATGATAACTAGGAAATTTGAAACAATGAGTTTTTGATTCCTGGTACGAAAATTCCAAAAATAGCTCAATGGATCTTTAATTGTTGTGCGTTTTTATCTTTATTTTTTCTTACTAACATCCTTTCGCTCGTTAAATTTTGTCATTAAATTTGTAAACTGCTAGTTTTTAAATATTATATTAGCCTTCAACCCTACGCCATTAATAAAGGTTGAGGTTAATTTTTTTTCAGGGTCATCATATTAAACACGAGTTATTCAGCTGAAAGATAGATCATGCTGATTCGTTAAGCTTTATTTACTTTATGAAATATTCCACAAGTTTTGTTTATTATTATTTTGAATTTTCCTTTTGATAAGAATTGAGATTGGAATTTTAATAGATCTTAAAATAATATACATTTCTCCAATCAAAAACCAAGATCTTTAACTTCGAGTAATAACTATTTTTCTAGTATTAACTATAATTTTCAATAATTGATAAACATTTAAACTTTATAGAGATGCTTATAAGAAATGTTTGTTTTATTGAAAGAAAGTTATACTAAGGAATAACTTTGAAATGATTGAAGTCTATTTTTGAAACACCTCTCAATAGCAACTGTATTCTTCTATATTACTAAATCTTCTACCTTACTGTCTGTCCGGCGCAATTTCCTTTGAGAATGGAAAACAGAAATAATTTTTGCAATGAAACGTCCGCTACAGGAATCGAACCTACAACCTTCTTATCCGATGTCAGACGTCTTATCCATTAGGCCATGGGAACTACAACTCACTTTGTTTTGTTTTTTGACTTATGTTTCCTTCCCCTTCCCACCATCAATAATGAATGTATTCAATCTTTTTTTTTTGAATCTCAAGATTGCTTATTTAATTCCGATCCGTCTGTTTATTTGTAATTCGAAAATGAGAATTAGAACTATAATTGCCGAAACGTTGCAATATTTTAAATGTAATATTCTTCCTTAACCAAATTCTATGTGATATAGAAAAACAAGCGCGTGTACACGGGCGATGGCCTAGTTTCAACTAATTATTTTCTAAATACGATTAAGATTTTCGATTATTATGAAATTGATTTTTAAAATTTAATGAGGGACATTGACTTTACTCTTTCTTTGTTTATGTTAAGATATTGTTTAATGGATCAAAAGAAAAATTTTACTCTTCATAAGATTTATCGATTTTTGCAGACTTTTTGGTAATCCATTAAGATCTTTAATGAATAATGAACATTTACATGTTTGTAATGTTGTTCTACACATTCATACATATATTTCAATTCTACTTAAAAAAATTTTTTGTTCAAATCATAAATTCATTAATATTTATTAATAGCATCAGATGATGTAATAAACATTACAAGCCATTCCTTCAGATACTTTAAATCGTACGGTTATGTAATTTCTTTTATTGAATTTACCAGTCGCTTTACTCTATTATTCATTTTAATACAGGGGATAAACTTTATATTTCATCCCCTCTTTGACACAAGAACAAGGGATGATCCTAAAATCATTTAAATTTTTCTATTCTTAAATTCTTTTTCTTTTAATTTAGCTTTCTCGGACGATTGGAATCTTGTTAATTTAATAGTATTTAGTCATTCGAAAGATGCAGGATTTTTTATTTTCAAAACAATTAATTTTATTTTTTAGGAAACAAACAAACAAATTTTTGAAAATAAATTTTAATCTAGGATTTTTTTTTAGATTTGTTTAATTTATATATTTTTATTTGTTAATAATTCGGATTTATAATCATTTCGAATTTTCGAAACGTTTGTCTTTTATCTTGCTTTGGCTATAAAAAGAAATAAGCTCTTTCTTATGCCTTTACCGTCTTTAAGTAATAAATAAACTTCCTAAAATTCATTATATAATCTTATGATATATATATATGGCGACTCAATATTAAACAAATAAAAAAAATATCTGCAGAATTAAATGAATAAAGTGTAGAAATGCCTTTACCATTTCATATGTTGGCTTGTTTTGTTTTTATTTTTTCCTTATGCAATAAATAACTTTTAAATACAAAAAAGGAGAATACGTCAGTTATCCGCTATTCAATTGCAATTATTTATATAGTAGTATTTATATGGTATTCGCTTCTATTTTAAGGTCACTCGTATTGTTAGAGCCTTCTTAGGTATTAGGACGATTCAGTACTGATAATTTTAATTTCTTAAGTGCATTACGGTCAGGGGAGTACATAGGGATGTTATTTCGGAATGAGCCAAGTTAGGAAGTCAACCTCTAATAACCAAATAAAAAAAGTCGTCGTCAAAATTTCGAGTGGACGGTGGTGGGAAACCAAGGTCACTTCAACCAGCTATCCATCCAAAAAAAAAAAGAAATAAAATGGATCCTATTCTATACATTTCGAGATTAGGGCCTCATCTACCCCTTTAAATATGTCGATAATTATAAATGATTCGGAATATATCTTATTTAATAGTAAAATTATTTACATAATTACAAAATTTCAAGATTTCTTTCAAATTCATGGTTTACTTTTGATTTAATGATTTTCGTTTTGTTTTGTTTTTTTTTCTTTCTTTAATTTGATCATTGTTAATTCAAGAAGAAAAAAAAAATGTCTGCAACAAAAAAACTTTACAGCATTGAGTTATCTTTAATATATAAATTAAAAAAAATTAAATATAAGAGTGGGTAACTTATGGACAAACGCTAAAAATTTGGTAAAAGATATTCACTTGAAACAACCTCAATCTGAACTATTTTTTTTTTTCTGATATAAGAAAATTAAGATAGAACTAAAAATAATTCAAACAAAAATCACTCAACTTCTCACTTGTTTCAATTTCTGAATTATAGTTAAAAGAAAATTAATGGAAGTAATTTGCTCCAGTAACCGAGAACAAACAATAAAAATAAGAAAAGAGATTGAATAAAGTTCAACAAATGACTAATCTATCGTCAGTCTCAAGTAAACAACTGTTAAGTGGCTAACAATGCCATTGACGTAGGCTTTCTCTCTATTATGTTGTTGCAGTGACAAATAGTGAGGATTAAAATTCATTAATAGTGATCTAAAAGAAAGAAAGAATGCATTAAATACGTCGATGATCTAAGAAATCTAGATCGACTAAACAGTCCGTTTTAAAGTTTTTGAGACCAGTCTTAGATGGAAGAAATAAACTTTCTTTTTTATTAGATAATTATAACAATGAATTTTATATCACCCATTCTTTATTACAATGATCTAATGGAAAGAAAAGTTACATAAATTCCTTTATGAGCTACCAACTGAAATTTAAAACAGACTATAAAAGAGCATCAAAGGATATAATTATCAGATTAGGGAAAATTTCCGATTGACAAAAAGAAAATAGAGAAAATGAAATTCCTGTAAAAAAAAGAAAGAAAAAGAAATCGACTTTTTTACAGTGCTGATTAATTACTATGTAAGACATTTTTTTTATTATTTGTTACTTATCATCATTATACTTTTTTTTGATAATCGTTATTCTTTAATTTTTCTGGAGCTTATCTTTCATTATTCTACTTTTTTCTTGTAACTTTCTTGACTATTTTTGAGTTTTTATTTATTTATTTATTTATTTATTTATTTATTTATTTATCTATTTATTATTATTTTTCTTTTCACTGCTTTACATTCGCACATCCGAAGACGGTAGCAACTATTCATCGGTATTCCATTGATCTAATTTCAAATGAATCCAATGACACATCCTTTCACCTTCCTCTTCTCAATACCTACATCCCTCTGAGATGGGAAAGTTCATTTTTGTTTCCGACAAATTAGGACGCCTGGCATTATAAAGCTGGAAAACACATTCATTAGAAACGTCGGAAAAGATTTTAGAAACCCCTCTAAGACTTTGCAAAATACCAGACAGATGACGTTTCAAGTTACTTTCTTGCAGTCTTCAATGTTTAGGGCAAAAACCAGGTCTTTATTAGTAATTTTGAGGAAAACTCTACATGGGCCACTGAAACGATAAGTTAGTTGTATTTTTGTGATTTACGTTATTTCAATCATTGCCTTTTTACTGATTACTTTTGCTGTAGGCTACCTGTTTCTTTCTATGTAGGGAATCAGGCAATAGTTTGTGAAAGTCTAAATATACTTAATTCGAAAGCACATAGAAGACTAGATGATTCAAAGCTATTAAAAAAAAAATTAGTGATTTGCTCCTGCTGATAAGACAAGTTTGTAATCCCCATTTCCAAGTTCTTATATACTTGTATAGACATTTACATATAATGTATATTCACTTATATATCTACGTCTATACACATATTCAAACTTAGCATAAAATAAGTAAAAAACAAAAACAAACAAGACTAACTATGTAATAACTCATTTCCATCTCTCCTTACTATCAGTGATTTCAGTAACCAAATTGTTTTTCCTTTTCTACCTATCGAATTATTTATATATATGTTGACAAAGCCCTTGTAAAGGCTTCTGAAACGACAGTGAATTTTTAATGTGTGTATGATGAAATATAAGTTACAATTTATTAAATTCATACCTGACAATACCGGTACATCGTTACCTTTGAGTAATTTTTCATCGTTACCTTTGACCATTGAAAAAAATTCCTATTTACAACAGTTGATTGATGAAGGAAAATTAATTTAACAAAACTATTTAAAAATATCCACTGTACTTAGAACGATATTTGAAATTGTGTGATAAATAAAAATTTCGAAAGACTTTAGACAAAAATAATTTTGATTGAATAAAAAAAAAATCATGAACCAAGAACTCTTCTATCTTTCACTGTCTATCAATGTTTTGAAATTCTGTTATTACAATTCTCGTTATAAACTTATTCTGTTTTTTTTTCCTACTTTCCTAAGAAAGTAAGGTCCATCAAGTCAGTCTGGATGTGTGCGAACTTTTGAACCGCTAAGTGAATCTTACTTGGTACGAACATTTAAATATATTTTACTCTTTTTTTCATTTGAGTCTTTATCGTAAAATTAACGCGTGAAGGTGATAAAAAATTCACACTAAAAGGCCGAAACATTGGATTTCTGTCGATATCTTATACAAAGAATATGAATCCGTAACGATCCTGTTCTGCTTGCGGACGTTGTAACATAATTAAAATGATTGGATTCAGTCTTTTTAAGTAAGGCGGATTTAATTAATTCTTTCAGAAAAATTAAAAAAAATCTCTACTATTTTATATTCAACAGATATTATAATTATAAAACAAAAAGTAAATTTTTCGTTTACTTTCATGATTAAAAAAAAAAAAGAAAAAAAAGAAAACGAAATAAGGAAAGTAGACTTGAAGATCTTTCAGGAATTTTTTGATTTTTGTCTGAATTTCATTCATTAGCAAATGGATTCAGGCTGTTTTTTTTCAAACTAAGTATAAGTTCATATGAGAAGATCTAACGGAATGCGGGAAAACCCTTCTGTGGAATGGGAGAAAACCCCTCCAATACAGTTTGAAAAATGCTTTATTTTATGAGGTAGTCGATGGACCACCCTGTCATCATAATCTGTTGTCAGAATCGTCGTGTTTGCCTCCCAATTTTTAATTAATTTATTATAGATAAAAAAGATTTTGGAAAACTAAAAGTTGTTTAATTAAAAATTAGGAAACAAACAAGACGATTCTGACAACAGATTATGATGAAAATTGGAGATAATGAAGACAAATGTTGTTATATATAACTATTTTAAATTAACTAAGTAAATTCCAGGGGACAATAGTAAATTTTATCCACTATTTCCTTCACTTCTTATCTATCAAAAGTTTTAATCTGCTTAATCTGTAGAAATTTCAAATTTCAGTATTTAAATAATGTTGGAATTATTTGCTAACGAGTTGATGGACACAAAAATATCATACGTGAAGTCATAACATTATCATCGTTCTGATAATTTTCCCACATTTCAGAGCGTACATTAAGAAAGAAATAATAATAAAAAAAGGATTAAAAAGCGATAGAGTAAAAAATTCACATTTAAGAATGAGTAGATGAAACCATCTCTTTACCCTCTTATCCACCTACCCTTCATATATTTGATTGCTATTTATAGATTAAAATAAATATTTTAAATTACTGAAAGTTTGTTCTTTTTTTATAATAACATAAAATTCCGAAATTATGAAGTTATCAAACAGAGAATTCTGGGAAGTAAAAAAATGAAAAAGTTGCTTTGCAGCTAAATGACAAGAAGAAACAATAATGTCTCAAATAATTAACCGAAAAGAAAGTTATCTTACTTTAATACTTATTTGACTTTAGTCAAACTTTTTTTAATTCAGTTGCTATATTGCATAGAAATTTTAATATGGTTCAAGCAAAACTAATTAAAGAAATTTAGTTACAATAGAAATTTATTTAGAAATTTTATTTATTTATTTATTTATTTATTTATTTATTTATTTATTTATTTATCTTCTGAGGCAACGATTTTATGTTATTTTTTATAAATTTAGAGATTGTAATTAATTATTTAAATAAATTTTACAGAATTCTTTTTATTCTTAATAATTCTTAGTGCTACGATTTCACACCTATGACTTGATAACATTTAAGCTCTTGTTTTATCAATATAAGAGTACTCTTACCTTGGAAGAAGTTCTTGTAGAGGTGCTGATGTAGAGTTGTATGAAGACATAACTATGAGAGGCGGCTCTGAATTGAACTGTTTAGATTCTCCAGTTAAGAGGTTGTAAAAATTGCTATCCTGCATAGGTAAGATGCGTTCCTGAGGCGTTTCTAGAAATGAAGGTAAGTGCATGGAACTGCATATCTCTATTGGTACTTGCATTTGCTCTGTTACTGAACTTAGTGACACAGGCTCAAAATCTATTGTATTTCTTCCATCGCCGAAGTCAAAGTTCAATTTTTCCTCGCAACTTAATGAATATTCCGCCATTATATATTCAAGAAATTTATTTTCAAATAACTAAAGTGATCTAACAATTTGAAATGCTTCAGCAATAAGGCAATGCTATGTATGCTTGGTATAGTAACTTCCACCGCATTACACACTGATCAAAAAATGCACTTTCTGCTTGGCTATTGGCTGATCGTTTTATAGACCAATCAGAAGTCTCAAATTAACACTACAGTGGCATCCCACGCAGATATACAAAAAAAAGGGTTATTTTTAATCAGTTTTGCGATCGCCTTTACGTTATTTGTAGAACCACACTCTTTGAAATATAATTACATCAAAATAAAATAAAGAGGATGACTTCATAATAAGTTAATTAACTTTATAAAATTCAAAATTAAATTTAATTATTCGAGCTTAATTTTGTTAAAAGAAAAAAAAAAAAAAAGCGTATTTTTTTCGTATGTAAATTTTTTTTTAATGTAAAATTATCTTCATTTCAAAAAACTTTTTACGTTTGCAAATTGAGAATAAAACAATTTCAGTTATTTCAAAATATAATTAATTTTACTCTGACACCTTATTTTTAATTTATTTATTTCTTGTAAACTTTAAATATTAGTTTGTAGCGAGGAGCAACGATTCATAAAATTTTATTAAACTCTTAACTTTTTTTTGATAAGAGGATTTGTGATTTAATGACTTCAAAATACTTTATAATTTCAAAACTCGTAACAAATTTCGAAAGTTCCTAATAAATAAATGAATTTAAATTTTTTATTTTCTTAAATAATTTTACAATTATTTTACAATATCTAACAAAATTCTTTTGGAAAATACTTTCTAACTGAGACTTAGGCAGTCAATGCATTTTTTTTTTCAAAGCTTATGTCCTCCAAGAGAGGAGATTAGAATGGATTTGAACAAAACATACAATATTTTACCCATAGAGACACCTACGCTTTAGTAGGAAAACAACTCAGTCTTAATTTAACGTAGCTCTCTTAAAATCCATAAACTGACAAACATTTCCTTGTAAATTAATTCTTCTGCGATTCATCCTTTCGCCTTTTCTCTTCCATTATGAATCCATATTAGATTTTTTTCCCCTTCCACGTATGAAACACCTAAACAAATGCTTTCTCCTGTGCTTTACAGAGATAAAAACGAAAACATTGACTTTTATTATTTTTGTATCTGATCACCATTTTTTTCTTTCTTTTACTTTCTTATTTTATTGCTTATTCTTAAAATATATCGGAACTCTTTGAAATTTATTTAATTAAAATCGTATTATATATCTTTGTCTAAAGTCTTTAACTCTGCGTATCAACTCGTCATTTGCATATTATCTCTTTGCGATAATGTTAGATTATCTATCTATCTTTCTATCTATCTATCTATCTATCTATCTATCTATCTATCTATCTATCTATCTATATACACGTATTTTTTTATTGATATCATTAACCGCCTAAATATTTAAAGTCAAAATTTTTAATATTGCTCTTCATTTTTTCTGTCAAATTTAACACATGTTTTTGTTTTAATCTTAAAAATTATATCGATTTACAGTTATTTGGAGTGTAGTGTTAAGAGAATTGTTCACTATTCATGACACAATTATCTTGTGCTTTTCATTTCAGCGAATTATAATATTACATTAAATTAAACTTTTATTAATTACTTTTACATTACTTTATTAATTGTATTATAGCAATGATTTAAAGAAGCTAGTTTTCTGTTTTTATCCACGATAACTCCATTTCTTAACTTTAACTTAAAATTAGAATTTCTCATAATCAAGATTTATTAAAATCCGTGAAAGTAAAGGTCCTAATCTGGAAAATTAAATCATTTCATCAAGAACTTTGAACTTTTTTAAAAAACACATTTTCCACACGAATCTAAAATCTTAAATTGAATAATGACGAGATATTTCTAAAATCTTTCAATTATGCCTCTGAAATCATGAAACGAATATTAACTTAAGACTCAATAAATGATTTTTCAACATTTGCAAATACTTCAGAAACAGTTTCTTTGAATCCCATTAATGATTTATCGAAAATATCTTAAAAAGCTAATAGTTTAAAAGAATATTTTAGACAATAATTTCTTCTTTTACACATAATTTAGTTAATCTTTTCTTTTAGTTTTAATTAGACATATCAGACATAAAAAATTAATTTCCTCAAATATTATGTTGTAAAGAAAGTGTAATGGATAACCAGGAAAAGGATAAAGTAAAATAAAATAAAAACGAATTATTTTCAGTTTGGATGCATATACAACGATAACAGATAGATGTGGAACAGAAGAGTGGAATAAAAAGAGAGGAAGAAAGTAAATCGATATAACTTTTTTTCTCTGAACATAAACTTCAATTTTGATGTTGTTCACCTATTATTTAGAAAACACTGTGATTTGTGAAGAACTTTTACTAATAACAGTTTGGCTTTTATCATAATGTTACATCAAGTTTATTCAACCATTAAAAATTCATCTAAAATATGAGAAAAAGAAAAGACCGAGTTCTTTGCTTGAAATTGTTTCAAATCAAGGAGTTTTTCAAAAACTAAAAAGCTGTTTTTAAAAAACGTCGATTTTTAACTGCTTAACAGCAAATATTCAATTCTTTAATTAAAAGATAACTAAACATTCAGGCATATTAGATTGTCAGTTGGTCGTTTTCAACTTAGAATGCTATTAAGAGAGGAGCAAAACAAAAGAAAACAAAGCGGAAAAAAGATGTTGATAAGAGAAATGAGCCCTGTTTACCTGTGTGGCATATTGTCAATAGGGGGCGGAACAGCCCATAGGTCGGTCCACAGCATCTTGGAGGCCTGTCTCGAGGGAGCCGCCGACGGAGCAACATGTGGTTTCGAAGCGCGGGAAGATCGCAGTTGGCTGCTACGGTTGCCAAGGCAATGACGCACTGCATCCCGAATTCGACCCACAATTCCAACGTCAACGCAAGATTATAGTTTCTTTCTCTCTTCCCTAAGCTCACTAATAGCCAATTCAGTTTTCTACGGCAGAGGTAATTGCGAACAAATGAAGAAAACATTTAACTTAATGGAAGAAAGTATTAGGAAGACAGTTAAGTTGTAAGTAATTGAAATTATCAAAAAATATAGATTGACACTTTTGAGAAAAACGTATGAGGTTTTAATACAATACATGAATCAAGCTTATTTCTAGAATAAGTTATCCCAAATAATGTAAAAGTTTAAAATCAATAATTTCATTCTTTTTTCATAAAAAAAAAAAAAAAGAATTTTGTCTTTTTGATTTCTAACCCTACGTCAGATCCAAACGAAACTAAAAATTCTTTACCACACTAGTATTGCAAAGATTATTGCTTAGAAGAAAAATGATTACCATTAATTAAAAAGGAACAGGAAAGAACTTAAAAAAAAAGAAACTTTCTAAGATGCTACATGTGTTGCAAGAACTTTTATTAAAAAGAAATTAATAACTTATTAATGTTAAAATACAAATGATTTCAGTGATTTTTTTAGGAATGTTTATTCTAATCTTATAAAATCTTACATATTTCATCAATGAGGATAAAATGCAATCATTGCCTACAACGTCTCAGATGACTCATTAAATAATTTCATAATGAAAATGTTACTAAATGCCGTCCAATTACAAAATAGTATAACATTTGTCATTAAATTATAATTATTTTCTTAGCAAATAAAAAACAAGAATAAATCCAACTGATTAAACTTAATTTAAACAGAATCAGAAAGTTTACTATAATTTAAACCAATTTAAATATTTTGATGTGGAAGACAAGTTTTAGTATAATCCAGGGCCGTACTTTCAATGAGGCTCAGATAGGACCTTATCTAATAAAAATATAAAATAAAACAAAACGATAATATGAAACAATTTTATACACATATCAAAAAATCTGACTATGTAAATTATTTATCTGCAGTGACGGTGTAGAGGGCAATTACCAGTAGCCCGTGTTTACCGTCCTGGCACCAGGAATAGATTATCTAGTTAGGTATTTCGTCCTTGTTCTACAAACGGTTAATAATAAAAGAAATAATTGGAACTTCTTATTGCTTTTTAGACTATAAGAAAAAATTGAACAATATAAACTCTTCCACACATCACATTAGTATTTAAAATATTTATTAAAAATTCTAAAACAAAAACTTCGATAGATACGAAGGAGCCTTCGTAGACTATAATACCATTATGCTCATTAAGGATTATTTAAATTTTGACACCAAAAAAAATAGCAACTCTTGTAGATTTAAATTATTAATAATATATATGAATGATTAATTTATTAGTAATTATTGTTAATAAATTGACATCCTTTTATACTAAATTATTATTGTAACAATAATTAAATTTGTTGATGTTCCATGCCTTTATTTTATTATGCTGTTCAGCCCGTTTTTTGTTTGTTTGTTACTTTATTCTAATTTTTGATTTGAAAAAAGGAAGATGTATACTTCCTGAAAATTTGTCTTTTGTATTCAGTATTTAAATAAATATTTTAAATACTAATGTGATGTGTGGAAGAGTTTATATTTGTCTAATATATTCGAGATGGAAAGAAGGAAGATGGTTAAAAAATTGAACAATGATATTTTAATCATAATAAATTTTTAAAAACTTATAATGCCCGAATTTTTTTTGGACTGAGTAGTATTTTTTTTTTTCTTTTCGTCCATCAACAGATTTTTTTTTAATGAAGTGAAAGTGAAATTCTAACCTATTTGTTTTCTAATATTTTCCGTTTGTTAAATATTTAACTAAAAGTAAAATCTACAATTAAGGCAGTGGTTCTCCATGCGCATTAATTTAACATTAAAATTTCATAACAAACTTTAAGTTCTAATTTACGTTTACACAAATCTTTTCGGAATTGGAAGGGATTTTCGTGAAAGAAAAAGAAATAAAAAGGCAAAGAAATAACGGAAAACTTTTAATTTGTCTATCCTTTGTGTGAAGACCGTCAATAATTGGCTCAGTGGATCCCAAACAAACTAACCCTTCTTAAAAACAAAACTCTTATTTGATACATCAGTTTTCTCTGAAGGCAATTATTATTCAATTCGAACAATAATCTTGTTCTGATTTGGGCTTTGATTAATTTTTGAATAAATTGAAATCAAAATAAGCTGAAATGGAGTTTCTTGATAAAGATTTTTTTTTTTTTTTGACAAAAGTGGAAATAAAAGTGGATAAACGAATCAATTAAAATTCAAAGAATGAAAACATCTTCGAGTATTGAGTCAATTTCATTAAAATGACTTTTGATTCTGTTTTGCTTTTTTTTTTTTTTAAATTGAGTTTTCTTGAGCATCAAATATTCAGAAGCCAAACTACATATATAGCAGTGGTTCTCAAACTCGAAGTTGTATAATTGCATGAGAAAGTTATTCCTAGAAGGAAGAAAACCGTCATTCAGCTAAAACCTCAATTTTAAATTTTCATACAATAATTTCGAATGCCATTTTTTTTCCATCTCATTTTAAAATAAGTTAAGTTTGACATCTAGGTTCTATATTAGATCGATGTTCATTAGTTGGTAATTTATTTAACTTTAGCGCTGTGAAAGCAATGAAATCTAACTATTTCACTGTGATTTAGCGCATGTGGAGTTTCCAAGTCATACATTGTCTTTTCTTAGAATTAAATTTTTATTGACAAACTATAATTAAACCAGTAACTAACACAGCATCATTGTCTTAGACAACATCAAAAAGGCGGGTAACGCCTTTAAATTACATATTGGCTCTTTATATAATTCAACTGATACATTTGAAATTCATTTTACTGGATAGCTTTGCCTCTTACGAAAATAAAAGCTAAATCGCCATCCAAATTTTGCAGCCAGCCAAAGATGTACAAGAAATACAAGAGCAGCTTTCAAGTAAATTCGTGGAGTTTGTAACGGAAGTCATCATCACTGAATGTATCAAGAACAGGTGGATGGGATCTGAATGCTCTCTCTATCAAAACCACCATCATAACCCATTTCCGGAGTCGACGCTACTGTCTCCCCATAAAAACCCATGAAAAAAAAAAGAAACAGCAACTTCCACTCCAATTATTATCTTTATTCTCAAATATAATCAATAAATGAACTATTTACTTTTATTCAATGGGCATGCTGTGTATTTTAAAGTATTGTTCCTTTTCAATAAAGCAACAGTGTATTAAAGCAAATAATTTATTTTAGAGAGGTGATCCTGCTTTAAAAATGCCGATTAGATGTGAAAACGATTCACTGCAAAAAGAAAAATCTAAATAATATTATTTTTTGATAATCTTATTTATTTTATTACTATAAATTATAAATTTGAAATTTTATTTTTTGTATAAAATTTTTAATTATGTATTTTTATTAATATTTTTAACAATTCTGCAAACAAACATTAAAAATTTTGTATCCAAAAATAAAGAAAAATTAATTATTATTATTATTATTATTATTATTATTATCATTATTATTATTATTATTACGTTAGATAATTTATAATTTCTGAATTACAAAAAATCTCTTCAGCTCTGTTTGGCGGTTTTTAGCTGAAGATGATCAAGAAATCCTCCGCAGATCGAAACGTCTTGGCTTATGGTAATATGTTTTTTGTTATTTTTTAAATGTGTGCGATATTTTTTATTTGTTGTTCGATATTTAAATATATAAAAAAAGAAAATTATCAAATGGCTAGATGAAATTACAAAGGAAATTCCGTAATGAACAATGAATTTAGAAGTTTTAATTATTAATATCTTAATAAATTATCCAATGTATAATCTGAGGATTCGAAAGCAATGAAAAATAAAATGCCATATCTAGCTTTAATTTCTAAGCATTTTTTTTTTGGTAAAAAAAAGACACTTGAGTAAGAAAAATAATAAATAAATTAAAATATGAGTTATGTCAGAAAAGTGGTATTTTCTGATTAGAATTCTCTCTTATCTCTTTTTAATTTTATTTTTAAAAAAATAAATAACTTCTTTCTCTCCCAGTGCTTTTTTTTCTCCTTATCTGATGTAATTTTAATTGAAAACTTTTATGATATCAAAGGTTTTTTTGACATTACATCTTTGTATGTGTTTCTATGTGCTAAAATTTATTATATCCTAAGAACGAATATTTTTTAATCTGCATACACATAATAATAAAATCCTTAAAAAAATAACACTTTATAAGTTTATTTGTTTATTATGAATTTGTAACTTGGTCTCACCTTTTTTTTAAATTAAACTGCTTTGTAATTAAGAAATTATCTTACTTAATATAGCAATAATAAGATTTTTCTTAATTTCTGTATATAAAATTTTTAAGAATATGCTTGTAGAAAAATTAAAAATATTGTTAAGTTACAGATATATATTAATAAAAGAAATAAGATGAACAAAAACTATTATTTAAATTTTTCTATATTCAATAAATCATTGTTTACATCTAATCGGCCTTATAAAGAAGGATTATATCTAAAAATAAATTATTTATTTTGATAAACTATTGCTTTGTTAAAAAGAAATAAAGCGTTAAAATAGATAGCATATTTACAGAATAAAAGCATATAATTTATTTATTGATATTTGAGAAATAAAAGTAAAATTGAGAAGTTGCTGTTTTAGAATAGGTTTTTATGGGCAGACATCATTGGACGACTCCGCAAACGGATGTCTCCCTCTATAAAACAACAATCCATCTAAAAGTAAAGTCTTCTGAAGCATAAGAATTATCAATTTCAGCTGGCAGACTAATGGCGATGTGCACCAAACTTCAGTTAACTTGAAGGACTGCTATTTCGACGGAGCTAAAATTAGTGGGGGGTGCTGCTCCACAAAAATGTTAGCCTTTGTTTTAAAATTGTGTGAAAGGAAACATGTATAAAAAGAAAATTTATTCAAAAACTTGATAAATTTCTTTTTATACATGTTTGTTTCCTTTCACACTAATTTTAGCTCCGTCCAAATAGCAGTCCTTCAAGTTAACTGAAGTTTGGTGCAGACCGTCATATTAGTCCAATAATAAGTGAGTGTAGTAACAGGAGTCATGCGGTATGTATGAGTTAAATTTAAAAATTATCTCAGTTCAACAGATATGACGAAATAGAAATATGACTGAATGCTTCACCTGATAGATTTTATTCGATTCTACACTTTACAATATGATGTTTTTAGTATGACGTTTGTAGTATGAAGTAATATAGTTCCATATTAAATAAAGTTACGACTATTACATTTACTAAATATAAAAAAATATAAATAAAAGTTAGTCATCGATCTATTTTAAGAAAATATTTTCTGTAATCATTTCTTATAATGATTATAGTTGTTATTGTTAACTTAACTTCTAAATAATACATCTCAAAAAAATTATTTTTTGCAAATAACTTAATTTACTAAACCTCAGTTAATAGAAACAAAAACAAAGAAAGATAAAAAAAAGTAATCTGAAATTAATGGCTTGTTTATAGAGGTGAAAAATCATTTATTTTGTCTATAGAACTCTAGCTCTTCTGTTTAGAATTTTTAAATTAATAAAATTCAAAACGTAATCAGAATAGAAATGGAAGGTCCCTAGGTTACATTTTTAAAAAAATCTTTTCAAATCTTATTGTATCGACTAATCATTTGTAAGTAGAAAATATCCAGTTTAAGTTAATTTAAATACAATTGATCAAAGATAGATCGGTGAAATTAAATTAAAAATTAAATAATTACGTTGTTATTAATTACTTAATAGTAACGACAAACTATCAAAAGGATAATGGAAATGTAAAAATAAAAATTCGAATTTACGATTTTTTTTCCTGGAAAAACGAAAATAAACCGAATCAATAACTTGTTTTTTGATTTCAGAAACTAAAAATTCTAAAAATAATTAAGTGTTTTAAATGATACTTTTGGCTAATCTTGCAGATGGAAAGCGATAATTGTAGTTCTGTTAAATATTCTTATATAAATCTCGAGCACAGAAAACAAAAACCTCCTGCCCTCTAAAGGCTAATTTCTAATGAATGTTTGGCCTGATCTGAATGAAATACAGTTATTCATGAACGAACGAACAAATGGCTTTTATTTTAGCTGCATTTAAGTATAACGTGATTAATGAAAGTGAATCTTACAGGAGGTTAGTTTACCTTACAAAGTTTCGTCCCTAAAAATACAGATTGAAAACTAATTAGATGTTAATTTTTAATATAATTTAAAATTAATATTCATGAAAACCGCCGATTTTGCAAACGATTATTAATTTTAAGCACTAACATAACTTTTTTCAAAATGTTTCCCTTAATATGATTACCTCGTACTTTACTACAGCTATTGCATTAATGAGAGCACTTACTATCCGTATTCCCATTCATGTCTGTTTAATCTACTATAACTTTCACCTATCTTTGATAAGAAATCATATATTTATCTTGTCTGCTGGTCTTCTGTTCCAAAGTATGGTGTAGATGTTGTTACCATTCCGCTGGGTTGACGTTTGGATGCTTTTATAATAAAGCATGTTGGCCAGTGTAATTACATTTTTTTCCTGTTAATATAAAATCTTACAAATTCGTTTTCTATACA
>JAFIDM010009631.1:127512781-127537605 GCA_023159025.1 Thereuonema tuberculata | reverse complement strand
TGTATAGAAAACGAATTTGTAAGATTTTATATTAACAGGAAAAAAATATAATTACACTGGTCAACATGATTTTTTTTCAGAAGAAAACTAAATAGTGATTCTAGTGTAGTTTTGTATACTGAATTCAAATATATAATCAGAATTTTTCCATCAGGCATAGTTTTTTGATGAGGGTCATTTTTGTATAATATACTTCTGTATATAAGGTTTTTTTTTTTTTTTATAATTCTTCTAAATTACAGAAGTGGTCATTTTATTCAGAATAATTTGGCACCATGTAGACTTATTCATGTTGAAACATGTTATAACTCTGTGCAGGCTTATTCATGTTCAAATATGTTCTAACATGTTCAATTATCCCATTGCTTTAGTAAGCAGATGGCCAGTAGCCAGTATTGAAATTGTAGTGAGCTTGGCAACACATGTAGAGGTTTTCTGCTGCTGTATATTGTTTTTATTTGTAAGTTTTATGAGTTTTATAAACGTTTCAATATGCCAAGAAAGTGTTTAAATCAATCAAACAATTTCTGTTATGTCTGTGGAGAACTGACTTTCAAGTCTCAGAGGCGAAATTTCACACCACTTGCACTTGTGAAAAAATGTTATGAGTTTTATTTTGGGTGTAAAGCTGATGATTTCGATAAAGACTGGGCCCCAAATGTATGCTGTGTATCATGTGTTAGGCTTCTCACTGATGGAAAAATGGTACTCATCATATGCCGTTTTCAGTCCCTATGATTTGGAGGGAACAAAGTACCATTCAACTGACTGTTATTTCTGCTTAACTAACATTAAAGAAATTACGTCCAAAACAAAATATACAGTTAAGTATCCAATTTGGCATCTGCAATAAGACCTGTGCCACATAGTGAAGATCTGTACCAAAGATATCCTGTGCCAAAGTGTCCAGATTTCATGACCTTAAGTGATAACTCCGACTCAGCTCATACTGAAGACGAAAGAAAGGAGGGAAGTGACCCTACATTTGAAGCAAATAGTTCATCAGAACCTCACTTTTTATCTCAAGGATACGGGATTTAAATTTGTCTAAACACTCGACTGAGTTTTTAAGTTTCAGGCTCAAAGGTTGGAATCTACTCCAAAAAGATACACGGATATGCGTTTATCGTAGGCGCGATAGTGATTTAAGTGACTACTTCTCTAAAGAAGGCCATGTAGTTTTTTGTAATAATCTTTGTTCAGTAATGGAGGCTCTTGGACATCAACACCAGTCAGATGAGTGGCGAATGTTCATAGACTCGAAAGTTACTTTGAAGGCTGTACTACTGCATAATGGAATGAATTGCCATCAATACCTGTCGCGCATGCCAGTGATATGAAAAAGACATATGAAAATATGAAATTATTGTTAGAAAAAAAATCAGTATACTAAATATAACTGGAATATCTGGTGATTTGAAGGTCACAGCTCTAGTTTGCAACTTGGATACACGAAATTCTGCTGTTTCTTGTGTGAATGGGACAGCAGGGATAGGAAGTCTCACGACATAAGGAAACAACGGCCTAAACGTGAATCTCTTATTCCTGGGCATAAAAATGTATCAAACACCCCATTGGTGGATCCCGAAAAGGTGTATTTACCTCCCCTGCTTATAAAACTGGGCTTACGAAAAATTTGTAAAATCAATGGATAAAAGTTCTGCTACATTTATGTATCTGAAATCTGAATTTCCTAAAATAAGTGATGAAACATTGAAGGAAGGAATACGTATAGGGCCGCAAATAAGATCACTAATATCGGATGATGAACATTTTGAGGAACTGTTACATCCACCGGAAAAAGCAGCGTGGTAATCATTCAAAAATATCTACTGTGGATTTCCTGGCAATAATAAAAAAGAAAACTGTAGTGAAATAGTGAGTGATCTTCTGACTTCAAAGGAATGGGCTGCAACATGTCTTTCAAAAATTCACTTCTTGGACTCCTACTTAGACTTCTTCCCTGAAAATCTTGGGGCTGTCTCTGATGAATATGGTGAGCGATTTCATCAACAGATTTCTACTATGGAAAAGTGGTACCAAGGCAAATGGAGTCCCAGTATGCTGGCCGACTACTTCTGGACCATGAAGAGAGACATCCCGAAGGCTAAATATAGCCCAAAATCATCATATACAACTTTTTAGGTAAGCCAAAATTAGCCGTATGTTTATTATTTAGTGTTTCGTGATTACTATTTCTTTTAAAACTTTAAACACGTGCTACAAAAAAACCCCGCCTGATGGAAAAAAATCTGAGAACATATTTGAACTCAGCATGGAAAAGATAGTTAGATTCCGTTTATTTAGTCCTTGTGAAAGAAAAAAAGTTTTTTTTTTTTTATAGACCAGTATTATCGAAGGGAATATCTTTTAAGATTCTCTACTTAGAATGAATACAACTAAAACAAAGAGAAAGCTAATTACAGACACATTTATCCAGGCTTATCTATTTCAGTTATTCGAGGAACAAATGCTATTTTATTTGAGTTTATTATCGTAAAGAATCTTTTATAAATTACATTTTCAGTCACAGAAGCCTACTCAAGAAAATCAATAATAAAAGAAGACTTATGTTACATGCAATCAAACATTACACAGCATCAGTAAGAATAGAAAAATGTATGAATCTTCTTTGGACGATTTTATTTTTTTGGTTAAAGTTAAATTTCAACTTTGTATCGTACGGCTGGTAATCGTAGGAACATTATCTCCTGTGCTCTCTAGGGAAGATAAAAGGGTAACGATTTAACCTTTTAAAAGCCTCTAAAATGCCAATTTAATAAAGCATTTAAATGTTACTAGAAATTTTGAAATGTATTTAAAACAATGAACACAGAAATTGATTCTTTTTCCTTTCCCCCCCCCCCCTTTTTTTTTTTTTTTTTTTTAGTAAATTCATTGATTAAATTAGGAAAATTACTTGAAATGAAAAATGATTGCGAATTAGAAAGTGAATTCAAACGAAATTTTATAATGAGAAATCGTTAATTCATGAAATCCAATAATTCGAAGTTAAACCTAATGAGAATTTCAGTCTTTGAGATTTAACTCAGAAACAGCCAAAAGGAAAGTACTTAAACATAGCTTAAACATAGCTTTAATGTACTTAAACATAATTAAGTACTTAGCTAAAACATTTATAGTAAACAATCGAATGAACAAAAAAAAACATCATTTAGTAATGTAGGATAAATTAAAGCAACTGCTTGATTCAAAATTCCAGGGAAAATTGACCAATGGATATTAATTAAACTTTAAAATACATTCCATGTTAAAAAACTTTCAATTATTTTTCATTTTTTTTATTTTCATTTTTTTAACAAAAATTAATCAAAGAAAAGTACAGAAAAATTTAATTTCTTAAAAAAACAAAAATTTCAGATAATTCTATTTACATTGATTTGTTTCAAAGGATTGAAACCAGATCACAAACATATTCTTTTAATTTTAAGTTATCATCAATATTAGTTTAATTAAAAAAAAATAACTTATTAAAAAGTACTTGAATGTAAGAAAATATCAAGGTTTTTCTGTTACTTTTTCCCGTTTTTTAAATGCACTTATTTTTTTCTTTCTATATTTTTTTTGTTAAACCAACGAGGATCAAGTTAAACTTGAGGCCTCTCGATCAGATCGCATTTCCGCGTGAGTTGTTCAACCAACGCCGAAAGAAACTATAGAAAAACAGGATACACCACTGAAATGGGAAACGATACATAAACGAAGAAATTGGACTGGGCCTTTTGGGAGAAATACAAATGCTACTGCGCAGAACGAGACAGAAATCAAATTGATCCTTTGATTTATTTTCTTTTAAATGAAGTATTTGAAATTTCTACAGTAAAAAAAAAATGTTATTAAACTTAATTACACTTCGTAATTTATTTATTACTTTCTTTTAATTAATAAAACGAACAAATACATAGACTTGGATTATCAACTCTGATTATTTTTTTTGATACCTTAAAGACATAAAGGTAGGTACGCCGGAAATGAATTAATTAGCAGACCGCCAACATTTTCGAGTGAAATTACATTTCGACTATTTAGTGTCGAGGACTGGTTCTGAAAGGCTGCTACTATATCAAGGTGAGATAAAATATAGATTTTTTAATGTTCAGCAAAGATTAACTATATAAAACTATACATTTTCTTGATTCTTGAAGATTCTTCTATGTAGATAAGATAAAGTTATTTTTAAAATTCGGAAATTGTAGACAAACAAGTGTATCATGTGATCCATGAGCTCAGTAGCGCTTTAACGCCACTTTAACGCCACTAATAAACTTTTTATTTTTTGTAAGCTTACTTCTCTAAAGCTTTTTGAGTTAACTGAAAAATATTGTTTTTTGTGGTATTTTGTCTTATTATCTCATTTCATTTAAAAGGAGGGGATATTCAAATTAATTTTAACATTTCCTCTTTTGGTTTAGCTACAGATTAGAAAGACTGTGTTAATTTCAAGTGATTTTTTATTATTTTTTACAGAAAGTCAAATTTAGTTGCTTTTTACTGTAATTTTGTACAAATAATGTTTACAATGATGGAATAATTCTTAATTTTAAATAAGTTAAGTTACTAGAAAGTAGGTGGCGTTAATTGGACCAGGTGTTCCTAATAACGCCAGTTTGCAAAGTTTTCTTATTTGAGTTCTCATGCTTCTCCAATAAAAATTATCATATGTTTCATTATGGTATGTTTCAAACAGAAGATTAAACTTTCTTGGTCATAATTTTCGTGTTTCGATACACCTTATTTTCAGACTTACAATAATTTAAATGTTAAGGTGGCGTTATTTGGGCAGCGTACTTTACTGCTTTTTTCCAAGAGCATAAGCTAAAATGAAATTGTGAAAACCTGAGAATATAAAACCTATAGAATATTGCAGACGATAATTGATAATGCAGACAAAATAGTTGATAGTTATTATTATCTTACATTTTATTCTCTTCATACTGCTTCGAAGAGAGAAAACGGATAATCATTCAAAATATTTACGTCTATCATTCTGAATGTTAATGGAAATGCATGTTTTGAAGTCTAGGCCAATATGCCGATTATTTCTCTATTAGTATGTAAAAATAGTGGATATTAATTTGTGGTAGAACTTGTAGGTACGATAATTTAAAAAATAATTTGAAATGTCATATAATTTAAGAGCTCAGTCGTAGTTTCTGGACCTGAATAGATATTTGGATTTTGTACGGCAATTTTATGAGGTGAGAGGTAAAAATTGTGTGAGAAACAGTAATGGTCATTCTATGTCAAATCAACAAGGGCGTCTCAACATTGGTGTAATTAGATTGCTATGATTTTTTTTATATGTAGGCTGTACCTATGGAAGTATGAAAAACCCAAATCTTTGGATTTTTTTGACCTACAGTATTTTTTTTTAAACTTAATTTTCGAAAAGGCGAAATATGCAAATTTTGAGCTCCTATTTACACAAACTGTTATTATTTAGTAACTGTTTGTCCAAAGAACTCAATTTGGTATCATTTTAAACAGCTGGAAAAGGGCTTTTATTTGATGTGTCACATTAGGCATTTTGAAGAAAAACTTTTTTGAACACTTTCCAAAATCTTTTTTTTGAAAATCTCAAAAAGGTCATTTTCAATTTTTTCCAGAAAAATATATGTAAAACATAGTTGTTTTCTTAGCAGTTTCCCGTTTCAAGATGGGACACAAAATAGGATCATATTTATCTTTACTTCCTGTTTGTCAACATTGTATTGTTTGGCAGGTATCCTGGCAAGTGCGAACACAAAATTAGTTCGTTTGTTAAATATGGTTTAATATCACTGAAAACTCAACTATTGCCCTTTTGTGTATGTTGCTGGTCTTAAGGCTCAACATTAGACTGATCTAAAGCTACAGGACAGAGGAGAGAGTGGTGGTGTCGACAAGTTATGGGATGCTATATGCTGCTTTTTTCACTACTTCCAACCTCAACAGGGTTGCATTAGAGAACTAGTAAATCTTTGGTTTGATTGCAGATCACATTGTTGACAGTGAAGCATTTGTAATTAAAAATAAACTTGTATTAAATGTGGGAAGGGGTTTCTGAAAAAGGCTTCAATATTGGATTTAGCAATATGGTTAATCAAGAATTTCAGAAGAGCTTTATTTAATACTGAATATAATCCTTTGTGCAAATTTCAGAAAAACTCAAATAGAATAGTACAGTATTTTTGTATCTGTGCCAATATTTTTAGCTGCAGAGTTAACTTTAAAATTTATAGATAAATACGACCTCATTTGTGTTCCAAGCTGAAACTTTGGGAAAATGCTAAGAAAACAACCATGTTTTAAATTATTTTTCCGGAAAAATTACAAATGGCCTTTTTTTTGAAATTTTCAAAAAAGAAAATTTTGGAGGGTTCAAAAAAAGTTTTTCCTCCCAAAATACCTAATGTAACTTAGCAAATAAAAGCCCTTTTCAAGAGCTTTAAAATGATACCAAATTGAGCTCTCTTGGAAAAACAGTTAATAAGTAATAACTGTTTGTGTAAATAGGAGTTCGTTCAAAATTTGTACTTAATTTTATTTTGAAAACGTTGACACCCACTAAACCGAGGTTGTCAAAGTCGACTAGCAACTTCACATCAAATTGGCCACTTTGTCACACAATCCCTTCATGAAGATACGTCACGTACCAGTTAGCCATAAAGCACCAATTGACAAGGCTATGGAAAGTGTCCGGGTTGGTTGGCGAGATGTGTCTTCCTCCAGATGATTGTCTGATTCTAGCTTGTATACGAGTCGCCAAATGGACCAGCCAAACGACATGGTTGACACCCATTTGTCAATTTCAGAGATGGCTCGGAAGCTATCTCAAATATCATTAATCTCGACCTCTCATTCTACTTAGAAGGGATTCTGTAACTTTGTAGGAAAACCCTTTTTTTCATCGGAGAAAGCTGGCAGAGGCCTAAACAAATTGTAAAAAAAAGATATTAAATTACAATTGTGTGACCACATCTCTTTACTCGTGATTTAGCATCATTATCGTCTAATTACAGATATGAAGGCAAGCTTCATTTCCGGAAACATTTTAAGTTTTTGCATTGCTTAGATTAACATGGGATTAAAATGTATTAATTCAACACTTTTCCCCTTATTTTCTTTTATGTCCAATGATGAAATAGTTAACGCTGAGTGTTTCCTAAAGGAATTTTATCAATTTAATCTGGATAATAATCAATTCCAAATCTAGAAAAGTCGATAAACAATTTTGCTCTCAGGCAATGTCTATATAGTATAATCAAACAAGTATAAGATATGAAATGTATTTAATTACAGTAATTATAAACGAACACGTAAATATGAACCGAATCTTTCATTGTTACCCGAAATCCTTTCAGGATCTAAACATATTTTCATGTAGGCTAATTAATTGTAATTTGGTAATCTAAGACCGTATTTTATTTACAGAGAATTTATAGAAGATGAATAAATTATTTTGGAATAATATATAAAAAAAGCAGAAAACTAGTTTCATTTTTCCAGGTTCTTGAATCTTAAAAAGAAGCTAAATCTCTTTGTCTTTAAGATATTATTGCACGATCATGTCTAGTACAACGTCCTCGGTGCAGTTCACAATTACTCCCACTTTGTAAGACCTGGAATCGTCGTGAGGTCAGTAAAGCTATAAGCAAGGATGCCTAAAACCTTTATGTGTCATTGTCAGCCTCTAGTCTGATGAACTGCAAGATTGCACCCGCCAGTGGGTTCCCAATAAAATAAAAGCACAACAAAAAATCAAAACAAAAGAAAAAGCTCCAATTCCTGGCCTGCGAGGGTTTGTGTGGCTCATGAGTCCATAAAGAGGACGAAACGGCCGTCTCCCACTCCCACTGTTGATAGCTCAGAGAGTTAATAGCACTGTTGAAATCTTTTGTTTACCTTTGTGCCTTCTTGGTTTGTTGTTTATTTTATAACATGCACGTTAAAATTTTTATTGTTTTATTGTATTAAAAAAGTGTCATTTATTGCCGTTGTAGTTAATATCAAAATTGCTTCATAATGTTTCAGGAAACGATATTCTTCTGATAAATGGAGTTGTAGTATTATGTTACTTTTCTTGAGTGGTGTTAAGTGTTTTTATTAAGAGACAAATCCGTGCTTAGCTATTAAAAGAATTCATTACATAGAACGACGAACTGCTAGTATTGTGAAAATTCTCTACAGATTTTTAAACAAAATCTCCTTATCCTTAACAACACGAGGATTTTCTCAACAAAAATGATGATCACTTCAAAAATGGAATTAAATGCAATAAGATATCTTTTCTTCAGAATTCATTAATCGCTTGTTTCAGAATTCGGGCTCAAAATATTGTGATGAAAAGAATAATGACTAAGCTTAAGAACTTCAAGAAAATAAGTTTTGTAGCAAGAGTTCGTCCATTACTTCAATCTGATGAACATCTCAACTTGTTTTTTGTCTTTCTTCAGTTTACTTCAGTTATATACATAAATTCAAAATCGCTCTATGAGAAAATAAATTAAAACTTAACAATATTCTTAACAATATTTCGCCAAAGAATAAACGATAAGAGGAAAATGCAGTATCAAAGTGTAGGATTGAATGATCTAAGTTTAATGCCAACGCCCAGCTTCTCCTCCTTACACAAAAAGCTTATCCAGCTGAAGATGTGTGCGGGTTTGTTGTAGTTATTTCTTTCTCCTAAACAAAAAAAGCCCTATCAGATATCGACCGGATCAACTGGGAGTTGTAATTCGACACCTGAACAAAGAAGAAGATTTCGACTTCCAGTAACTATGGCAACATCCTCATTAGGAAAGAGTGCTACTCTTTTGTTTGCTTACTATTTCAAGTTTAAAAGAGATCAGTTTCAGTAAGCATTTTCTTAAATGCAGTATCTATTACAAGATGAGACATTCTGCTTCTTAATGTAGCTACGTAAAGCTTTTTCATTAGAATGACTGCCGGGAAAACTCATATAAATACAGGGTGTCCCAAAAAAATACACAGTCGGACCTCGATATAAGGTCACCCCGCATAAAAGATCACTTTTCTAAAGTCCAGGCTCATTGAATAGGAATTCTATGATATGGATTATCGGATATATGGTCAGGTCTTAAATACCATAATCGCATATAAGATCACTTTTGTCTGTGATTTCAGAAATTTTCACATTTCTGTGTTAGATGCAATTTTTCATATTCATAAAAGTTGGAGCTTGGTGTCAAACACATGTATTTCAAATTGCTTTCGACATGCTGGTTTTCAATTTTCTACAAATAGTGTGGATGAAATAACAGATGAAGATGATGAAGACGATATTCCTTTAGCTGTGTTAATACAAGATCTCAGAAATCACGGCTGTGCTGTAGAAAGGGAAAGTGAATACGTGAGAATTGATGATGAAATTGCTACCACTTCTCAAGCTTCGATTTCCGAAATGGTTTCGCAAGTTTTAGATTCCAATGCAGTAGAAAGTGAGGATAACGACAGTGATACTGAAAGTGAAGCGGTGGCACAAGCAGAAGCGCTCAGAGCATTAAATGTCGTACGACATTTTTTTATGAGCCGTGAGGGAGCAGAAGAACATTTTTAGAAACTACAAAACTTAGAAAACATTGAACAAAAGATGAAACCAAAATCGCGACAGTCCTGTATTATGGATTATTTTAAGTAAGGTCAGTTGTACATCAGTACTTTGCTTGAGCATACTTGTATTATTTGTATACAACTTTATTCCGAATTAAAATTTTTTAAAAAAAATTTCTTTCTGATTCCATTAATTTTAAATATAAATTACATCAGACTCCATATATTAAAAAATTATAACGTAATAAACTGATATTTTTGTACTTATTAAATTTTACAAAGAATTATACTGTATTTATATAATGCTTATTATTGCCAAATGCCTATAAATCGGTTATAAGGTCATCCCGCTTATAAGGTCACTTTCGCGAGGTCCCAAGGGGTGACCTTATATCGAGGTCCGACTGTACTCACATTTATTAACCATGTATTGAACTTTGATCAAGGTGTTTATTGACATATTTACAGGTCTAATAGGAGAAATTAAAAAAAAGGTAACGATTTATTGAGTAGATTAATCTTTTCAGCAAGTCGTTTGCACATTCGTGCGTGTTCGCAAATGTTCAAATTGATTTCCACCATTGTCCAAACAAAGTTTATAAAGTTGAGCAATGGATGCGACAACATCGCTTAACACATCATTTGGAATTGCGAGACATTGCCTTTGAATTTCATCTTTCAGCTCAACGATTGTCGCTGGCTTTGCGGCGTAAACCTTATCGTTGAGGTATTACAATAAAAAAAAAAAAAAATCCATTGGTGTGAAGTCTGGAGAGCGTGTAGGGAATTCAGCAGCACCTCTTCGCCCAATCCATCTTTCCGGAAGTGTTGCATCGAGATAGGCTCTTACATCACGATGGAAGTGGGAAGGTGCCCCATCTTGCTGGAAATAAGTCTACGTGTCCAAACATCTCTTCAATGCGTGGGCCGACGGAACCCTGCAAAACATCGAGGTAATTCTCACCAGTGACAGTTTGCTCAAAACAGAATGACCCTAGTACGCCCAACGCTGATATTCCACATCCCACTGTAATTCCTGGTCACTTCAAATGATGTTCCATTGTAACATGGGGATTTGGACACTAGGTACAGTTGTGTCGATTAACTTAAACGTGGCTTCATCGCTCCAAACAATTTTATCCGGAAATGTTACATCTTCCGCGCATTTGCCCGGATATTCCCAAAATTCAGCTTTCCGGTCGGGATCATCTTCATTAAGTGCGTGAATTAATGTTGGAATGTATCTTTTCCGATGACCTCGTTTCAACATGCGATGGACGCTCGATTTTGAAATTCCTATCTCACGACCCCATTGGCTTTTCTTGGGGATCGAAGAAGGATTTCCTCCAATTGGTCTTCTCTTGGGCTTAGTAGATGTTCGAGGTCTTCCAGAACGTTGCTTATGAACGTCGTTAACAGTTCCTTTCAATTCAAACTTATCTCTAATGCGAGCAATGGTACGTCGCATTGGGGAATCTTTATTATACTCTCGTCTAAATCTTCTTTGCACTTCCGTGACGTTCTCACACCTCCAGTAGCACTTTATGACAAATTTTCTTTCCTCAAACGTTAAGCGTACGTTTTTGCATTATTGAATAGTATGTTGAAACCAAACTAACTTTCGGCCGTAGAGGATTGATGAGATATGCTTGAAGATATACTGTAACTGAAATAAATTCATTTAAACCTTCGAGTTGAAACGTCAAGAACATTTATTATTTAGAATTGGATTTCTTTAAGGCTGTTATAGCAGACATTTTGGATTGCCATAGTTAATAGATAGTTTTTTGTTATGGCTAGGCATATCCATCTATCTACCTACCTACTTAATTTAATAACTCTGTAAGAAAATTGTGTTAACCATATTTGGTATGTATGTATTTGTCATACTATCCTAAATAGATACATACTATGCAATACATACTGAAACTACGGAAGCCACTACCATTTAATTTTCTTCTTGCTATTGGATTTCCTATTATCTATTGTTTACAAATATACCAGGTGTATATTAAGTTCATAATTTAAGTTCACATTTCGAAAAGCTGTAACTGAAGAACCAATCAGCGGAACGACTTCATATTTCACACGAGGAAGTCCATCGCGATGGAATATTGTCTTGTGCAAAAAAAAAAAAAAAAAAAAAAAAAAAAAAAAAAATCCGAAGATGGCCGCTAGGGCGATACGTGGCGCTGCAATACTGTAGTGGATAATGCAAATGACAAATACACATGCGATTGAAAACTGCTATAAAAGCAGACATGTGAGGAATATGTCACTTCATTGTTACCAAAGCAGTATACGGCATGTTGCACGGTCATTAGACAAATCCGTAAGCATTGTTCACAAAATTCGACGACACATTTTGCGCTGGCGCTCTTTAAGAACTGCAATGTTCAGCAATTGCTGACGCTCGACAGAGGTGAACATGAAACGTTTGCCCTGCATTTTCTTGCTCGAACTGAACTGGATGCCGACTGGCGATGGAACATTTGGTGGACTGGCGTAGCTCACTTCCATCTGCATGGTGATATTTTAGAAATACTAAAATAATTTTGTCGACTAAGCTTTTTATAAAATCGTAAAAGCTTTATCATTTGAAACAAATGATCCTTCCGGCTATTTTTCTGAAATATAGAAGTTTATTTTTCGTTGATTTATATTGTTGAAGTGAAAACATACGACTAACGGTGGATCATTCGCACCGCCATTTTGCCAATTTCCATGTTTGATCATGCACACATCTCTCTTAAGCAATCTGACGTCTTCCTTAAACATGGTTTGCTTATTAATTGAAAGTGAACATTGCTAGACAAAAGAAGAGCGTAAACCATAGTTTTAAAACTACCTCTTAGAATCGCTACCGGGAAATTCAATCAGCTGAAACTCTAAATAAAAACGAAAAACATCAAAGTCTTTTGTGACAAAATTAATAGTTTTGAGAGAAAGTTTCGTATTATTTTACTGTCCAAAAAAGGTACCGGAACGCCGTTCCGGTGTGTTGCGGCCGAAAAAAAAAGCTCTGATAATAATAATAACAATAATAATAATAATAATAATAATAATAATAATAATAATAATAATAATCTGTTCATCAACAGCTAGCATACAAACACTCACTTATTAAGAACACGGTCCCGTATTACAAGTATGCACCACAAAGCGTACTAGAGTCACCCTCACATAGGCTGTACTGGGCCGCCCCATTCACACAGACAAAACCATACCTCACAACAGACCTGACGTCACACTTGTTGATAAGGTCACCAAACAGACCTACCTCATTGATATTGCAGTGCCTATCAGGAAGAACATGCAGAAAACTCACGCAGACAAAATCAGTAAATACACCGATCTAGCACACGAGCTCCAGAAGCAGTGCAAGCAGGACCGAATACGTGTTGTACCCATCGTCCTGTCCGTCACTGATCTGGTGCCTCATACATTGCACCACAGCCTCAGCACACTAGGACTCCACAAAAACACTTATGCACAACTCCAGAAGGCTGTGGTACTCAACACAACACTGGGGAAACTCAAGGTTTGAATCTTTTACGTAATAATAATAATAATGAATCCGTTAAGCCATATGCTAGACAACACAAAAACACGGTAATAGGTTTACCTCAGGCACTGTGACACCGTCCAAAATCAGACACTTACTCTACGTGGATGATATTAAACTCTACGCCACAAACAACGCACAACTTACTAATTTACTACAAGTCACAACATAGTTCACCAAAGATATTGGGATGGAATTTGGAATCGAAAATGCCGCAAGCTACATATAACACGCGGGAAGACTTCGAATTTGGAGGTTTTGAACTAAACCATGGGTTGACCATCCAATCCATGGAAGAGGGAGAGACCTACAAGTACATGGGCTTCCAGCAAGCGCGCGTCATATTGACAACGCAAACATGAGAAACGCACTCAAGAAAACATACCGTGCTCGCATTCACAACATCCTCAAAACACAACTCAACGCAAGAAATAAAATTAAAGCCATCAATACTTTTACCGTCCCCACAATAACATATTCGTTCGGCATATTTCCTTTAACAAACACTGAACTCGAAGCACTACAACGCACAACACCCACTACATTCACGAAACACAACATGCACCACCCCGAGTCCGCTACGGAAAGAATGACTCTTCCCCGCAAGGAGGGAGGCCGAGGACTCAACAACCTCATCATCCTACACGAAAAACTACTATACACTTAGGGAACACTTCCACCAAAGAGCACAACACTCCTCACTCCATTTAGCCATTGTCAAGGCTGACACACATCTCACGTCCCTGTACCTCGAAAACCCTTATCCAACACTCACTACCCCCGACACCCATACTCAGCAGCTGCGTGAATCAGATGATCGCAAGGAACTCCATGGGAGACATCGCCATGAACTCAGCCAGCCTCATGTCGACATGGAAACGTCAAACAGATGGCTGACGAATGGTGAGCTGTTTTGGGAGACCGAAGGATTCATGATTGTGATGCAGGATCAAGTCATCCCCACACGCAACTACAAGAAATACATTCTACACGATGCATACACTCATGTCGACAACACTACGCATGAGACGACAGGCTGTCCCTTCTCTCCCAAACAGACTACCTCCACCGACAATATTAGGTAGCGTCGATCGTTCATTAACAGCTAGCACACAAACACTCACTTATTAAGAACACGGTCCCGTACTACAAGTACACAACACAAAGCGTATTAGAGTCACCTTCATATAAGCTGTACTGGGGCCGTTCCATTCACACAGACAAAACCATACATCACAACAGACCTGACATCACACTTGTTGATAAGATCCAACAAACAGACCTATCTCATTGGCATTGCATTACATATCAGCAAGAACATGCAGAAAACTCACGCAGACAAGATCAGTAAATACACCGACCTAGCACATGAGCTCCAGAAGCAGTGGAGGCAGGACCGAGTACGTGTTGTACCCATCGTCCTGTCCGCCACTGGTCTGGTGCCTCACACATTGCACCACAGCCTCAGCAAACTAGGACTTCACAAAAACACTTACGCACAGCTCCAGAATGCTGTGGTACTCAACACAACATGCATAGTTAGGACACAACCACAATCCCTAACAACATCCTTGCACATTTTTTTTTTTTTTACACTTGGCAATACAGTAAAACTTCGTTAAGTCGTCACCCGGATAAGTCGTCACTCCGTTTAAGTCGTCGTTTTCCTTTGGTCCCGACAAGATCTCATACACAATAATGTAAAATAACCTTCCTTTACCCGTCACCAAATTTAATTCTACTCCGGATAACTCGTCACCCTCAAAAATGGCCAAAAGCATCTTTCTTCTCCATTTTGCATGCCATCGTGTTGTCTTTTCAGCCCCGCCCCTTCACTTTAAGAAGTCAAGCCTTTTCGGGGAATTTTCGACCACGCCTGTTACTTCATTCCTTTCCTACCCCTTCGGAGGATTTGGGTTGTTAAAATCTCGCTGCTAATCATTCAAAACACACTTCTCGCTGCGACTCTGTCGAGTGTAGACGTTTTTCTTGACCGCTCCTGAGTGTGACTTCATTTCATAGCGAGTAAGCCCCGCTATAAGGGCTATTTTTTCTCTTGCAATTTCGTGATTCGATTACGTTTTTAACATGCCAGGGAAACGAAAACTTACCTCGTTATCTTTTATAGAAAAAAACTACATTAAACGATATTCTTTCATCGAAACAAGTAATTGAAGAAGTGACTGCAAAGACAAAAGAAAGAGAATAAGGAAATCGAAGTTTGACGAGATCGAGGAGGTTTTAGTTCGATGGCTAAAACATACCAGATCGCAAAATGTGCCGATTTCTGCCGTGATTCTCAAAGAAAAAGCCATGGAAATTGCTAAGGAGTTGAACATTGAAGATTTCGGCGGCAGCAATGGTTGGCTGGAACGTTTCAAAGACAGACATTGCCTTTTTTTTAAAACGATTAAAATATGGTAAATATAAAAAGTGTTTTTTTTTTTTTATTTTATTTTCCACTCATTCATTTGCATGTATTGATTTCTGAAAATCTTGTTTTTCTCACCGAATCCTACAGCAATTCCTGAAAATACTGTATTTTAGTGGTTTTTTTTTTTTTTTTAATTTCAAAAATGCCCACTCCGCCTAAGTCGTCACTCCGCTTAAGTCGTCAAAAATGTTTGGTCCTTTGAGTGACAACTTAACGAGGTTTTACTGTATGTGCTTTGGTCCTTGACCCGCCATTTTATCTTTGCTGGGGAAACCCAAGGTTTGAAACTTTCACGTAATAATAATAATGGCTATCGTTTCGAAAGACAATGACCTTGATCCTTTCTTATGAATATTAAAATAGTAAATTCCAAAAGCAAAGAATGACTAAAATAAAGAAATAAAAATAATCCTAAATAAATAAAAAGACGAATAGTTTTTAAGTTTTGTTTAATTTAATTGAGATCAGTTAAAAAAAAAAAATCAAGAAAATCTGAAGAATCTCGTCAAAGGAGACTGCAGAAATGCCTTTCAGTATAAATGCCAAAGCTCAGATTACCAATAAAAATAAAACAATATTGAAACAGGTCAATACTCTCTGAAAAAGCTGGGAGAAAATAAAGTTCTGAGAAGATGATGCGATGACAGGAAATAAGAGAGGGGAAAAAAAGACAAGAGGTTCAATGATGACGAAATGGAGTATGATTTTTGGATTTTTCAAAAATAAAGATTAAAAGAATTCAAGGAGAAAAGAAACAAAAGGAGGCCAAACACTAGAACAAATGAATAGCAAGATTAAGTTCTTATTTGTTTTGTACTATCACGACGAATACAAAAAAAGAAATGAAGGAACTGATTTCGCTTTCTAAGTCTGTTCTGTTTTTGAATTAACTTACTTTTAAAGAGAATCAAAACGATTTTATTATTGTAACTCTTTTCAAAATTACATAGAAATCTGTATTTTAGATGCTTCAGTGTAGAAATACTATACAAGAAACAAAAATTTATGTAATCAATACATTTGTCATAAATTACATACTTACATAGAAAGTTGATCTTATACTTAAAACGACTATTGAACAAATTATTACTATGATTGTCCGTTGCATTAGGATGTCCAGAAGCTACATCGTGTTTTCCTATCATTTTTTTTTTTTTTCAAAATTTGAACACAATCCAAAGAATTAATATGCTAAATATTTCATTCTCTTCATTTTATTTTGATATTATTTTGAACTATGTTTTTTTCTTAGTCATATTATTGATCAGCTGGGAAGCGAATAAGTAATTTTGTTTGAGCTTGAAAATTATATTTTTCTTTCTAATAAGTGATTAATTTTGGGAGAGTAAATTAAAAATTTGATTAATGTTTTATTCTACTTTGTTTATAATGTCCTATGTTAGCTGATATTTCTTGCTGCTTTTCTAATTAAATGTTTCTCTAAAATTATATCTATGGTATTTTTGTCTCTGTTATTACCGAAACGTACAGTAGCAAGATTTACGTACAGGAACAGAACGGTATGTTGGGCAGAAGACATAAACTATTTGTTTTTCTACCTGTAAAAGAAACCTAGTTGTAATCATTTTTATACATTATTAAAAGAAGTGAACTATGTTAAATCAATCGATAAAGATATTTTTTTTGAAACAAAGCAATTTTTTATCTGTTTTAAAGATTCTAGAAATTCATGCAAGTTTTTTAAAGAAATTTCAAAAGTCTCAAACATTCATGATGAATAAAACAAAAAAAGATGGTTAGTTATTTATATTTCATTAATCTAAGCATTATTAGACGACATTTGATAATGAAAATTTGAGAAAATGAACTCATGGAACAAATATCGCAGATATGTTTTTAATACTCACTAAAACTTTTCTTTATTAGTAACTTAAATAATTCACACCTATCAAGGAAATTTTTATTCACTTCATTCTGTAATGTGAAAAACAAAACTACACAACTAATGATATTAAACTAGAACGATCTGGCTTGAGTCTTCCAAGTCACAAATTAATCGAATCAATTAATCATCACACAACAATGTCTGGTGTTTATTCTTATGATTTATAATTTTTTCATACATTTACTATATAGTATCACACTGACAAATATGTGCTTGCCATGATATCGATATCAACCCGAAATCTGTATTTTTTTCTACGAAAAAAAAAAAAGAAGAAGAAATACCTTTCCAAAAATACAAAGTCTGCAACTAGCGGTTGGGGTAGTAGGGTTCCCCCAAACCATCACCTATGAAATCTCAGTATCACCAATTTAATACACCGTATCACAACAAACCTTAACCTTCCAACGAAGTTTGTTTTCTCGAGTCTGAGATTAAAATAATAATCAAAGAGTGTATTAATGTTCTCTAATTATTAACGTTCTCATTATATCACAAGATCAAACTTTCAGCAAAGTAGTGACATGAGGATGAAGGATCAAATTAGACACACTCATTATCAAACATTCTACAATGTTAAGAATAAATTAAAAGAAGTTTGGAAATATTTATATGAAATTCCCTATACAAAGCATTCAATGCTTTCCTTCAGATCAATTTGTTAGGATTGCTGCACGAAAAAAAAAATTCTATACAGAAGTGGAAGCAATTGATTACCTAAGATAATTTTTATTTTGCTAAGCCCAATTCGAAATGAAAAATTTTATTAGCAATCAGCTTGCAACCCTTTCCCGTTCTTAGGATAATAATAATAATAACAATAATAAAAACACAAAAACAAATAACTAAATATCTAATAAATGATAATAGAAAAGTTTCATATGCATTTGTCGAAAATTCGCCCCTTGACGACTTCCTAAGTAGGATATTCAACTATTATTGTTGTTGAATATCCATCTGATTTTTACATATACAAAAATATAAAACTTTCCATTTTTACTTTCGGATTGTTTGCTGTATTAATTGCCGCGATTTTCAAACGCAGAATTTTAATGGCCCTTTATTTGAGGTAGTTGGCAGATTTTGAGATAAGTAACGTGACAATTCCGCTTCTTCTTCAAAAACTTATTGTTTGTTTGCTAAACATGCTCGGGTAAAGAAAAAGCGGAAGCCCTTACTGTAACACCACAGTGATGTGTCTGGCTTTTGTGTAGGCATCCGTGTCATACAGAGAAGTAACAGGTTACAAAAACTGAAAATGGGGAGTATAACATCTCTTCCAATTTATAAAACAAGCCCTAATTGGGCCCTCAAGTTTTCTCTAAGTCAGCATAACAAGTTTCAATTTTACAGGTCTCTCAATATTGGAGATACAATATTAACTTACGAACTTAAAGCGTGTTTCACAGCCAACGAAAAAGCGAACGAAACATGTCCGACCTTGAACAATATCGAAAACCTGAAATCGCTCTGCCAGCTCATAAAAAAACCTCCGTAGTGCAGCTTAACATCTCGAGATTTCGTATATTTTAGGAAATTCAGCCGTTTACCAAAAATAACCACAAAAAAAAGAAAATCTCCACTTCGTACGATGAACCACAAAAAAAATAAATAAATAAATAAATAAATAAATAAATAAATAAATAAATAAATAAAATAAAATAAAAATAAATAAATTAATTAAAAATAAAAAATAATAATAAAAATTAAAATAAATAAATTAATAAAAATAAAAGAACAGGAATGCCTATGGCGTGTTTCACAGGAACAAAGATGCCGACCGATGAAAAAAAAATCTTTTATCGCTATTTCACAGGACAGTGAATTTCTCTGCAATGTTTTCCGCCTAAAGATTTGCAGTGACCAAATGGAATGGACGTTCAACGATGTCACATAATGCGAAATTTCATAGAGTTCGTTCCACTCCCAGAATCCTTCGCGACACATATCGGTAGCAATAAAAATCTAAGTTTCAAAACTAACAATATTCCTTGGCAAATTCTAATGCATTAAATGAAAAGCTTTTAACTAACAGATTGTTTTGTATCAAAAAATGGTTTTGCTGCAATTAAAGAAAATTTGTACTAACTCGTCATTCACTTGAAGTGGAGCGAAAATTAAACTGCATATTTAATTTTGAGATGATCGATTACGATGGGCAGATAGTGTGATGACAGAGCATACAGGGTGCACGCGACGACCACGAACGGTAACAATAAACGGCTGTCTCTTGGTAGGCTGCTTATCTGTCATACATCTGTGCCGTGCAGGCAGTTTCTTCATGCAAACTTAACTCCTTGAAAAGGAACCTCTTGAGTTTCTGAATAGTGTTCGGTGGTTAGTGTGGAATTTCAACTGCTTCAACATCCCCCAGATATGGGTCAGGTGGCGTAACATCGGGGAATGGGAAGGATATGGAAATTCTGTGAACCTTGAGATGACACGACCATGAATGTTTTCGTGAAGAAACTGCCTGCAGGCCACAGGTAAGCACCTTTCGTTCTAATCCATATGAACGTTTATAATATTCGACTAAAAATAGCTTTTCTGCTGTGCTCAGAACCATTATTGCCTCGACTGATTCAAAACCTAATACTAGTTATTATTCAGTTTATATTCAAATAGATCGTGTCGTTCGGACACTCCCTTATACACTCTTAGAAGAATAATTAACCTCAGAATTTTTAAAGTGTTATCACAATTAGTTTCAGAGATAGTTCCTTTGAAAAAGGGAAAAAGACCAAAAACTGAGATCTCAGGCATTTAGATATTTGGTGATATTTGGTTACAGGTCGTAGTCATGATTTAGATTTGAATTAGAAGATATCATTGCATAGCTAAGATGTTGGAGTTATTTTTCAACTACTACTGTTTATTTTGCCCAATACTGTATAATTGTTTTATTATAAATGTAGCAGTTTCTAAGATCAGAACTTATTTTCCATCAAAAAATGAGCAAATCAAATTAAAAGAAAAAATGTTATTCTTTGAAAAATTCAATGTCAATGTTAAAGTTCATGACCTCAAAAACTTCTTTTTCAAAATCCTATTTCTGTTACATATAGTTGAAAAAATAACTCCAACATCTTAGCTATGCAATGATATCTTCTAATTCAAATCTAAATCCTGACTACGACCTGTAACCAAATATCACCAAATATCTAAATGCCTGATCTCAGTTTTTGGTCTTTTTCCCTTTTTCAAAGGAACTATCTCTGAAACTAATGGTGATAACACTTTAAAAATTCTGAGGTTAATTACTCTTCTAAGAGTGTAAAAGGTAATCAAGTTTCATCAAAATCAGAGGCTGGCTTGTGGATTATTTTAATATGACATGGAATCAATCGGATAAATGAAAAAGAGATTAAAAAAAAAAATCAAACTAAGTTTTCGGAAATTTTTTTTTTGATTTTTTTTTTCCTTTTTTTTATTGTAAAGACATCGAATTCTCAGGGAAATGTAAAAGTGATAATTTGATCTGAAATGAATATTTATATCTTTATTCTCAGAACTAGCTGATTATTCATCGCAGAAATGAAGGCAAGAGTTAATAGCAAACAGAAAAAGAGGAACTTTTCTCACAAATCTGAAATTACAACCAATGCAAGTAGATAATGTTGGATTGTAAAGCGCATAAATAATGAATTCACTTAATCTAACAAAGAAAAATACCAAGTAACTTTCTAATTTTCTTGAATCTTATACTGAATAGGATAAATTTAGCTGGTATTCTATTTCGGAAATGAATGGTTCCGAATTAAACGACCAAAAAGCTTGTGTTTGTTCCGTAAACTGAGCATCTCCGATAAGATGTAGGTGTAGATACTTACAATAAGATGTATCCTTACACATTCTTGCAACGTTAGCCAAGTATAATTAAACACTATATATTTAGCAAAGATTTTTGAGATGCATACTTATAAGTGCTTTATCCTTTTCTATGATATAACGATACTTATATTTAGAGAATTAAATGAATTTGAGATTCAAAAAGAGTAAATAAATAAAAGTCTATTTCAAACTTCTAAGAATAAAACAAAATCAAAAGAGACAAAACATTGATTTCAAAGTGACAAGTCTAGGAGGGAAATGTCCCTTCATTCCTACTTATTTGTAATTCTAAGTTTTATATTTCTATTGTTGTAATTTATCAAGGATATTTCCTGGTAAATCGTATTTTGAAATTCACATATCTACAGGAAAGTAGATTTCCCTAATCCTTTTTTGCTCAATTTTTTTTATTGAATTGTAAACAGTTACTTTCTTAATTTTTTGTCTTAAAAATCCTAAACGTCAATTTCCGACACAAAAACTGTTACAGTTTTTACTTGAACTACGATGGAAATTCAACTGTACAATTTCAAAGTATCAAATAAGAGAAGCCTTTTTCGGAAAGCGAATATCAATTTGTGGGAATTACTTGCTAGTTCTCCGATTTCAACCTGACTCCTAATTATAAGTCAAATAATCTTACTTACCATTTCTATTAAGCTCCACTTACCCTTCTGAAAAAAAATTAGACTAATCTAATAAAACAATAGGTCACGATCAACTCATTCGCGTGAATATAATTTGCGCTTTGTTTGCTTACTTCGTAAACAAATAGCAAGGACAAGAAACGAGAAGCATGATTTTTAGATCAACAATTCAATTCAGTGTTTTCATATGTTTAGAAATAACGAAAAGACAGAACTTGGGAAGGTTGAACACTTTTTTAAATTCAATTTTTATTTGTAAGGCATAGTAAAAGAATAATTTACTATGAATATTAATTTAAGATTCACTGATATTTAAGAATATCAATGGGTCCGAAACCATGAGAAAGAAATTTTGTTTTCATTCTATTCGAACGTTTGTTTATATATCGGATGGGCATAAAATAACATGAGGTGTTCAGAGCCCTCTAGCGAGGAATGAATTGGACGAATCGTAACAACATTCGGTGGACATACAGAGTGGAACATGCGATTTCGATTTCAAAAAAAAAAAAAAAAAAAAAATTAGTATCAAAAGTCGCCAACAGGGGAAAATGAGGCGCTGCAAAGATTGTAAATATGAGTAATGAATGAGTAATTGCCAAATGAGACAGCACACATCAAGTTTCAGGCGATCTCGGTGACCGTGCTGTGGGAAATGCACGACTAATGATTTTGGTGTCAGAGAAATGAAACACACGCTGTACCTGACATCCGATATAGGCTGGTGCACCATCCTGCATGAAGATGATCGAATCGAGACATCCTCTTTACTGCAGTTGTGGGACCATAAAGTTTTTTAACATATCGGAATATGCGGTTTCGATTTCTAAAAAAAAAAAAAAATTAATACCAAAAATCGCCAAAGGGGAAAATGTGGCGCTGTTAACGCAGTAATTTGTATAACCGCGTTACGTGTAGAGCGATCATGATAAAAAGAAAGGCTTGGAGAATTCACATCCCTCGGCGAAGAACTGCCTTTCGATGGCTCTTACTTTACGTAACCGTGCTTTGTTAGTGAAGCTGTAATAATCAGCGGGACGAGAATGCCAGTGCTGCCCTTCGGGAATTTCGACGATTGAAGACGCCACGAAGAGGACCGATGAACATAACAAATCTACGAAAAATGATTTAACGCTTTGAAACTACTGGAACTCAAGCAGTGCAACCAGGCCGGGGACGCAAAGCTATCAGTCACCAACACGTTGAAGAAGTTGTAACTGTTGTTGTGAAACAGAAGATGACGAATGTGCAGGGTACCAGCAGTGCACGGGCAATATCCCGGCAAACGGATATCCCATACTCAACGGTACGGAAAATCCTGCATCAGATGTTGAAGTTTTGCCCCTATAAAATCTGTCCTGTTCAAGAATTGCGCCCTGGCAATGCGACCATCCGCATTGAGTTTGCTTTAAAATTCTTAGCGCGCGTGTAAGTGGATGAAGCATGGCCGTGGCGGATTTTATGGAGTGAGGAAGCGTACTTTTATTTGAACGGTGATATTAACACACAGAACTGCCGCTTTTGGGATGCGACGAATCCACACGTGGGTCTGCATATGCCTATCCAGTCGGCGAAAGTCATAGTGTGGTGCGGCTTTACGTCATCGTTTATCATCGGTCCTTATTTTTACAACGAAACTCACCAAAGTGGGCCAGTGACCTGTTCCATCAATGCTGCACAGTACTCCGATAAGCTAAAGAACTTTGCGGTTCCACAACTGCAGCAAAGAGGATGTCTCGATTCGATCTTCATGCAGAATGTCATCGGATGTCAGGTACATCGGATGTCAGGTACAGCGTGTGTTGCGGCAACATTTCTCTGACACCAAAATCATTAGTCGTGCATTTCCTACAGCACGGCCACCGAGGTCGCCTGAAACTTGATGTGTGCTTCATTTGGCAATTACTCATTCATTAATCATACGTACTACAATCTTTGCAGCGCCACATTTTCCCCTGTTGGCGACTTTTGTTACTATTTTTTTTTTTTAATCGCAATCGCATGTTCCACTCTGTATGTCCACCGAATGTTGTTACGATTCGTCCAATACATTCCTCGCTAGAGGGCTCTGAACGCCTCACGTTATTTTATGCCCACCCGGGTACAATGATGCAAGTTTTCCAAACGTTAGTCGAGAATATCAGCTGCTTCTTCTTTGCAGTATCCTAAGTTTCGCTTTCATTTAAAATGAAAGTAAGAAATTTTTGTAAAATAAAACATATAGGTAATACTTTTAAATACTTTAATCTAAGTAGTGCTAAAACCCGACATGAATGAACGGTGTTAAGGTAAAGCGAAAAGAGATAACACAGAGTTCAGGAGAAAAAAAAAATCGTAAAAAAATTAAAAAAACAGATAAAAAGAAACTGACTGTCATTATGATTTAATTAGTTAAGTTCGGCGAAAAATTACATCATTTTGAAAGTAAAGATAATCGTGATTTTTATCATTTCTCCTAACAAGCCGAGCCCAAAGCTATAGACATTGGAGTATGGGCTGGAGAAGCCGGATTCAATCCCGGCAAAGGTTGGGGATATTTTCCAGGGTGTTTCTTCTCCAGACATTAAATATTCCTCCAAAAGAAGTTTAACAATTGATTTTCACAACTTTAAAAGTCATACAAAAGCTTAAGAAAAGCTATTTTATAAATATAACAAAGCCATGCCTTTTGTATTACAGTATGAATATTAATATAAGCCTAATGATGTCTATCTGTTTAGCCAGCTTTTTTGTCAATTTTCCTACAATGCAGAAGTTGAAAGCTGACAAATATTTTACTTGGGTGCTGAAGTTTTACGTTTTACTGCAATATATATATACTAGCCGGGTACCGTCGCTTCGCTCCGGAACCCTTGCGTATATAGC
>JAFIDM010009631.1:127478940-127490346 GCA_023159025.1 Thereuonema tuberculata | reverse complement strand
AAAAAAAAAGAAAAACAAAGAAAAGAAAAATAAAAAAAAAGAAAAGAAACTGCATTAACATATAAGACATGGATTAAAAAAAAGAAGAAAAAAAAGGTTTAAAAAAAATTTTGTCAGGTAGCTGGCTTAAACCAGCGACCTCAAGTTTTAAAATCGAACAGCTTACCAACCGACCTATCGCTGAACTTCCTGTTTCAACTTATGAGGCAAGAAGCTTTTAAGGGAAATCTTCAAAAACGCTCCCAAAAATCATCAAATATCTCCAAAACGCTTGAGTGTTTGACCCTAAAACCTGGTATATTTTTGAAGTACTTCATGAGTACTTTCATCTCCCAAAAGGGCATGAAGTTTTGTGATATACAAATACCTCTCCTTGTAAATGTTGGAAAGTGGCTGTTTTCACTGCCAAGCTCTTGTCCCTGTGGGAGAGTTTGCCTGTGACTAGTAGTGGGCCTTATTTGGAATAGGGGCTCCTAATAAGGCCCTTCAGTTATATTTTCAAAACTGTGTTATTACAGAAAGAAATTCAAATGCCGCTAACTCTAAATTCACTTTTTCATAACAGCACACCTTAAACTACCTTTCAAGACAGTTTTCAGAATTTTCACTCTTGCAGTAGAAATATAAAAAATCTTTAAACGTTAGGTGGGCCTTATTTGGGCAACCTATCTTATTTACGAAAGACTCAGGAGTACAACCATGTATACATGAGTATACGAATAATGAAATAATGATATCATCGACCACGAAATGTTACGAATAAATTTGGATGAAATGATTCTATTCTGTCGACAGAAATAGAACACATTTCCGTTCGCAAAGGCTTTCAATTTAGATTTTCTTGAAAACACTGTTTTCGAACTTTTAAGCGACTCACGAAATAAGGAAAATCGTCTCTCCTGATTTTGATACATTTCAATAATGTAAGATCGAAAACTTGGTATAACTGTGGTTTGTTGTGAAGAGATTCTTTGGCTGATTCAAACCTGTATTAATCAGAATATGAATTATATTTAATTTTTTTGCAATTATTAAAACATTAAACATGGCAGTGGCTTCTCATGGCTAAAATGAAACGAAAAAAATTCATATTTTTTTATTAATAATTATTACAGGGCAATATTTTTTCGAAATCCATTCGTCGTTTAGAGATTATGTTAATGAAGCGAATTGGGGGTTATGATCTTTGAAATAGAAATGAAGTGGGTAAGGGGGAGTGTGTTGGTAAGTCTTCCACGTTTCCAAAGAAACAATCGTTTGATATTTCGACTACAGTTCGAAGAGGGGAAAAAAGAAAAAAAAAATGTCAACCCAGTCCCCAAGCAATGTCGTGCAAGCAGTGAAGCCTAAAGCGAGCCGTAATCTCATTAGTTTTAATGCGGTTGCTGTGGTAACCTATTCACGAAAGAATCCTCAAAATATGTAGCATTAGAATTAACAAGTTCCAATCCTTTGGACTAAAAACAAGGTTGGTACTGTAACTGAATGTGTCTTCTCGTTACTAATATCTGTAAGCTAGATGAGATATATTTACAAATACGTTATCACATGACCACAATCACAGGATCTACAATTCGAGAAGATTAATCATGCGTGAAAGAGGAATCGCATGCCATGAATTCCATTTAAAAATCGAAATATGAAGTTTTTTTTTCATTTCTTAGGATGTTAAGGAATGTTATAAATATTAGACTAAACCTGAAAATTGTTTTTTTAGCTAGGCTTGGAATATAAGTTTAAAATTTTCATTTAGGATTGTTTTTGTAGTTGTTTATATAAAGTATGAAATCATTTTAAAACAGATTTAAAGATTTAAAAGAATAAAACATGTTATTGTTATTCCAGAAAAACCGTTGTTATTAATTATTATTATTTTAGAAAGATTTTTGATATCTTAATATTAAAAAAATTCGCAAAAACATTATCATATTAAGAAATAATAACTTATCTAAAATTGATACTGGTATTGTCAAGAATGACTAGAGATCTGGATGATGATGATTTTTTTCTTTCTTTTTTTTAAGCTGAAAGAAAACAGACAGTAATGTTCTGATTTACAAGTGTTGGTTTTGTGTTTTCATCCTCAAATGGTGATTAAAGTAGAAATGTTTTGTTTATTTCCTTTTTTTTTGTGAGAGGTCACAAATACATGTTCTGTACCCATTACAGATTGAGTAACTGTAACTGATGAATATTACTAATCAAAAGTAGCTTTTTGTATTAAAATTAGCTCAATGTGTGTGAGTGACGGTGTACTATTTGCGAAGTAAGTTATTATCTTTTTAAAATTTGCTATAATCTTAAATTTTCTCATTCAAGTATATTTAATGGCATTTTTGGAATTCGAATGGAAATAAATGTTTTCCTGCTCCACGATAAAAGAAATCAGATAATATCAATCGGCTTTTCTTTGAAATTTTTGTCTGAAAAGTTAAAAAAAAAGGCAACATGAGGATGGATCAAGTCAGAAAATAGTGCTTCCACATCACTTCTAAAGAAGGCCAAAATGATAATTCCTTATCCATATACTGTATATAAAAGAAAACAATGGGTTATTCTAACCGCTACTCCTCCGAAATCATAAGACACAGAAATACAAATAAAAATGTCAAATGTTAGGTATACTATTGAGGATGCCTACTTTTCATTTTTCATCGATATGGGTCAACCGTAAGTCACGTGACGTAAGGTCAAAGGCTAAACCGTTGACTTTGGTCGGCTTTCCTCCCCCCCACACTCTCACCCCACACACACATATACACACGATGGGCACGTGACCATGGATTCCGAGATAATTTTCTCAGTCAGCAGGGAAGTCGAGTGACTGGCAGAGAAGCCACTAAAAATTGTGCGTGTTGCTATATATATATAAAAAAGAAAACATGGCAAGTTTTACTTGACAGGTTTGCTAGTAATTATTATATTATTTCAGATCAGCAGTAAAGTACTTTTAAGAATAGAAAATTTATAACTATTATTTTAAAATCTAGAGTGAATCAGATCAGTATGGATTAGCAAGGAGAGTTGCATGTTAAAGTTTGCTGAGTTTCTTGTTTCAGCAAAAGTTTCTTGTCGATCCGATTATAAAGAGAAAGCAAAAAAGGTTTCCCTTCTAACGCTGGAAGTGATTCATCAACCTCATGCGCTTACAGTCCTTAACCCCAGTAAAGACTCTTGGTATTCACTGTATCCGCTATTTGGTTTAAGAATCTACCCGAACTCAACAGGTAATTAATCAAAGTTTATTAATGGCATTTTAATTTTTTGGTTTTCTATAATACAGTATTTAATATTGTAAAATTGCATAACATAAAATGTATATGAATTCGAAATAAATATTTTTAAAACTTTTTTGAACTTTTTTTTTTAAAAAACTTTTTTGTATAAACAGTTAATTATGTTTTGTTTTGTTATTAAAATCAATATCTTTGATAAAAAGTGTAAATTTTTTTTTCAAGAATTTTTTTTTTTATTTCTCACTGATTTTTTAAAATTATTTTAGAGTTTCTAGTCAGTAATCATGATCGATTTTTTTTTCAAAGGAGTAATAAACCCTATTTTTTCAGTGTTTTGCTTCTTAACATTATTTTAAAAAAAGTTCAGAAATGTTCAAAAGAATTAATGAGAGCATATATATAAAGTTAATAGCATTAATTTGAAGGAAACCTATAAAAAAAAATCATACAGAAAAAAAAAAAATCAAAAAGTTTTTTTTTTCTCTTTATTGTTGTGCTTACGCTGATGCAGAGAAGTTGACGCCAAAGCATTTGTGGAAGACACAGTCAAGACATTCTGACGAAATCAGGAACTTCTATTACGTAATATTTTAATAAAACTAACGATTTAAAGGTTTCTCCATAAAATACAGACAATTCTAATGCAAGTGTCAGTCTTTACTTTCCAGTACTTGTCAAGATGTACGAGTAGTTTTTTTTTTTTCTTTCTTTCTTTTCAGTAAGATTAAAAATAAGTACGTACTTTTGTAAGTAAATTTATTTATTTACTTAATTTACTTTCTTCACGTAATTTCTGAAAATTATCTGTCTGTCTCACTACTGACTTATGTGACGTTGATTCCTTTGTCGAGGATTGGTTCCTTCTTTCTAACCATAGAGAAGCATATTTTTCAAATCTATTAAGAATCCCAGGACAATGCTGTTTCTAGATTTTGCCTCTCGTCAACTGGGATACTTCCAACGTTCTTCCTAACGTCATTAGTGACTACCTTGATACTTCAACTAATGATATTTTCACCTAATTGCTTCTGTTTCTTTAACTTCTTAATCGAATTTATTTCCACGCTTTTCACTGTCTAAACTCAAGAAGCTTTTAGGATTCTTTTAGATTGCGAAAATCCTAATTTACTATAAACAGTAAAGGAATGAAGAAAGAGACTAAGGAATTAATTTAATTACCTTAAATAATTTATTTATTTAAGTATTTCCTTTAGTATACCTTATCTCTTTGATGTACTAAAAATATAAAAAGGCAAATACAAATTTCCAATTCCATAATTATACAGATGTTAAGGAATTTCAAGTTTTAGTAATTATCAATATTATAATTACTAATCAAATCTTTTCTATTTCATTCAAGTTATGCTAATTAAGAGATATTTAATGCAAGTGGAAAATTTAGCGTGTGCGATTTGTATTATAAATGAAGCACTTTCATTAAAAGTTTTAATTAAAACTTTTCATTAAAAATGAATTACAATTAAAAATAAACCTACTAATTTGGGTCGCATCTTTTGGGCTTTCTCAAAGCCCAAAAGATGCGGCCAAAACTAGTAGGTGTATTTGTAATTGTAATACAGGATGTTTTAATGAAAATATGTTGTGAAAAGTGCTTTATTTATTGTGCTAATTAATTTTCCTAATCAGAAATTAATTTTTCAGTGAGTTTTTGATATCATCAATAATAATATTTCTTAGTAACCGTTATTAATACAAAAATAGATTAAGAAGAATCACAACCAGCTAAAACTATGACGCAAATCAAACATCCTGAGTTCTGTGTGTGTGAAGATATTTCTGTTACTATTTTTTGTAACAAACTCAAATCTCCGAAATCCCCTTTCAAATCCTATTGCTGTCGACGCATCCGAAGACTTTACATAAATCCTGTTAAAGGTAGAGAGAAACCGACTGCTGTTGCCCAGCGCCACAGCTGACCCACTGAGTTACCATATGACGCCATAACATGTGGTTTCCATACAAAACGGTAAGGAATCATACACATCTGAAAGAACTCTCAGATATCTTTCATCACTCACAAATTGAATAATTAATAATAATTATTTTTTTTTTTCATTTTCTCATTTGATTATTCAAACTAATAAATGATAATTAATTCCTGAAAGTTTATGATATATATTCAGTCGGACTTCGATATAAGGTCATCCCTTGGGACCTCGCGAAAGTGATCTTATAAGCGGGATGACCTTATAACCGATTCATACGCATTTGTCAATAAATAAGTATTACATAAATACATTATAATTCTTTGTAAAATTTAATACGTACAAAAATATCAGTTTATTACGTTATAATTTTTTAATTTAGTTGAACCAATTAAAATTAATGGAATCAGAAAGAAATTATTTTTTTAAAATTTTAATTCGGAATAAAGTTGTATACAAATAGTACTAGTATGCTCAAGTATACTGATGTATAACTCAAGTACTGATGTACAACTGACCTTAATTAAAATAATCCATGATACAGGACTGTCGCGATTTTTGGTTTCATCTTTTGTACAATGTTTTTTAAGTTTTGTAGTTTCTGAAAATTTAATGCTCTGAGTGCTTCTGCTTTGTGTCACCGCTTCAATTTCAGTATCACTGTCGTTATCCTCACTTTCTAATGCATTGCAATCTAAAACTTCCGAAACAATTTCGGAAATCGAAGCTTGAGAAATAGTATCAATTTCATCATGAATTCTCACATATTCACTTTCACCTTCTATAGCACAGCCGCGATTTCTGAGATCTTGTATTAACACGGTAAAGGAATATCGTCTTCATCATCTTTTTTCCTAGAATTTGAGGGGATGAAGTGCTTTATGAAAAAGATGTCCCCTCCGTCAGTAGGAGAAATGACGCCGATAAAAGATCGTACCCACGGAAAAAATTCTTGGAATTGAATTAGTGAGGCACTGAAATTACAGACAAAAGTGACCTTATATGAGATTACGGTATTTAATACCTGACCATATATCCGATAATTTATATCAAAGAATTCCTATTCAATGAGCCAGGACATTAGAAAAGTGACCTTATACGCGGGGATGACCTTATATCGAGGTCCGACTGTATATTGTACACATGAATGTTAAAGATACAATGCATGGTTACAAATCCTTTAGAGCTTAATTGCTGTACTTTCTTTGTTCTCAGCCACTGTGCGTCCAATTGGGCCCCATGCTCTTGGAGGCCCCGCGCTTCTCAGGGTCGATAAAAATTGGAAAAATTATTAAAAATCTCGTTGAAGAACCCATCATTGACCCAAAGAAAATATTCAGAGTATAATGTTTCTATCAAGTTCTGATCAAGGTTAAAGTGAGTCAGATTTTCAACAATTAGAATCTACTTGACTTTTTTTTAGAAAATTTCAAGGAATTGAAAGAGAAGAATTAGAGAGTTCTGCTGCAGCTTTGGTCAAAGTCTCATCTAGAAATACGAACCAGTGAATTCCACCAGGGGAGCAGAGGCTCCAATTGTAGTAGCAGAAATGGAAGCTCTGAAGCGAATTCGTTATGCTTTGAACTGGAAAGCCTTTAAAAATTCTACATTTTCTTTCAGTGAACGAGAGAAACACTGCTTTTCCGAATATTTTCATCGCTCTTCGGACAGTACCAATGACTGTTTTGCCGCAAGGGATGGTTTTCTAGACTGAAACTCATAAAAAGGCATTTGAAGTCAATAATCAGCTAAGACAGATTTAATTCTTTGGCAATACTATCAATTGAAGTAAAACATTTAAATTTCCAAGAGATTTTAGAAGAATTTGAGAAAAAAGAACGAAAAGCTTGTAAGATTTAATTTAGACGTTGAAGAAGTAAGATTATGAAAGGGACTGAATGAATTCATTGATTGAGAAATGAAGAATTTTTTAAAGTTGAAATTATATCTTAATGTGCTACCCTCATTTAATTTGGTCTTTTTTCACTTTCCTACCTTAACGAAACACTATATTATCAATGTTTGTATATAGTTTTTAATTTTAAATACTCGTTTTCGCCCCCCCCCCCTCTCTCGAGTCCGAAAATGCATTAAATCTTTTGCTTACCACTATTTCTGGGGTCTCTCGAAAAAGATCCCGCGTTTGCTTGGACCGGCTCAGACCCTATCTGCAGCGATGCTACATGTTAGTCAAAAACGTTTTCCTGTCATTCACATATAAATTATGCTTCCTACAATGGATTTTATTTTACAATGAATCTTTTTATTCAGCTATTCAATATTTCCTGAGGTACCGGAAAACGTAGCCTATATTCTTCAAGAGACTGACATACCGAATTAGATGAAAACACTGAAGTTGTGATGGAATTCATTCTCCAAATCTTCTAATGATATCTCAGGAAGATAGATCGCTTTCACTGGATAGCACAAATAAAGGAAAATCTTAGGATTTACTAATACGGAGGGTTGATAAGTGGTGCTCGTAAAGCTTTTGGCTGTTGGTCTTCCTTTCAGCAACATGTCGAGGAAGTAGTCGATGAACGCGAGCTTTAAGATGCTTTTCTAATTGCAGATCACGCCTAATTATCCGTGCAACCGTTGGCTGAGAAACTCCTACAGCCTGGGCAACCGCCCTTTGGGTGCTGGAGGTTCTCGCCGACAATCATAGCTTTCATTTTCTTAATAACATTAGGAGTTGCAGCCGGTCGTGGATGTTGTTTTCGGGCCTGTGGCTTACCCCGCTCTTTGCTAATGGGCTTCATACGATTTTCTGCTTTACCCGATTGACGGTGGACTTGCAAACATGAATTTTCGCCATTTGCACATGTCCACAATTTTTGAAGTGGCATATTTGTCATTGGAAAGGGCAACTATGTACCCCTCCCATCAATTTGGGATTTTTGGCGGCATATTTAGAATGCAACACAATTCCAGCTACCAGATAATAAACTATAGGCTTATGACCTCTGATTCGAACGCAACAATGCTGTGTCACGTGCACGTGCGAGATGGCGCGCGCCATTGAATAAACGTGAATCAACCCTCTGTAGGCTATTCACATAAAACCTATAATATCCATTGATAGTTACGTTACCTTCTAATTAGAAGGTAAAAAAAATTGATAAAAAATAAAGCTCTGATTTTATTTTCTTATTTAAGTTTTCCTTAAATTAGCTTCCCCATTTATTTATTAAATATATTTATTGATTCTAAATCTAAATTAGTTCAACAAGTAGTTAAACTGTTATTCGATTAATTACAATTCGAAGACCAACTTCCCCGGTTTACTCAAATATCAAGAAATTATTCTGAAACAATAATTGAGAAATGTACTTTAATTTCTCACTATCAAAGCATTATATTGAAAGTGTCAAACAATTATAAGCCATTGCCGAATGTATTAAGGCTCTTTAACAATTCCAAATAAGAAGGTTTTGTGGCAAAGCTTCCAAAGTCATGAGAAACTCCAGCAATGGTTAAATCAATGATTTTCTCCCAGTCTTCACCTCATGTGCTTGCAACAAAATTCTAATAGTAGCAAAAGAACATGTTTGATATTCGCAGCAAATAAACCTACTTAAGCAGCTTTGTGCTTTTTTATATATTTGAAAATTTAACTAGATAATTAAATTTTGGTTAATTATGGCTATCGGGATTATAATTAAGCCGATCACCGTTAATTCATTAAATTTCGAAGACATCTAATTTAGCTGTATTCTTTGTGGTTGATCGGATTCTCCCTGACTTCGGACTCAGATTAGCTGCATCTGCTCCTCCCCGTATTCTTAGACCACTAACTTCTACTATTGTACGACCAATTACGATAGTTCTTGTAGAGGATCACTGATTGCATTTCATGATGTTTATATTCTGCTTCCTTGAATTTAGAGAAAGAGAGGCTGTGCAGATGAATAGATAGTGTCATCACAAAGAACCCAACCCTTTTGATTACTTAAAAAACTTATTATACTGTTCGCAATCACATCCACGAAAAGCTCTGATCATCTTTATGTGGAGCGTATCTTGGAGAAATGTTAATATAGGAGATAAATAAAACAAAAAAAAGACAATAAGAATACTACTCGCAATCACACACAGAGACAACAAAAAGAAACAAGCAAAAAAGCACTAAAATGATAAAAGATATTAAAGAATAATAAAATAATAAACAGAGGAAAAAAAATAATGGCAATCTGAAAATTCAAAATAACAATGACAAGAAGTTCCTGTAAGAACTGAATGCCTACTTTCCTGAAAATGTTCTTTAAACAAAAACTTTTTATTTTATTTATTTATTTATTTATTTGTAAAATCGTCAAAATGGCACAAAGGGAAGTCTTCGTCTTATATCTACCGAATACAAATCCTATATTTGATTTCAGAATTCCGTGGACCATTGTTAGATGGCTAACAATGACACTGATGACATTTCTGTGTTAGATAATAGTAAGAATGGATTTTAGTGATCGGATATTCATTGTTGTGGCCTAACAGAAAGAAAGCATGCGTTCTCTTAAATATCTCATGTAGTTTTTTGTAAATATTACTCAACAATGAAATAATTTACCATGTGATATTTTTGGCTAACTGGTAAAGACAGCAGATAATGATGGTTGTTGACTTTTCCTCATTTCCTTATACAGGACGTGCAGGTTCTTGCTCGTGTAAATGAGGCTTAAATTATGGGAGTGATTCACTTTTCATATATTCCGATCGGAATCACAATTTTTGATCGAAGACTTTTGTATGGAAAGAAGAGTGTCCAAACAATTTTTGATGGACAGTGTATTCTAAGAAAACTTCCAAGTATTCTGATTTCGTTATAATTCCCAATTTTCAATTAATCACAACAGATTTAATTTACAAAAAAGAAAAATTATCAAAGGACTTGGATTTTTTTTTAAAAAAATGGACTAATATTTGATAAATTATTATAAATATTACAGATTAAATTAAAAAAATTAATGTTTATGGAATATTTTAAAATGTTTATTTTCTCTCTTCAATGAATATAAAAACAAGAAAATTGTTTAAAGATGTTAATCTTTACCTTTTCCTGAATAAAAAAAAAATTTTTTTTTCAAAAATAACCGATTTTCGATTCCTTTGCCCAAAATCTTAATTACTTTCCGTAAAAACTTGTGCTTAGAACAAAGAAATGAGCCTTGAAGTCACGATGTAACAATTCTCTTGGACAACCATCAAATTAAGAAGGCAAATATCTAATTTTTACAAATAATTTCAGAATCTTATTTTAGATTATATATACATTAATTCTTACTGTAAGCACCGCATTGAGTTTCGTGAACAAGCTTAAAAATAAATGTTGAGTAAACCTCATCACGGAGTGGGAAAATCCCTCAAACAAGGATCTATCATGGCCCACTCCTTCAGAACCAAATTATAGCTTAAAGAGTTGAAATGAGATGTATACGGTGCAAGGTTTCACAGTGGTGTAAGAGCTGAGCTGTGAGCTGGATGGGTGGCGTTCGAACCGTTGTGAGGTCGGTGAATTTTTTTTTTTTTTTAAATTTCACCAAATCTTGTGAGGATCAGGTTTTTCTAAGGTTAAAGGCGGATGTGCGTCGGATAAACCGAAAAATCTCCATTTCATCCCGTTGGTCAAAGATCGCTGGGAACCTGCATCTTCCGCTAACTTTGGTGTTGGTGGTTACTCTTAGTCTTTTAAGTGTTTCCGGGAATTATAACTTTTGCCCCCTCCCCCTGTTAATAGTGTAGACATAATATTAAAAAAAGAAGTTTATCATTTAATTGTGTTAGTGAATTAGAATGTAAGTTAGCCTTTTTCACTGAAGAATAACAAGACTCAAAAACTTACAAAAAAGAGGGAAAAATATTTAGTAAAATGTTATTACAAAATTATTATAAGAAAGTTTTGAAAATTCAAAAACAAAAGCCAAAATCTCAATGATATAATATTTCTACAAAAATTGGTCTAATTAAAATACAGTAAACTCCCGATTATCCGTGATTATTTCTCCTGTTTCCATGTTTTTTTTTTTTACTGTACAATAAATTACGGAATTAAAAAAAAATTAAATCTAGAATAAAATAAACAATAAAAGAGGCTAACAAAGTAAGTGAAGACAATTATAGACAAACAATTTAAAGAACGACCTTGTGGGCGGAGCTTAGGCCGGCAGGTTACACTAAATTACGGGAGAGCTTTCCCGTAATAATAAAATTTAAAAATAAATAAATAA
>JAFIDM010009631.1:127454389-127468940 GCA_023159025.1 Thereuonema tuberculata | reverse complement strand
TTAAAATTATTATTATCCTTATGATAATAAATTTATCAGAATAAGAATGTTTAAGTTTTGGATCGTTGTTATTCATTAGATTATTATTCTTCACTCAATCTGAACTTGTTCTCTGGAAAAATTGAATCCTTGTAAAACGATCGCTAATATTCTGTGAAAAAGAATTATGAGATAAAATTAAATTCAATTATTATTTTAGTACTTTCTTAATTTATTTCTATTTTTTAATAATTTCATAAAATTTTCCATTACATTTTTGTAGGAATTTTTGACTTAATTACAATAAAACAAATATTTTAATAGAATTTACTAAATTGAATCAAAAAAAGTTAAAAACAATGTAAATAAATTATAACGAGAAAGTTAAGACATTCTAATACTCAGTTTACAATCATATAATTAGAACTGTAATTACTGGTAATCAGTGCATTTGCGTTTCCATAGTATTTACTGTAATCAATGCTGTATTTTGTTGTAGTTTGGTGTTAAGAATAAAAAATATTTTTTTTTAATTAAAATGGAATATATAATTTTAAAATCTATTTTATTCTGAACTTTAAGACGAACCGATGTCTTGACTTAATAAAAGAGCAAATTGCATCAGAAATGTAAGTTTTCTGTTCCAGTGAATGAAGAACTAAATCATGGTTTTCTTGATATTGACTGTTTATGCGCACAAATATATTGAAGTCCATGAAGCTGCATTTATTTTTAATTTTTGTCTTTGCTTTTGGATTTTGTTCTCTTATGCAGATTTATATCCCAGAATATAATAAGGGATATGTATCAAATATGAATAGAAAAAGATGTCGACTCATTACAATAAACTCTACGAAGAAAACTGGTCCTATTCAGAAAAAGTGAATGGATTCCTGGGAAATTGAATTGAATACCGTGCTAGGATCTACTCTATATTTAATTTCAGAATGATTGGGATTAATATCACAAATTATTAGTTCAATTAACAGGTATGACCTCTGCAGAACTGATGTCATCCTGGAGTATAAACCACACTTGGAAGATGGAATCTCAAAATATCAGAGATAACTATTTAACGGTCAGGGGTTATTTTCAGGCATTTCATCTGCATATTTTATCTAGCCATTTTCGTTGAAAACAAATTTTACAGCTATAATCATAGATTTTTTTCTTTTTTTTCCATTTCAATTGATAAATAGAAACGTTACAGTAGGTTTTTATGAATTTCGTCGAAGATAAACTGCCACTCTCTAGGGCACTCTTTAGGGCAATGTAATATTCAACTGTTTCCATTTTAATAAATAATCGCATAAATGATCAAATAAACAACATATCATAACATTTTCAATCATAACTCGACAGACGAAGACTACAGTTTGTTTAAGATTGAAATTTCAAATTTCGATTCTACTTGCGACAGTTTTTGTTTTGAGAATGCTTGGGATCTTTTAAAGTGCATTAATTTGAACTACTAGGAAAGATAAACAACCGGAAGGGGTTTTTTTTCTCCCTACTGGGGTGGTTTTATTATTTATTTCCAAATTAAAGATGATAGTCCTTCAACCAATGTTTAGATAATAACATGTTGTAGATCAAACAGTGGTTTATACTTAGATAAGAATTTACTTATATACCTACAAATAATCCACAAAAATAAAAAACAAACAAAAAATATCCCTCTAATCAGTAGTAACTAATTAAAATTCTAATTTTGTATTCTAATATATTTCTTCAAAGGGAATATATGTCAGATTGTAGATGTCCTCCCAGTCATGTCAAAGGACCTGGGGACGTAGCTGGCCAAGAAAGAAGAATGTCTATTAAAGAGGGATTCCCTGGAGCTGAGTGTGGATAGGCTTTATTCCATTGGAAAACTGACCCAAAGAGATACAGACAGGGAAAAAGATCTTATCGATGTATCAAACTTCCTATGAAAGCAACCAGGTATTAAACTGATTAGTTTCCTACATCAATTTCTATCGATGCACATGAATAAGATTATTTTCCAAGACAAAGGAGGACTCATCACTGAAATTTGTTGGACGCTATTCGTCCAGAAGAAATGCAGCAGTCAGTGACTGATGTCTTAACTGACGATGTTTAAATGTAACTGGAATCTTGCTTCAAATAGAATGGTGTTATAAACATAGAGGATACCTCATTTGGTGGAAGTCCTCGTGGATGGTGGAAAGCGATTTTGTTGGAGCTTTTCGGACCTATCGAAAACTCGGAAGATCCTCTTACTATGTTCTTTATCTGGGCATATCAGATCTGTGTTTATGCATTGACAAAAACTGCTGGCTCAACATCAGAGACAAAAAATCAAAAAATCCACCATCTACTACTGAACTCCTGTGTATTGAGTGCAGCGTACAACTCACTCTTTCGGCACATCAAATTTCACATTAATCGGATTATTCCTTGCGATGCATTTTTTTTTTATTCCATCATGTCTTGTGGGGTGGTGGTGAATGTGGGTGGCAGGAAAGCCAAGCACTGCGACCGGAGGTCTATTGTACTAACCCACAGAAGTAATGACAGATGGAGAGAAAGACTGAGAAAGTATGGTGGGAGAAGTGCAGGGGAATCGGGAGAACCCCGAGAAAACCTGCCTAGCGCGGATCGTCCATCATTACAAAACCCACAAGAAACCTCCCGGTACTCAGAGGTGGGAGGCCAATGTCTTAGCGACAACCCCAACCGCGCGACCTTTCCATCATATCTTACTCGCCTCTGTAATATCAATATTAATAATAATTATAAAAGCTCAGAGAACCTTTGATAATTGAGACTCTCAGAACTTCCAAACTGATCAACTGATACTTTTTGCTAGAAACAAAATTAACGCAGTTTTAATATCTGAGCACGGATTGGTAATATATATTAAAAAAAATCACTTTTGATCAAAGAGAACAAGCCATGAAAACATTTTACATCTTGGTTTTTAAGCTTTTTCAACTTGATTTATAAAAAGTTAAGTTAATCATATGCTGTAAAATTCAGAAATATACTCATACAAAAAAGTAGAGTTGATCAAAAAGTGGAGCTTCTGAGCGACTCAAATGATAACTGATAATATGAAAATTGATATAATTTTTTTATTTTATGACTTATAAACCAGGCTACTTGAATATGATATTCTACAGATTGTACTTTTAGGCTTCTATACAGTGTGTAGCAGGAAAAGCCTTATCTCCTCGCTCTATCTGTCCGTCTGTTGCGAGGAATTCATATCTAAGGAACGACATATGCTAGAGACAGATCTATAACTCGTTAAAAACATGTTGTCAAGACTAGCCCATAGCCATTGAGAACTCGTTTCTAGCTTGTGTGATTCTCAAGTTATAGTTCTCCTCTAGAATTTGATCTTCATTTGATACAAATTACAATCTGATCAAAGAGATTAAAAATTAATTATTATTTTTATTATTAAAATAAATTAAATCTGCTGCGTTGTTATCAGATTAAAATCTGGTATATTGTAAAAATTTATTTCTTGACTGTTTTTTATATTGACTTCAACTAGAATTATTGTATAAATTAGTTATATGAAGTCAATTTTCCTTTTCTCTTTTTGAAATAAATCTTAGAATGATTGGTTTATTTTTATTATAATGGGATCTCCCAAATCTATGGAGAGCTTCGGTTTTGTCTGTGTGTTTTTGAAGCTGTAAACTTTCCAAGATTTTAACATTCGCTCTGTATAGAAGCCGTGGCGCATTATGTGATCGCATGAATAAAAAAATATTGCAAAGATATTAACAAGCTCGAGCTCTTTTGATGTTGGATAATGCGCCGGGACATCCTCTGGAACTTGAAACTCTGTGCACTGATTTTCCAGTTGAAGTAGTATTCTTACCTCCAAATACTACTTCCGTCTTAAAGCCCAATTGCAATTGCAGCATTCAAGGCCAATATTTAAGGAAAACGATGCGCCAACTCATTGAAGAAACTGATAGAGTTGATAAAGATGCTATGCGGGTTTGATGGAAACAATTTAACATTATGAAAGCTATCAGAAACATCGACGAAGCGTGGAAAATGAAGTTACCCAGTTGTGTATGAAGGGTGTTTGGAAGAAGTTGTTCAAGAGAAATTAGCATCAATTATGAAAATGATATTCAAAATATCATCGAAGATATAAGTATTTAAGCCACTTCCGGAGGCATTGAAGGTGTTGATGTAGATGATGTTCTATGCTAAAATCACACGGCGATCCTTTCACCAATGAAGAGCTGCACGAAATGGACTGCCATACTATGTCCCAAGAAAATGACGATTTAGTAGAGGAAAGGTGCCTAATATGCGATGGTTCCCTAATACGAGATACCGCGATTACGGCCGCTGTAGATGGTGAACTCCGCTGGAAAGTTTCTTAAACAGTTTTCCAGTGGGTTCAAGGACTACAGAAACAACAACGACGCTAGTACCGAGTTGGGCGGAGCGCAGAGAGGTTGTTGTTGAAAATTTTTTTTTTCAAGTTTTTGTGGTGATAAATAAATATCTGTGGTTAAAGGTGAGGGGATATTGCAGTTCTATCTCATTGTTGTGATTTGTTATAAAATTACCTATAATTATTGATAATAGGTTTAATTTTCAAACGAATATAGTGTCAAAGAGGTATGATTATTTGTGCAAGATGACGAGCTCCTAATATGCGATATCATGGGAGTCTAAATATGCGATCGAAAAATACAAGAATCATCAAGTGACTCTGATTCTGATGTTCATCTTGATGAGGATGTGATTCCGATATGGACACTGATGATGACACAGAATGCCTCTTCTATACTGGTCGTTTCTCTGACGACAAACATAGAGAAAAATGGGCACAGTGCACTATATGGTATCGCTGGGCTCATGAAGATTGTGGTGTTGAAGAAGACAATTTTGTTTGTCCTCAATGTAGGATAATCAATATAATTAGGCCTACGAGTAGTCAGATATTGATAGTTGTTCAGAGAAATACATGTTAACGTCTCATAGTATTCAGATGACAACTTTTGTTTACTATCCCATATTAGGAAACCTTAACTTCATTCCTGATATCCGACGTATTTGTAAACTTTTCATAACTACATGAAAAGTTTGTATATTATTCCACATTTGGTAAATGTGTTGTAAACTATAATGATGTAAGGTTCTTATTGAATTATAAAAATAAAATAATTTTTATTTTTAGCTTTTCAAAAATGCATTTCAAAAAGTGTGTCTTATATTAGGCACCTTTCCTCTACCTGTTCCTGTGCGAAATTTAACTGTCAAAATCATCGAAAAGGCCCTTTCTCTTCACAATCAATGCATGGAGTTGTAGAAGAAAACGACGAAGATTACGAGCGAATAACTGCTGTAAAGCGTGGTTGTGACGGATTATTTGACGGTTATCGACAAATTTTACGTAATAAACGTAGACATGCCCAGCAAGGAACACTAGATTCTTTTTTGCAACGCGGAACAAAGTGATTAAATAATATTTTTTTCAGTTTCTTTTCAATGTTATATTACTTTTATGCTATATAAACATTTAATTTCACATTAATAATGTTTATTTTATCAATAAAGTGTTTTTCCATACTCTAAAATGACTTTTTTTTAAAAAATTCCCCGTTGATTGCGAAATTTCGCGCATTACCACCTTCTCTGGAACGTATCCTTCGCAATCAACGTGGGTAATCTGTATCTGTATCGCGGAGTCTGCAGTGTGTGCGTGTGTATGTGTAAGTGGATCTCTCCTAAAAAAATTGATCCACATTATCGAACTTACTAAAAATTCACCTGAATACTTGTGACCGAGGCAATCTGTCCTTCCTACTTGAAAATTTCTTCATATCAATCCTATAAAAAAGATGGCAAAAAGCATTGGATGTTAAGCGATTAACTCTCATTGGTGGCAGCAAATGAATTAATACTGATGTCCATCAATAGAGATCATTATGATGGAACGTGATAATCAATATTATATTCTCGCTTTGATTTGATTAAAATTGGATGTAGGCATTAATGTAAGAATGGACCACTTGAGGTTCACGTCCTATCGACGTCACGTATGACGTGTAAGCACATGCGGCGAGTTCTTGTGGGATAAACAAACATATAACTTTGGGTGAATTACTTAAAAAATTCATCGATTTTTGATATTTCAAGACGGATGGTTCAGTACTGTGCAGATCCTTATTGCAATAATTCTGTAAAAACGCTTGGAATATCCTTCTTTAATATTTCCTCTATATCTACACCGGTTAAAACAAAGCACATGGCTTTGTTTATCCCACATGCGAAGCAGTAGCCTGGTGGGATATGTTGTAACTACGAAGCCCCGCCTATTCTCAAGAGGTCCATTAAATTATATCCTTCTTTGAAAATATATTGCTGTCGTCTTCTTCAATAGGCGATAATCAACTCTACATCCAATCAGAAAATTTTGGAAGGCTTACAATCGTTGCATCCAAATCAACTCTTTTAGTTCAGCCTCTATATCAGGGTTTCTCAACCTTTTTTTACCCATGGACCTCTTTTCCCTTCTTTTTTTTGGTGGACCCCCCCTCATAGCTAAAAAGTAAAGGGATTATATTAATAATCAACGAAATAGTAATGATTATGCTTTATTTTGAATGAAAACTAATTTAATGAATTTAATGCAAATAAATTATTCTGCAGTGGTAAATAATACATATCCTAAACACTGGTAAATATTTCATAATAAACCACTTTAAAATAAGTGTGATTCAATGAGATCCCTGTGGACCCCGGTTGAGAACTCCTGCTCTATATCTACCAGGGTTAAAACGAAGCACATGGCTTTGTTTATCCCACAAAAAGTAGACTGGTGGGATATTTTGGAACTACGAATCCCCGCCTATCTTCAAGTGGTCCATTCCTAATACTTTTTAAGGAAAGTAAGTTTCGAGTTCTTTCATTTTATGGAAGTTCAATTCTTAGTATGAAAATATGTATAATTTTCCAAGCATTTTTCTGTCCATCTCTCACTGCCTATCAGGAATCAAATTTAAGAGTAAAGTGACTTGAACAATCCAAAAATTAAAAAAAGTCTTTTGTGCTAAATCTGTATCATTTGTGGGCTGGAAGTCATTATTTGTTAAGAAGAATATAGATAGTTCAGTAAATGCTATATTGCTTTTTTTTTCATCGGAAAAAAAAACCTATTTCATTACCAATAAAATGACAAGAACGCACTACATGAATTGAATACATATATTACTTAAACTCATTACTCGTTCTGGTCTTTTTATTGGTAATTCATTACCTCACGTTAAAAATGACTGAAATCTATTTCATTCTCTATTTTCAAGTTAGAAGCAGAAAAATTGACTATCTTTTTTTAAAGTGAATAGAATTTGAGTTTACAAACTTATTTCAGTAAAAATAGAGTAAACTGACATTAATTTGTTTTATGTTTTGTACTGTTTTATTTTTAACTAGCAAAATAACTTTATTTACTTTTTTTTAATATAATAAATATATAATACTCTCTAAATCTAGAATTTATATATGCACTATATTAAATAAAGTTTATCATGTCTTATTTTATGACTGGTAACTCGGTTTTATGACTGACTCTTAAGTCTATCTGTCCCAATTGCAAAACAAAATATGGTGAAGTTAGAGTAATAAGAATTTTCTTCGTTGATAAGATATTTTATTAGTAACATGTAAACTAATGCAGTATTCTTCAAGAGAAAATGGATTTTGTGATTTGTTTATTTTCTTTAAACTTAGAAGATCTACTGTTACATCGAAGATAATTTCTAGAATACAGTTGGCCTCATACCGATCGCCGCTGAAATAAAGTCTTTCTCGATGCAACATTAAACTAGATTAAATTAATAATAGGATTTCAGAATCAGATTGAATTAGGTTTGTTGATATTCACTTCTATGCTTTCAGACTAGTTCTACGTAAGAACCTTCTAAAAGAAGGTGCTTCAAATAGCTAAGCAACAATAATTGAAACAATTTCAATTTTTGTACTGATATGCTAAAATAGGAGAAAACATAATAAAACGTTTTGAATAATAAGAATTTTAAAATTAAAAAGAAACAAAGCATTTTGTAATTCACAATGCGAATTTCTTCGAGTTGAGTTTGAAAAACACTCATATAGAAAGATTCTGATAAATAATGAATATTATTTTTGAATCATTAAACATTTTATTATCATTTTATTTTTAAATTCGTCAGACTTCGATATGGATTTCATTATAAGTTGCTCTAAAACAATTCGGCTTCAGATGATCCTTGATTTTATTTTTATTTCCTTTAACTCATTCATATCTTTAGGAGATATTTTCATTTCAACTCTAAAATTTAAGCCTGTTTTATTATCTTACTTAAAAAGTAATTATAAAAGTTATTAAAATGCTAATAAAAGATCCGAAAAGTATTTATTATTTTTATGTACACTGAAGATTCTTACAAACGTAAAAAGAGAAAGAGAAACAAAGCAAAAAGACGAATTATCATCGTTCGATATCTATTTTTTTCTATTGTCATTGTTTTATAAAAAATGTGATTTGTTATTAATCTTAAAAAAATCTTGGAGACAAAAAAAGCAATCCGAAATGGTCAAAAGGGCAATGGGACATTAGTAATAGGGAAGTGTTGGAGCAATCAATACAACAGTAACATTAACCTTAGTCTTGTTGTTCTTTAAGGAAGATTAAAACCAAACAGTCAACTCAATGTTGGGAATTCAGATCACGTTTCATTGGACGCTTCGACAGATTCAATGTTTGAACCACTCAATTGAATAAAATTAAGGAGTTTAGTAGGAAGTATATGTTGTAGGTTTTTTGTAAATATTAAGTAAATGTCAAAGAAGGAAATATTAAAATTTTTGTCGTAGTCAGTAAATCAGATGTAGGAGTTTAAATTTCTTCAATAATATTGAAATGTTGCAATGCATTCAATTCTTGTGAATTAGTTAAATTTCAAATCTTTTTCTCAAAATTTGCAGTATTTTGTAAATTAGATACTTTAATCTTTCATATTTTGACTTAAAAGCTAGGATTCATGAAAATTTATATAAAGTGATGGACAAAATGTTACCCAGAGGAAATACGTTTTTTTTAGGTAGAATAATAATAAATCATTATTTTTTTAAAAAAAATTTATTTAATAGAGCAGCTTTTAAGTGTTTATTTTTACATTTCACTGTATTACGGCTTCTGTATTTGCAATGTAATTGATTACTAGGCAATAAAGTCAGAACAATAGGCAGTTGACAGGTGTTTTTGATAATTGACTGCTTTTTTTCCCCAGCAAGCTTGGGTGCAAACTAATTAAAGTACCAGACAATGAAAAATATGAATATGTCATAATTAATAGAAAATAAAGAGAATAGCAGTGACAGCAATAAATGCAAGGGCGTTAGATGGTAAGTCAAAGCAGAGTCGATACTCATGGTATGATGTAACAATGAATGAACCTGAATCTGTGGATAACTGGCTGGTATAACATATCACTTGCTAAGTAAAGATAGATATCGTACATGAACAGAAATCTCATCGCAGCTTGAGGATAAACCAGGTGTAAAAAAAAAAATCCAGTAGACTGTAAACATCTGGCAAAAGAATTTCGTGAACGTCTGCATACAAACCATAATCCATGCACTACACTATGGATCATTCATTCCATTGAAATAAATCTATTAATCTATGAAGAGAAATACGCACTGGATAATTTACAATGAATATACAAGTTCATTAGTCCAAGACTATTGTATTGCGCGTTACATTAAGCATGTGGTATGACTAATAAGTATCTACAAAATAAGAAGTGACCAAAATTCGAACATTTCACAGCTACTGAGTGTCCCAATTTCTTATTTTTTTAATTATATAAACGCATAACATTGACCTATTAGTAGTAATTAGTTGAAAAAAATTACCAAAAAAAAAAGGGCGAAATGTTTGCATAGAAGACGTGAGATTTGTTATTGATTGAAATCTACCTTTTTCTCGTATGGCGATTATTTGAATTTTCCAAAGTTTTTAGAATCTAAATAATAAATTTAACGTGCTGTGAATAGTAATAACAAAGCAATAAAAATCAGGAGTGACGGTGGCTTTCACTTAGGTTTTTGCCGTTCTGGGTCTTTTATCGGGGTGGGCGGATTGGGCTGAGGAGTCCCAGGAAGGACGAAACGGGCCGTCCCCAATTCCCCCCGATAATTGATTCAGAATGGCAATTTGTTTAGTCTTGTGCTGTTTTTGATTTTTATTGCTTTGTTTTTAGAATCTAATTCAAATAATCTAAATGTATGGTACATTATCCATTGGCGGACTTCAATCCTCATTTTATGGAGATGAGATTTATTACGGATAGCTGTAGGCAAGACATAGAATATACATATTAGTCATCCATATAGGCTGCATGTAGTTTAGCGATAATTTAACAAAAGTATGTTAAATAATAATGTAGTTACTACAAAAATGTTGATCGTTAAGCTGTAAATCTCGTTAATGTGCTGTAAATCATTATAACGTTAACGTACATTTTAAGTTGTTCGTCGTGTGATTTAATTGAAAAATCATCATTACTGAAGTCCTGTCAATCATCGGTTGCCTAGCAGCAGACGTTGCATTTTAACGAGAGGTAAAACCAGCACCTCAGCTAAGAATTCCATATAAAATTCTGAAATTTCTTTTAAAATTCAATTAAATTAAGAAAGTAAATCAATCAAATAAGAAAAACTTATTACAGGAATGAAAATAGACAGCATCTCTACAAAGAGCGATCTGCTTCTCCTTTTGCAAGTCCCCTTTTATTATTATTATTATTATTATATCGAAAAAGTTTCAAACCATGGGATTCCCCAGCTAAGACAATATGGCGGGTCAAGGACCAAAGCACATATTGCCAAGTGTATTAAAAAAAAAAAAAAATTGAAAAATAAAAATGGAACAGTTTCAATTTCAGGAATGCGGCCAAATATTATCAAAAGAATAGCTTTCCATTTATAAACAGATATCATCGACTTATTGTTAGTCTTCACTTTCTTTTTATGTTAGTTTGTTTTGTTTTTAGTAAATTAATCTCATTCAAATCCGATTAGTAAGGTTTTTTTTTTTTACTTTTTTGCTCGTATTTGTTATTTTACCCGTTCAACCAAATGTATGATTAACTCTATTAATTATTGTAATTAATTTTCGTTTAATTTCCTTTGTGTAATGGAATTTCCGAAAGGCAATTCTTGTTTCCGAATCACTTAACGTTGTTTCAGATTGATGGCTTCTAAATAAAACTTAGCAAATAACAATTAAATAATTGAGTTCAAGAAAACGTGACTTTTTACAGCAATTAAAGAAAAAAGATATCTTCGGAACTTCGACAAATTAATGAGGCAAATGACACATTAAGTACATCTCGGTTGAGCTAAGATTCACTAGGAAATGAAGCGTTGCTATGGATTTCGTCCACCACAGAGTGGTGATAATACTGATTTGAGGTTCTAATGAGGTAATCATAAGCTATCTTAATTTTGTAGAGGAAAGGTAATCCTTGTAATTAGTTAGCCAAAGGAAAAGTAGCTTGTTTTCGAGTAAGTGCAAGAGGAACAGTCACGTGATTACTGATTGTTTTGAAGTGATCCTGCTGCGCACTCCCTCGTGAATCTCATCTGGTGGTCGATGGCGTCAAACACTTAAGAACGTTTTGTCTCTAGAGAGTTAACCTGTTCAAGCCAAGCAGCGAACATTAACAAACAATCCTTAAGAACTGAGAATGAACTAATCTACCAACTCGTCTTCTCACTTACGAAGATGTTCTCTGGTGAAAGGAAGGAAAACAAAGGACCTCCCAAAATTTTATGAAGACTTAGAGAAGCTTATTGAAATAATGTCAAACATTAAAGACAATAGTCAAAATACATCTATAACAATCAAAAATACTATTTTTTTTAGTCACAATCATGAAATGGTAAGCCTGAAATTCCCACCAAACAATTTATTATTAGTTATCTGCAATTATTTATAGTAAAAATGCAAAATTGAACAAGGACCTCAGTCTTTGCTTAATTATTCAAATGCTGCAAAAAAAATCTTTTATATTCCTATTAAATATTGAATGTAAATTAGTAATTGTCATATTTTTTGCATGAACGTATATCAGTTCATTCTGGAACATTACAGAAATATTGCTCTTAAGCTATGATTTGTTTCTGTTTGATTTTGTTAACAAAAATAAAGGAAAAAAAATAACTAAATAAAAGATAGAAAAAGGTAGATATTGCATATGTAATATCATAAATGGTTAAAATAAAGCTAAAATAAAACTAAGAAACAAAATTCAAAGATTTTTTTCCCTTTATTTTTGTTAACAAAATCTAAACTAGACTAAAGGATTACACTCTGAGCTATCAAGGACGAGAAACTAGGCCGTTTCTGCCTTTATTTCTATTGATATTCTTGTTTTTTGGGCTTATTTCTTGCCCACATTAAACCTCTTTGAGTCTGATAGTGTCAGGACAAGGGGTTTAGAGTAATCCATTTATTTATTTTTATTTTTTATTGCTGTGGGTTTTTTTTTTTGTGGTTGAGTTACCACTTGCGATTATGGAGGTGGGATCCTTAACCTTTGCACGCACTCGGCATCGGTAATTTGAGGTAATTCTAATTATTCGGCAATGAGCTTACGATGGAGGGTAAAACTGGCTGAGAACGCTTAATAAGGCAGAAATGGCCTTCCCAGTTTCCCATCTGTGATAGCTCAGGGTGCAAATCCTTTAGTCTTGTGCCTCTTTGATTTTTGTATCTTAAGTTACTACTATGCACGTTAAACTTTATTTTTAAACTAAAACTAATTTATAATTTTTATTTTGTCAGTTAAAAACAAAGCAAAATTAAACAAAAAAAATATTTTTTTAATAATAAAGACCAGTAAAGATGAAAATTATTGAATAGTTTTTTCCAATTTGGAATCATTTCCAAAAGTAGTTTTTTTTTATTTCAAAAATCAATGAAATGAAATATTTTTTTTCAATGAAATCGGATCTTATTTATATGTTGCAAACAGATATTCAATTGCCTTCAAATAGGAATCAAGATTCCCTGCAGTAAATCAATACAATTCCTTCCCATTTCTTAGCAGCAAACATCTCGATAATTAGAGGATCAGATATGCCACCTTATTGTAAACATCACTATTGGTTAATCAAATAGTCTCAAGGTACTGAGTCATCTCAGAAAAGAGTGATGAAACTCCGAAACAGCTGTCCTCAGAGAAGACAATGATTTTCAATCAAGTTTTTACAAAAAAAAAATCATAGAATAAATTGCTAGTTGATTGTGAATAATTAGAAAATATTACGCCAAAATCATGAAAGCTAACAATTTTAAACGAAGCATTTGAAAATTTTATAGTTTGATTTGAGAAAAAATAATAATACGGTACAAAGAAAGTCAAGAAATAAAAGGTTCAATTTCGTTTTCAGAATTTTAATTAATACATACATAAATAACTCTAATAAATAAGTTTTGGTTCTCCAAATTGAATTATTATACGAACTTCTTCAGAGAGGATAAGAATATTATTCTAAGGGTTTCTCCAGGGAAAAAAAAAAAAAGTTGGGAATCCCTGGCTTAAAACAGTCATTTAAGTCGAAAAATAATTCTTAAAATTGAAAGGATTTGCTAGCTGAGAACTTAATGTAAATTTCCCAATTTGCAACACACCACAGCAGATGGCTTGAAGATGCTAGTAATGCAAATGGATTCAATTCAGATAACGGAGACTTACGAATGGGAAAATCTTTCATGGATTTCTTGGTTGATTTTTCTTTATTATCATTATGAAATAAATAACTTCGTATTACATTAACTTCATCCAATGATCGGTTAATTACGCCTTTTAAAATGTAAACACTTCAAACGATATAGTATCACATTTCTTCCCAAGCCATTAATAGAAGCCCATTCTTCCACGACTTCATCTCCCAATCGAGCAAATGCCCAAGGCAATATTTTCTCAATAACTATCAATTTCCTATTACTAATAACAATGCTAAATAATTACATTATCGTTATATTTTCCGTTAAGAAAATTATAATTTCAATTTTTATAAAGGTAATGGATTTTTTTTTAATTTTTTTATTGATAAGATACTGATCACTTTTCCAAAATTAAATGGAAATGGTAGAGTTCAAGAATTATTCCTAAAGAATAATTCCACAAAATTAATGTAAATCTAAATAAGAACTAACATACAAAAAAAAAAACATTTTCTTAAAATTTACTTTTAAATTACGTTTGTAGCATTTACGCCCAAAGTACACTGAGGATTTAAATTTCTTTTTAATTTTTCCAGTAATATCAAGTAAAGTTTCTATAAGAAAGAAGTCAAAGAAAGCGGCCATGTTTCAACCCCGGGAAGACTCGGATTGTAGGCCTAATATAGGGTGACCAGACGTCCCGATTTTGGCGGGACAGTCCCGATTTTTAACAATTTGTCCCGCGTCCCGCGGCGTTTTAAAAATGTCCCGATTTTTTTTGTGGTTAATGAATTCCTTTTTTTTTGGTTGTTGAACCTGGAGATTCCTTTTTTTTTTTTTTTTTTT
>JAFIDM010009631.1:127371027-127453989 GCA_023159025.1 Thereuonema tuberculata | reverse complement strand
GTCAATGGTGTCCCGCTTTGCCAATGTAAAAATCTGGTCACCCTACCTAATACCAACGCTGAGACATCTCTCTGACAAATTCATTGAGTCTGTTGAAAAACAGCCCTTTTCAGGGCCACCAATTCTTTACGAAAGAGGATTAATTTGCTTTTCTATTTCACATGAATTTATTTTCAGAATAAAGATTATATTTGTTTAAAAAAAAAATCATAACATGTCAATATCTCTTCCATATGTTTTAGCTATCATTTATTTGTTATAAAATAATATAAAACTTTAAATGAAATACAGGCCTCTGTAAAAATAAAATTCAAATATTACAATTTTAATAATTTTTTTAAATATTTGTATTAAATTTTAATTATAAAAATTTATATTGCAATTTGATTCTGAGTCTGTTGAAATTCATTATTAAAAAAGAAGTTTTAATTTTTTGTTTATTTTCATTTTAAAGTCTTGTAACTTAAGATTTCTTTTAAATTTACAAATAGATTGCTTCTTTAATAAGTTTAATTTCTATCTGTTCTTTTTTTTTTTTTTTTGAAATTGCTAAATACACAATAGAAATATATCGCGATATCTGTAATGAGAATTCGTTTTGTTTACATTGGAAAAAGCATCATGTGGGCGCGGAGGGATACTTTCAGATGCTCGGTGAGACGACTTGGTGTGATTTGACCCCGTAACTGTTCGTGTATTATCAGGTAAGGTTCGGGAAAACTATACAGTTTTCATCTTTAATTTAATTGAGGATCTATTCATCTGTTTCGCGTCGTGTTGCTTCAATTATTTGTATGCTATCAACTAATTTATGTAATTCGACGATTGAAAGTAAATTTTTATCACTACAATTTTTTAAACTGACAAAAAACTACCTTCACTTTCTAATCAGGGCCGTTTCTACCATTAGGCAAGACAAGGCGGCCACCTAGGGCGGCAAGATTTTAGGGCGGCCGAAGAACGGATTGGTTTTTTTTTTTGGTTGTTAAAATAGGATTGTGTTTTTTTTGGTGGGGGCGGCATTTGAAAGGGAGGGGGCGGCATTTTTCAGTTCTCGCCTAGAGTGGCAGAACACCTAGAAACGGCTCTGTTTCTAATATTGTGATTTACGAATTCAGCAAAGTTGAAAAGTCCTGAGGATGAAAATAAACAAGGTAGGATAGCGATTAGTAAACCAATCACAGTGCTTCGCAACGGCTTCTGAGTCACCTTTACTTTAGAATAGACTGCGCCGGGGTGGTCAAGAAAATGCGCGCGCGAGTCTGTTTGCGACCCCATGCTATCTTACCTACCCCTGTTTATATGGAATAATCGTCATTCTTAACCCAAACCTTGTTAATACACTGAATTCCTAATAATGATTTTAAAAAAGAAATAAAAAACTTAAGTTGAGAAACTGTGAAAAAATTTAAAATGGGAAGAAAAAAATGAAGAAAAAAAAATGCCCATGAGGGGATCGAACCCACGACCTTCGCGTTATTAGCACGACGCTCTAACCAACTGTGCTAACAGGCCACCTACAACATTCAACATTCAGGCCATCTACAACTGAGCTAACAGAAGCCGTTGCGAAGCATTGTGGGATATGTGTCCACAGACAGACAAACCGGGGATATAAGGCGTCTTTCAGAAGCCTAAAAGAAAATTGAAACACCGGAAGAAGTTGACACAGCATTAACTTTCCATAAGAGTAACTTAGATAACTACAAGCGATTCAAAAAAATTTTATATTGTCAAAAAACTTCTATTTTCTTCCATTTTTTATTATTTATTTTCTTTCTAAAGTATTTTTGAATGTAAATTAGTCACGTTAGATGAAGGATAGCGTATTGTTATGTTGTATTTTGTAATGAAAAGTGTTTTGCAAGAGTGATCAATATTTTTCCTACTTGATAATCATATAGTAAATAGTCTTACTGTGTTACGAGTTAATCCATCAAACTACAGTCACTCGACTTAGGTATTCAAGGTTATTTCGAGAGATATATAATGAGAGATAAAAACTCAGCTTATGATGCATAGGGACTGCTTTGATACCCACTGGCATAACAATACGTCTCAAAATTTAGCCATTCTATATCCCAGAGAGATCAGTGTCCTTTCTGTCCGATCTTATAAGGAAAAACTCAAATTATAACATCAGCTCTTAACGAATTTCAAAACTACAGCAATAAGACCTCGTACTTTCAATTTATTTGTTGCTTCAATCTTTATAACAAATATAAGTTGATTGATACACTTGTAACTGACAAGGAGTGGTCACGGCCTGTACATCCCGTAAATCAATGCTCTTTTGTGAGATGAAAGTACACATGGAGTACTTCAAAAGTATATATGGGTTGAGCGTTTTTTGAGATATTTGTCAATGTTTTCATCGATTTTCAAGTATTAGCTTATTAACTTCCTGATGTCAGTTTGAAGGCAACTGTTGTTGTGGCGCGATTTTGTTGTGCATTTTTACCTGTAATAAAATAATAATTTTATTTTTACCTGTAATAAAATAATAATTTTACTTAATAATCACTTTTAAAACTTTTTCCTTTCAACGTTGCGTGTACTCACTGCAGAGCTGTTCATTTCCCCAAAACGAAATTTAACAAATAACCAGGTGATTGTCTATAGTGTTCTTACTTTAATTTTTGTTTTATTTTGCCGAGCATAGATCGGTCTTTACAGGTACTATTATATTAAAGAAAGAAGGAAAAAAAAAAGAAAGCAAATGGGGAAAAAAATGAAGAAAAAAATTAATTAATTAATTAATTAATGAAAGGAAAGAAAAAGGTTAATCGCTTGTCTTTTAAAAAAAATGTTTGCATATTATGTAAAAATACAGAATCCTCCGCATGTATAATAAAGTTCTAAATTATGACAATCCTTTATTTTTTTTTATTTTCTTAGAAGATATAAGTTTAATAAATATTTTTTATGTTTTTCTAAAAAAAATCCTTTAAGGAATTGGAATAAGTTAAATTTGTAGCTTTTATATAATAGCATGATTAGTTGATTGTGTAAAACTGAATCCATGTAATTTGCGATTGGATTGTAATTGATATACTCATGTTGAAATAGTAGGAATAAATAGATGAATAATCTGAAATTTAGTTGGAAGGATCGTCTTTCTAGCCGGTCTTTTAGGAAGTTTCCAATTGCGAACTTAAAGAATCAAGTTTTTAGGCGACAATTGTCGTGTGTCGATAGTTTGTCTTGCCTATCTGCCTGTAAGCATGAAATAACTGAACTCACTAGAAATATTCATGAAACACGGTGACCAATGAAATTAAACAACCCAGAAAATGTCATCCAGATTGGATGAAAATTTAATAATTATTTTTTTTCATCAACCTTAGATAGTCAATGCTATGACCATCTCGATCTTTGACTTGCTTCAGAATGACAAAAAGCAAATAAGCTGAATAAATGATATGGTTTACCGTGCATGTTCTTATTATTAACTTGACTTCATACGAATTTCAATATGTTGCCTATCAAATAATATGAAATAATAGGACAATTTGATTTAAGGCTAAGATGACTATAAGATTTTCTTTTATAGTGACAATTTCGATGAAGCCAAACAATTAATTGCATTATTTTATTAATTATTCTAATTTATTTCGATTGAAATTATATTTAGATTGGACAACTGATAGCATATGAATTACGCATTGTGCTACAATTCACGGGAATTCAAGTTTAGATTTTTATTTAGTGTTGCTCCGTTCCTTTCTATTCTAAGTCTACAACTGAACTGTTTAGTCACTAAAGAAAGGGTAAGACCGAAATCCAACTGGTACAATTCCCGCCCTAACTGGTGAGAGACTTTACGGTCACTTAAGCCAACTGTGATCCATGTACAGCAGACAGGCATTCGAATGTGACAATGGACCGACGCGACCGACTGCTCCTTATCATACGAAATTAGATAGTTAAAAATAAATGGTCTAAGCCTTCGATCTTCCTTGTTCTCATCTAATATAACAAGTTATTTAAAAACAATACTGTAAAAAAATTACAAAAGTATAGTATTCGATAATTTGTAATTTCGTTATTGATATTTTCTTTACATAAATCATTCGTTAAAAAAAATTATAATCAATTATTGTAAAATCAATTCCTATTACTATTTTACAAATTTTATCAACTTTAATAATTCCATCAAAAAAGTTTTAAAAAATCTCATCGTTAACTGTAGTCTATTTAATAAATAACAGCAATAAGAATTTTAACCAAATTATAATATGAATGTAAAAAAAAAATGTAAAGATTAAAAAAAAAAAAAAAATCTATTTTTGGTAAAATTAATTTCATGTAGCATTTAGGTAATATAACATAGTAATTTATTGTAATAAGTACTTCTTATAATGTATAACTGAATTGTTAATAGTAAAAATAAAATAAATATACAGTATATTTTTTAATTATCAATGTTGGATAAAAGAAACAAAAAAATTAGTGCTCATTATAAAAAGTTAAAGTTGCGATCAGGCCCAGAGGACCGCGCAATGCAACTGGAGGGTAGGCTCCAGTGTTCAGAACCTACGGGACAAAGTTGAGGACGGGGGGGTCGACCCGTCGCTCGCCCGGCTTTACCTCCCGGGAAAGAAACCCGGTACCAATTCTATAGAGGGCTGGGTAGACCCTAGGGCCCGTTTGGAGGAGAAAGAAGCGTGGAAAAATTCCCGTCCTCCGCCGAGGCCGGGAATCGAACCCGCTACCTCCAACCCGCAGCCAAGCGCCCTTACCCACTCGGCTACCGGGCCCACAGTGCTCATTATACAGTCTATATTTTTTTATAATTTATTAAATCTTCATTAAGAAATCGGTAATGAAGTAATTTGTTTTATATAAGCATCTTTCATATATTTTGTAAAATAATTACTCCTTGAAATCCTATTAATATTATAATACTCCTTTAATTCCACAATATTTAATTCCACTCGTATACGGAAATGTTTTATTTTAGTTCTTATTTTGTAATCCTAGTGAAATGTAGAGGAAAGAGAATAGTTCCTTGTCCTTTGATACCACTTAAAGAAGTCCTTCGCAAAGAAGCAGGAAATATTGTGGAAATTAAAGGAGTAGTTATAATATTAATTTGTTTTTTTTTTTTTTTTTCCTGACTGTTGTTTCTTGAATTAAATCTCAGATCCTCTGAACAGAACAGGTGAAAAGGAGAGTAAAGAAATTACAACAAAATTAGAAAATGAGGGACAGGAGAGGAAGAAGTGGGTGAATTATCATTGTTTGTAGTACCTTTCAGCATTAAATTTTACAATCAACTAAGGAATTACGGCAATCTTAAATCGAAATATATGCATGGTTTTTTGAGAATCTCTACCGTGTTGAGCTGCTGGCTAAGTGCTAATTACTAGTTCTTTGCTTTCGTACGAGGGAAGGTTATTTAGTCTCTCCGGGGGTTAAGAGGCAACGAATTTTCTTTGATGGCCATAAGGATTGATGAGTCTGACCTACACTTCATTATTTTTTGGAGAGTTAACAGAGTTTATACAGTTTATTTAACGAAAACCTGGAATTTCATGGCAATTTGGATCCATAACTTTCAGATATTAAGAAGCGTAAGATTAAAGCATCGGCTGGTTTTTCGTTTTAGTTGTAAATAAAAAAAAAAAAATAGTTCTCGGAATTAATAAAAAAAATTAAAAAAAAAAGGCAAACGAAGATTTCAAATTTAGCCTCCGTCAATATAAGCATTCAAGCATATTTGATTAATCTACAAAAAAATGTAATTTAAAACAAGCTTATTTATTAAAGATCAACTATTTTCTCTATCGAATTGAAATCACAACCGAGATAAAAAAAACAAACTCCATCTCATCTTGGGTATTATTTCCGGATTCATTCACAGAAACATAATTTCACTGCACGTGGCTTTAGATGAAAAATTCAAACAAAGCTCTCTTCAAATAAGCATGGATAAATTAGCTTTATCTGTTTTTGAGATCCGTTACAGACATTTTATCTAGAATTGGCATCGGTTGTCTTTGTCAAGGACGTCTAATCTTCTATCTTGTATTTCATTTTCTTCCGAATATTGATCTGCGACAGATTCGATATCGTGTAAATCTCCCGTTTCTTTAACTGAAATCAGAATTTTTTTGTTGTTGATTCACCAAAGGATAAGCTTATATTTATCTTAGATATAATACACAAATTGAGTTAGATCTGATAGTACTTATCTATGCATTATTATTATTATTATTATTATTATTATTATTATTATTATTATTATTATTATTATTAATTTTAATTTTTAGGTTTAAAAAAAAATTAAAAATTTTGTTAAGTTTCGTTAATTCAAAGAATTAAAACTTTTGTCAAAGTTTTGTAAAAATTTGTTAAAATTAGTTTTGTTAATTCAAATTAATTTTATTAGGATAAAAATATGAATATTTCCTACTTATTAAACCTTTTAAAAAATTTATAAACTATTTTATTAATTTCTTTATTTCTTGAGTTAGTTTATTTTTTTAGTTATGTCATTTATTTAGTTATGTCATTTATTTATTTACTTTATTTTAATTTATTTATTTATTATTATTTTTTTTTTTTGAAATTTAATCTATCTTTGATTATCTTGAAATTCGTTTTAAAATTTTTTAGGTTTAAAGGTTAAAAAATTAAAAGATTTCGTATGTAGGTCCCAGGCGGACGAGAGGAATAATGAATATTTGATCTAATGTTAAACATCACAGGACGAAAGTAAGGACTGGAGTCTAGTCCGACGTTTGTCTCACTTTCACAAGAAAAGAACTCGGTTCTCCTTTCAGTGGAGATTAGGATTTCGTATAGGAAGAAATAACCTCAATAAAAATGTTGGACTCTCACTAGAAGAAGACCGGTGGACTGATGCACTTTACTTAGCCAAACAACTACATTTTGAAGTCTCATTTACCCTAGAGATAAAGGAGGAAGCTAAGCCAGAGCCCGATAGAAACTAAGTTGTCAGCCCATCCCTGTCTCTGGTCCACAAATAAGCTGATAGAATATGATGTACTGAAATTGTAACAAATGATTCTATTAATTCTACCCTCCCCAGGCTAACAGCTTCATTTGACCATTCAAAAGCATGGTTACAAAAATAAATGACATTCTAATTAAGACTGTTTGTGTTTTTCTGAATTGAATATCTATATGAAATTTAGAAAATTTTAAGATAATTAGTTTTTTAGTTATAGTGTATTTATATAAATATATTAATATTAACTTTTACGTTACTTGAGCGTGATAATGTTATGAGTTAACTGGTCAAATTTACACGGAAAAGTTTTCAATTGAAACTCGTAAATTTAAGTGAAACTTTGCGAGTTGATTACTAAGAGGTGGAGGAAAGCTGTTAACCCTTTTCATTCTTACCCAATCGCTTTAATTAATTAGCAAATTCACTTAATCATATTCAAAAAATGAAGAAATTATATTTGCCAATACTAAAATATACACAGTGTGGTGACATAGTTCACAAACGGAGTGCTTCAGAGAAGATACTAACTTTATCATTTCTGTAATGGTACTACATTTCATCAAACATTAAAATAAGCTTGTTTTTGATGTTTTTACGAGTGTCGATGTTGTCCACTCTTTGGAATTGCTATGGAACTCACGAACTATTAAGTGCAGCAACCTTCATTAGTAAACTTACTTTATCTTCTACTGAACCAAATAGTTTCAATAAGAAGAGCATTGAACTGAATATTGAGAAATCAGTCTTAGAATGAATTAATGTTAACCTCTTTTCCAAAGAGAAGCTTTTTCAACTGATAACGATGAATAAATTGACTCGTTGAACCGAATTCATAAATAAGATTATTTAGTTTAAGCTACGAATTCAACATGTAGTGGAATAAAGTCGGAATATGTTGTTTATGGTAATATCACATGTGAATAACCATAAGCAAATGGTTGATAGCGGTTTCCAAGTGAAAATTTGATGGATAGTTTGTTCATTATTCCTATTTGATGGACATAATTCTAACTTATAGTGAAATCCAAACCGAAACTTATTATAACTTTGTCGCTTAGCTCTTCCACGACTTTTGACACTCCCTCGAGGCCAACAAAATCAGCCTACTGTCTTTACAACCACCATTGTGCAAATTCCGAATGTTTGCCCCAAAGAAGAAAACTTTTTTTTTTTCAAATGACTAAGTTATTGTAACTGTCATATTCCAATAAAGTTAAGTTAAACATCGGCAGCCTTACCTCCTTAGGTTCAATGGCTGTAAGGCTCCAGGTGTTTCCTGACCAACGGAACTAAAAGTTGAGGTCGGGTGGTCAGCCCACTTGCCTTTAACTCCCGGAAAGAAAGCTGCTACCTGTTCATTCAGAAGGGGGGGGGGGAGGAGTTGTAGATCCTAGGACCCACTGGAAGAGAATTCAACATGCAAAAAATCTCCACCGGCGATTGAATCAGACTCCTCAGTCCACAGTCAAGATCTTACCATTTGACTATCGGGCCCTAAATCAAGTTTAGTGAACATAGGTAAATTATGGATTAAATATAAGTTAAGTTTTTTACAAGTTTGTTGAAGCCCAACAAATCTTCGAAATAAAAAAATGCATTTCAAAGTATAATTTCAGTGTGAGTTACTTAAGGATAAGAATACAGTGGGAAGATAACATAGTGGTAGATACATAAACAGTCTTACTTGGCCCTGTATGCTTTGGTGTTCAGTGATTCTAAAATCTGCTAAATTCATACCTTAAGTTGTGCCAATGAGTGCAGCAGTATCATGTAACATATTTTATTCCTTCAAAAGAACTTGTAACATGTAGATACCATGAACTTCGATCTCCAGTCTAAAGAAGTTTTTCTTGAAGGATAAATATAATGTTGGTAATGTCTGATTCAATCACATGACATAAAATGGAATTATTTCAAAGTGAAATTAGAGAATTCTCATCAGACATGTCTTGTTAAATTTTATCATATAAAGGAGGAATTGTAATCTTTCTGTCAATTTAAATAGTGTTTTCACTGTATAAAATAGCAAAATCTAAAACTGCAAATATTTTATATCTGTATATATGATGTATTGACATAAATAATTATTGCTGTTTTTATATTAAAATACAAATTAGCACAATACAAAGAAAATGAAACAGATAATTTGTTTCTTATTTAAGAAATTCGAGATGTTTTCTTAGAAGCAAGATTTGGCTGAGCAAACGAACCTGTCTATTATCATTTTCAGTAAAAAATGTAGGCTTTATATTGTCTATTCTTATGTAAAATTAGACTTAATTTTATTGGAGTTGTGATTATTTAAAAATCTCAATCTTAATAATTTAGGAACATCAATCTTAATAACGAATTTTAACTTCGTCATTTCTGTTTCTGTATTTTAAAACCGAATATTTCAGTGTATTATCTGTGCTTTACTGATTTAAAAATATGAATTTTCTAAGAAAATATGCTGAATGTTAATTAATGTTAAAGCTGATGTTAATTAATAGTATCTTTAGTTTGAGTCAAACCTATTCAACTATGCAACTAATAGCTTTTGATAAAAAAAAATATTTTCATACATGTTGTCATAAGTTAAATAAACATCAATTATTTAAAGAAAAAAAATCAAGTGAAACAAAAAAAATGTTTATCTTAAAGATTTATAATTAACTTATAGTTGATAAAGCATTAAAAAAACATGATTACTTATAATCATCTTGGTAGAAATATGTTTTTTAACTTGTTTCTTATACGATGATTTAAATTTGTGTCTGAAAAGTAGACAGAACAAAAATTGGAAAATAAAAGTTTAAATTGTCTGTAAATCAGAAATTGCTAGAACCAAATCCAACTGCTAATTTCAAATCCATTATTCAAATTAGAACTACTGTGGCGTTTCACTATGCATTTTCTGTGTGTCTAGAGCAGTGGTTCTTAAACTTTACTGCTGATTCTACTCTTTCGTTTCTCAATATTTGTTTGCGCACTCTATTAAAATAACATCTAAACCTAAGTTATTTTGTAATAATTGTAGAAAGGCAGAAAAATAATTGTAAAAAGAAATTCGCCATAAAAGTAATTTTTTTTTTTTTGAGAACTATACATGACGCAATTATACATGATTTTTAAAACTAAATGAAATTAGAAATGTATTGGGTTGTTTCATAATTATTGGCCGATTCCGGCAAGAGTAATTTGCAGAGCCAGTTACAAAGGACGCATCTAATAGGAACTTACCAATCGCTCTTGCAAAGTGAATGGGTTCAGTCCACATATTGAAAAAAGTTATTTCAGTCAGGTCAAAGAAGTTTGTGTTGCGATGTGAGATTAGTGAGTTTTGCACGAATTCAAACTTGGACGTAATGTGTCCGAAACGGTTGCTAATGTCAATAAAGCGTGAGGTTGATTCAGTTGTGCAGAACTGTCTGTAGTGTGTTTTCAATGTCCCGTGCCGGTGATGTTGACGTCGACCATAAGCCAGGAGCCGATCGTCCGGTTGTTCTTGACATGGTACAGTTAAAGCAGAAATTGGAAGAAAAAACAACATCCACCGTACGTGAGCTCAGTGCCGAACTCAGTGCCATATCACCAGCGACAGATTCCAGACGCCTAGCAGCTATGGGCAAGGTTAAATAATTGGATACCTGGGTTCCACACGATCTCACCGAACAGCAGCAGACGGCGTCTGGAAACATGCATTGCCCTTTCAAACACGTGAGGTTAGTACTCCCTTTCTGCATCGAATCCTTACGGTTGATGAAAAATGGGTGCTTTATGTCAACAGAATACGAACAGCGCAGTGGCTCAGTAATGGGGAACCATCGAAACAAATGTCCAAATCCGACTTACACCCACAGAAGGTTCTGATCTCTGTGTGGTGGACTGCCAAGACTGTGGTGCATTCTGTGATTTCGCCGCGTGACCAAACAATCACAACTGCCGTCAGATGGACGAATGTCACCAGAAATTATGCAACAAACAATCGTCTCTCAATAATCCTTTGGGTCCAAACTCCTGCGCGAAGGAGCACCACCACATGTTTCTTGGAAGCATAAAAAAAATCAACGCCTTGGATACGAGGTCCTCACTCACCCTCCGTATTCACCAGACTTAGCCCCATCAGACTTTCATAAATTTCGCCATTTTGACAACTTCTTGAGGGGGAAACGGTTCCCTAACCAGGATGCTGTCATTCATGCCGTTAGCGATTTCTTAGACCACTATGATGCCAGCTTCTGCCATCGTAGCATTTTTGCACTGAAAACACGTTGGGCACAGTGTATTGCTGCCAAAGGCAGATATTTTTTTGAATAAAATGTACTTCTTTGTCTGTTACTGCTGATTTTTTTATTTGTGTCAGAATCGGCCAATAATTATGAAACAACCCAATATATATTTGGTGAAACAAAGTAGTTTGCCCTTTTCTGCCTAATTTGTTTCTGATAATTTACCTTCTTTAAAAAAAAAAATCTGACAAGTCTCGACCTCTAGCTGATACATGCACTCTTAGGTACATAGACCAGTAACTGATCTACAGGGTATCAAATATATTAGATACCCTCTAAGATTATCTTTTTTTAGTAAAACTTTTCTTTTACAAGTTTTCACGTTGATGATATTCCTATTGTTTCCGATGAACAATAGGCCTATGAAGAGATTAAGATTCATGATGAATTGAATTGCAGTTACTTTATCATTGCAGAAAAAGTAAATAAATAAAACCATAAGTCTTCTTAATTCTCCCTCTTCTAGACATTCTATCTATTGAAAAGTCTTCAAATCTTCAAAATAAAAACAAAATAAACGTATAAAACCATACATTTATGGAAAGTCTACTAATTAGAAATACCAAAAAGATAAATATTAATAGAAATGAAGGTGTTAATGTAAACAAATTTATTGTGGAAATGGCCAAAGAGTTTAACAATATATGTATTTCAAATTGTAAAAATAAGGTGAAAATTAAAGAATTAGGAGAATAGCATTTGTAAGTATTGTTGTAACAATACAATTTCATGAATGTCTCATATCTGTATCGTTTTCCTCTACTTGTTTGTAACGTATTGTTGTTGTTTTTAGGCTTTGAAAAAGAAAAGAAGTCATGTCTTTTCGAAAATTAAGAAATATTTATTTCAATAAATGTATGGTTTTATACGTTTATTTTGTTTTTATTTTGAAGATTTGAAGACTTTTCAATAAATAAATAAAAGCTTGCCTTTATTATATAATAAATCCAGTGTTCCATTGGTAAAAAAAAATGTTTAAATCTAGACAGGTTTTCTTTGTTCCGATGTTGGCTTATTATAAGAAATGATTATTAGCACACACAAAAATAATAATAATAAAAATCATATAGACTTATATTTTTTTAGATACAGAGTTAAGATATGTAATAAATATCTTATTTCCTTTTCTTTTAATATGGATCTTTATCACTGTTAGACAAAAGCAACTTTATTACTATATTTTATTTAGTTACTAATAATTGAAGTAGAAGAACGTGAAAAGAAAATAATTCAATCGAATTTTTTAAATTCACACATTTCTTTTAAATAAAATATATAAAAAAAAATTTCATTTAAAAATATGTTAATTTAGCTTTTTATTAATTTCCAACACATTTATTCAGTTTTCTAAAAGTCTATATTTGCTCCCTTTTTATTAACCGTATTGTTATCAACAAATCCATTTAGTTTTACAGATTTAATAAGATCACAAAACTTCATTATTTTCCATGTTCGAAAGCCATATATTGGAATAACATTATTTTCCTTGACAACCATTACTAAGACTTGTGTGGGTAAAGTTAGATATGTCCTAATTCTCGATTTATTTCTATTCAGGGTTGTTTTTCGAGGGATATGAGGAGATTCGCCATATACTTACCTTCCTAGAAACAATTTTGTATCATAGATTATATTTTTATTTTATTTTTATACTTTTTCTTTAACTTAGTAAACAAAATTCTATCTAACTGTATTTGTTTAAGTTTCGTTTTCTCAAACAAATTATCTCGCCCCTCATCAATTGATTTTTGATGGATCCCTACTTCTATGCTCATTAAGAATAGCTCAGTTAACTTAATCGTAAAGAATTATAGAAAAGTGTAGAATTGCATAATTAGTTTTATTTTTGGGTTTTTTTTTTAATCTTTATTTCGATTTTTAGAGCAAAAGAAGGTCGGGATGAAATTTCAAAGATTCCTTCGATCGTTTATTTTATTTATACATTACAACTTTCTTTCTATTGAGTAATTAAGTTAATAAATCGAATCACATAACAAAATTTATTTATTAATTTGCATTTCATGAATCAATAGCACAGTTCAGTTCTATCTGTGGCTTAATTGCGAACTTAATTACATATTAAGTTTTCAGAGATCATTTATATTTTTTTTTTTATCTAAAATAATAGTTCTTCATTATTCATAAATAATGTTTTTTCCCTTTAATTAAAGTAAAATTCCTCGACTTAATGAACGTCAGAACAATCCTGTATTATTATATAAAAATTTTACAAAAACATACAATAAAAGAGAAAGGAACTTTGGATTATGGTAAACTCATTAAAATATATCTTCAAGCAAAATTAATTGCTGAATACCGTGTTCATTAAAATTTTATTGACTAGCATTACAATCTCAGATCTAGATGAAAAGGCTGGTAGTTGCTGTTGTAAAAATCTACAAAGATCTGAGGAAATACCTAATTAGAATCTTCCTAAGTAGATGATACCACCATTATTATCATTGAAAATTTCTTACTGAAAAGTAGGTTTTCTTTTCTTACTGAAAAGTAAACTGAGGCATTTTAATGAAAGAAACAAATTACTTGTCATCTTTTGGATAAATTAGAACTTTTCTTTATGTCTCTAACTTATTTTGTAATGAAGCAGTGCCCATAGAAAATAAATATTATTTCAGTTATTACATTTTTTCGTTGCTTTGTCATTTGTCAGATCACGATAATCCGGACATCTAATTTAGGGCTCTACGTTTAATTAACGTTACTGAATTTATAACTCCAACAAAATGGATATTGGTGTGCTATTTATTCATATTATTATGTGTAAAATGACATGTAATGCCATAGTATCATGATGACTTGAGCCTGTTATTGTGGTCGAAATGTTAACAGTAGAGGAAGTGGGGATTGCTTTCTATTATAATTAAAGAACTAAGTTCCAAAGCAAATAAAGTTAGAATTGGAAAGCAATTGACCTTTCCATTCGGTGTTAGCCACATAACCTCATCAAAATAGTGAAGTAAACACACAAGATTATATACGTATAAAGTAGAAAGAATTTTATCCAGATAATCTGACAATTCAAGTTCTATTTTTGTAATAATAAAAAGGAAAACACTTCAATGAAATATACAATACTGAAAAAAAACTGCATTTTTATTTTTTTAAAGATTTGAAAAAAAATTATGCTTAGATAATCGAAAATTCCGGATAAACAGCTTCAACTGTACAAGTTTACAAATTATGTTACTTGTATCTACTAAGTTAATAAAAGTCATTGGTCTTTCTACAATGTTCTTTCTTTTCGCACTTTCTTTTTTATTTACTTTTACTAAATCACGTGATCAAGTTGCTCAATAAAATTTTCAATCTTGAACTTTCAATCTTAAATCATATCAAGGGTGACAGTTATTAAAAAAAAAAGTAATAAAAATGAATGTTTAAGCCTATATATACTATTTTTCTAAATTAACAAAATTTTTGTAATTATTTACAAATTCATTAAGCTTATTTTGAATTAAAATCAAACTTCTTTCGTATTTGGGAGTAACGAAAATTTTAAAATTCTCCTGAAAGCAAATGCAGATGAAAATATAAATGTAGTCCTAATGTGACTGGGCGAAGTTACAGCAAACGAGACTCTGCGGTATTTTCCACATCTTAAAAGAGAGATAGACAAGGCCTTTCGCGTGCTATTGATCAGGAATCGTCTTCAGGTCGAAGACCTGAAAATCGAAATCTGGATAATTAAACTGTAATCAAAGGTACAGACAGCACCCCAATAAGTTTTGACTGCAGATTTTTTAATATTATAAATACAAAAGTAAGGAGTTTCTAAACAAACAAAAAAGAAAAAAAAAATATTGATCAATTTAACTTTCAAGTTTTAATCCGGGTAACCGGTTTTCAGATAATGATACTCTTCTGTTTTCCACTTTCCATTGGATTTTCCACTACTGCATTTACCCCAAACACTTAAAAATGTATTTAGGAAGTATTCCAAAAAAAAAAAGTTCAATTAACTTGTGACTTACTGAATGTAAGTGAAAAGAAAAAAAACAAACATTGTTTTGGAAAATGGTTTTTAGTTTGAAACTGAATGTTAAATTTGTGTGTGGTAACGGTTTTCTTTTACGACTGAATTTACTGCAGCTTATACTTTTAATTCCAAGTTTTTCTTGGGATTCGAGTAACAGTCACCTACACTGTCCTTTCAAACACTAGATCTCTACAGCCTATCACAACGACTCCAGCTGCAGTCCACTTTATACACAAACATATTATGAAAATTCAGAAAAAAAATTATCTATAATAAAATCCCCCTCTATAATTAATAATAAGAAGTACATCATGGGGATAACTGAATGGAAAGTGAATAATCAAAATTTCGTTTCATAAAGCCTCACAATTTACTTAATGTGACTTAATTCGATAACTAAACTTCGTATCTATGATTTCACATCCTTAACCTGCGAAGTTCGCAACTTGCCAAATAAGCGAACAGAAATAGATATGAAGTTTTAAAACTTTTGGAAACTAAATTACTTGATAAATCTTAACTCAAATAGAATGAGGCTGTCAAACTGTTACGTATACAATGAAAACCAAATGGCGCATGGGCATTATTGGTAGGAACAATAATGTTGCGTTGATACTAACAAAATATAAGGTGGCCGTCGACTTTCGCACATTTTGGTTCCTGAAAATGTGTTCGAAAGTTGAATGTTCGAAAGTAGAGGGATGTAAAAAAAACCATCAAAAATTGTATTTTAAAATACGATATAATTAAGTTAACGAGGCATGTTTAAGTGCTGTCAGGTGTTTTCTTTATAAACTTTTCAAGAGTTAGTTGATTACCACCTTTTTTTTTCTTTTTTCTTGATATAGAGCTCTATGAAATGCCGTGTCTTTCTCAATTGCACTACGTACTTGAAATATACGTTCTCCATTGGGATCACATTCTTCCTTGATAGTCATCTACATTGAATATTTGGCTAGGAGAATATTCTCCATCTACAATAATTTTGGACAATGAGGAAATAAAATTCTTTTGCAGCTTCTTTATCTGCATCAGCCGATTCTCTAGTGAATTTAATATTATGTAAAGAGTACCTCATTTGAATTTGTCGAACCAGCCATTACTTGCTTGAAACACCGTGTTAGAATCTTCTTTTAATCTAATCCTCCAATCTTCATGCAAACTAAGATCCTTAGCTTGAAGAATTGAAAAACTCAGAGGGACATCGTTATGATGTTGATCATGAATCCATAATGACAAAGATCTTTCCATTTCATCCATCACTATGCCGTGTCTTTTGGAAACAATCTTTGAAGATATATTTCCACAATTTTGAACATATTTCTTAATGTTATTCTTGTTTTTCAAAACTAAACATATCTTAGACCTGTTTAGGAACCGCCGATTGAAGCAAAAGATTCACCGCTTTCAGAACGTCTAATTATTTCCATCTTTATCTCAATCGTATGAAGTTTATGAGTCCTTAATTTCTTTTTGTTCGTATCAACACTGTAGTTTCTCCGTTTCTCACTCATGTTTATAAATTTATAAGGGCGAAATATTTAAACAAGCAAATTGGCAAAACACACAACGCATCGACACGCAAGACTAAACCTGTTTAATATGACATTCGAACCCTAGTGACGTCACAACGAGGCCGCTAATCTAGGCAGCAATGTGTGAGTGCTCGCGAACTACCGCGCTCCGTGGAAGCGAACAATTTTTGCATTATCAACAAAAAACCTTTAAAAATTGAATTTTTAAAAATGTTCGAAATAGCGAATTGTGCGAAAGTAGAATGTGCGAAAGTCAAGGGCCGCCTGTATACAGCCCCCTCCCCGTAAGGTAGGTCGCATGTAGAATTACACTATATGAATGTTAATAAGTACGGAAGGAGTGCCACTGTGATTATAATATAATAGCGACAAATACATAGCACACCAATACTACAAGCCATAATCAATAATTATAATTACCTGCTAACAATAAGTGATAATAATTAATCTGTAATAGTAAAAGCTAAAATATACTTAATCATTTTTTGTTTTCTGTGCAAGTAAATTGAAAATGTTTCTTACTATATCGGCTATGGTACGACGAGTTCCGTTTTTAATTTATAATCTATAACGAATCAAGTTTACACAGCCTGAAATAGGTGTTTCAGATCTTATATACAAGGTAAGCACTTGTGCACTAATCAATTTTTCTTTAACAAATTTTTTCAACTAATTTAATTCTTCTTGTATTGGGAATCTAAAGCATAGTTTATAGCTAAGAAAAAAATGATTTGCTTTGCTGGAAGCTAGTCTTTCAAAGAAGTTTTTGAATGAAGGTCCTACTACCTTCATTATTTTTGTAATTTAAGAGTATTACTTGAAAATAATATTGATGGCAAACAGCTAATGCTGACGAATTAGGTGTTTATAATTGACTTTTACAAAGAAATACTGTTCGTTGCTAGAAATAAAATGCAAACAATCGTATCATGAGCCTTGTCCTGACTACTCTCTTCTTTTACGTAAGGGTCTTTGCATTTTGTCCGACAGCAGTTATAAGTGTGGATGTTGTTTTTGTTCACAAAACATTCAACATTTTGGTCGGCTTTGTAGTTCCCAAATCTGAAAAATTTACAGTTTACAAAGTTTTCACACAATTTGCTAGTTATTTGGTCACTGTAAGGTTTTCTCGGTTATTAATAAATAAACTATTTCTACATTAAAGTTTCTTGCATATCATTTGTCATACTGAGCAATAAGTTTAAAGTTAAAACAGTATCTATAAACAAGGGTGAAGGTAAAAACTTCTGAGATTAGCCTAACCGTTCAGCCTTATTTTTCCATTTACTAACAGACGGTAGGAAAGGCGTCAGAAAGCTAACCTTAACCTCAGGAAATAAACTAATTATCCTTTAGATCGAAATAAAAGCGACTAAGAAAGGTACAGTAAGCTAAATGACATCATTAAAAGAACGAGCACCGACTAAAAAATAAGCTACAGCTTTTAGTTACCATTGAAGAACTTGAAGGTGGACATGTGCTTAAAACTTGCAAAAACTGGGAAGAGTTTTTAACGATATCTAACTTTATACCTAAAAGTGGTTTTAGTCATAGTCACGATTAATTGTACAGAGATCGTTCACAAGAAATTACTCTTAACTACTGAATCAACAAATCAAGAAATACTTAGCATTAGAGTACTAGGGCGCAGATCCAATGCGATGATACAGACAGGTATTTATATTAATAAGGAAATACAAGCGGTGATATAATAGATGGAGAATGGAAAGTTAATATGTCAAGTGATCTTTGAAATAATACCCTAGATAATATTTAGTAATTCATTCTCTACGAATGCTGATATCGGAATGTACAGTTCGTATTATTATTTTTCGATTATGTTTTTCATTTTTTTTTTTTTTTAAAGATAAAAACAAGTAACATTAACAAATTCAGCTTCTGTAGTTTTTTTTTTTTCTTTAGAAAAAACCGAATCTTACATTCAATTCTATTCAAAATAATAACATTCGATGCAAGTAGATTATTGATGTACGGTAGCAAGTAAGAAAGTCTACATAAGTTTAGTCAAGAGAATGATTGTAATTGTGTATTTGCAAAATACAAACTTTTATCTATTAGCGAAACGAAATTACTTTTTTACTGTCATTATAAAATTAGCTCATTATCAGTTTACCCAAATCAAATATTACGTATTATTGTTGTAAATATTTCTTATATCTCTTAGTCTTTATATTCTATGAAAAAAACTTAAGAAATTATTTTAAAACCAAAAGTAAAGAAAATCCTTATTACATTGTATTCATAATTTTTTTTATATTTATGCATCTTGAATTCTATTTAAAAAAATAATTTTTAATTCGTTATTATTTCAGACAAAAAAAAATCAAGCAGCAATTTAAATATATATATATCTCAACATTTGAATTTTTGGTCATCGCTAATGCGTACGTCTGTATAATTTCGATGCTTCATAAAAATAAGAAAAAAAGAACATACAAATTTTTAATTATTATGAAACTATAATTTTTTGTTGTAAAAATTTCCAAAGTGAGATAGCAAATTCAAAATATTTAAAATCACTTTTACATGTTACTACAATATTATTCTCAGCTACCTAAATTTGCTTTCCTAATACTGTCTGACAAAATAAAGAATATTTGTAAAAGAAAAAAAAAGACATTCAGAATATTTCTTTATCTTAAAACTCAAAAACAAATCAAAACATTCTAGGAGTTAGTTCAAAAAAATAGTTTTGCCAATAGTTTTTAGTTTCAGTGATGAATTAAAAGTTTTGTACCTTTCGAAAAAGTATTTGAACTGAAAGTAATATTCTGTGTGATTACTTTATCTATTGTAAATAAAATAAATTCAAACAAAATGTACTTCAAATGTTCTTTTTAGTTTGGAAAAGTTTGTTTTTACTTTAAAAAGTTTTAAAGTTCAGAAAGTCTAACAAAAAAAAAGTAATAAATAAATAAAGTAAAATATAAAACCTTTGGAATTGTTTAGACTTAGACTGGTCAATCTTTTTTTTTTTTTTTGGTAAAGGAAATTACTACTTACACGACCTGTAGGATCTTCTCTCATGCCGAATTGGATTCCCATTGCTTTGCCGAAACCGGCGACGGGCAAGCCGGCAATTAGGCCTAATGACTTCGGCAACAAGCTTCATGTGTCACGGTGATCATTTTTGTTGAGCAACTGAAGGAATCAGGCAGTTCAGAGCTGATTGATGCCCATTTTGAGCGGGAGAAGGGAAGAAAAAATTTTTTATGATCGCGCAGCTGCCGTCATTGGATGCAAGCGCTCATGGGTAGATGTTTGTCGTATCGGTGGGTCGAGGCCAGCTCAGTCGGTCAGGACCAGGCGAATCGGCGTGTCTTCCCTACTCGGTAACGACGATGCGCACGCACGATTAGGTTACGCAATCAATCAGTGAATCACGTGCAGCACTGTTGGTGGAACATGTTTGAGAGACTACGTCCCATCATTGACACAACTTCGAAAAGTAATGCAAATATCAAATACAAAAAATTAGGAAAGAAAAACTGGCTATTTTAAAATAAGTTTCTAACTAACCTTGCTATCCATCTTCAGAAATGAAATTGAGAATAGATGCAATAACAAACATATGCTATAATTCAAGAAAAAGGTCCACTAATAATTTTCTAAGATCTACTTTTAACCGCGAACCAATTGCGAGATTCCCCCCCCCCCCCTTTTTTTTTTCAATGTGTTGTATTTAGCGAGTAACTATTGACGGCATTTTTCTTCCACTAAAATTTTCCATTAATATGATTTTTTTAATTTTTGTTTTAGCTGCTGCTGGCTGATAATAGCAGAAAAATTTGTTTGCAATTACTTGGAGAATCCTTCTTCTGATTACTATTAAGCGTTTTTCATGTATTCGTCTTTTAAATACACTTGATTTCAAGTCTACAGCAATAGTCGCATGGTCGGTCACATTGCGGGCTTTAAAAATATTGATAATATTGTGTGGTTTTAGATTGAAGAAAAACAAAAACAAAAAAAGAAAATCAACTTAATACATGGAACCGCGCGGTTGGCGTTGTCGCTATGACATCGGCCTCTCACTTCTGAGTACCGGGGTTCGATTCTCATGTGGGTTTCGTGATGGTGGACGATCCGCGCTGGGCAGGTTTTCTCGGGGTTCTCCCTTTTTCCCTGCACTTCTCCCACCATACTTTCTCAGTCTTTCTCTCCATCTGTCCTTATTTCCGTGGGATAGCACAATACACCTCCGGTCACAGTGCTTGGCTTCTCTGCCATCCACATTTACTACATAACATAATACATGGAACAAAGACGTTAGCTTGTGGAGAGTCAGAATGTGTTCATTGGTCATTGGAATCTATACGTTGGACAATTTTTCGATTAAAAGAGAATTCATACCCTTCAAATGCTTTGGAAAATCACTGAATGAGACTTTTAAAGCAAATTTGATGTAAAGTTGGATTTTAATTAATTTTTTATACGGTATCAGATAAAGGTAAAAGTATTTACTTTTTTTTCTTAATATATATATATATATATATATATATATTAAATATCTGATTGGCGCTCGAATAAAAGTCTTCATGTCATCGATCGACAACGCACATCTTCTTCTGCTTAGGATTAATTACAAAGAAATTCATTTACATTTTATAATTTCATAAATTATATGTAGGTGATATGTAGAATACAAATAAAAGGATATTTATCATCTTCCTTCTGAAATCATAGATTTTTATTAGCTTTCAAAAAGGTAACAAAAATTTCATCAATTGTGACAGTGATTTTTAATGTGCGCTACGTGTTTCTTGTGGTGATTCCATTTTTAAATTACTTCTCATTTTATTATTATTATTATTGCTACTATTACGCTGTTATATGCTACTGCTATTCAATTGTTTTTATTCTTTTTATTACTATTGTTGTATTTAATGAAATGACTTTAAAATCAAACACCTATTGATAGAACTTATTAATTCTTAACGGGCTTTTACTATAAATCTAAGTTTAAAAATAAATAAATAAATAAATATTAAAATTAGATAGGGTTTTACTATTTAATTTCGCTTGCTAATAGAGCAGGACGAAGGCTTTTATTTATTTCGGGATTATAGTTATGTCATTCCTAGGCCTGCATTATTCTAACCACCATAGCAATGACTATTTATCATATGTAATTCAAATCGCACTACAAATTATCTTTCTTAACTGCCCTGTATAACTTATATCCAAAGCTTTCAAGAGGTATCTGTCTCTTACCAGGCAAAGGGAACTAAGGGTGGAGCCCGGCGGGCAGATATTGTTTAGGGCCATTTGTGGCCGCATTTTTTACAGAAAGTTCTACGACAAAAGAGTTGGTAAGACTAGGCTATCTCAGAGACCGTTGAAAAAAAAAAAGAAAAGACAGAAACAAAAAAAAAAATTTCCCAGTCCACTCAATATCCAGGTCTTAATGTAACTTCATTTTGAGGACTAATCACCTAAACTGACCCGGACTGCATATAATTATGGCAGCAGGGGATCTATCAGTAATAATATACACAGAACTTTTGCTAGTCGAAATTTAGAGATTAAAATTTATAGGGATTAGTTTCAATGCTTGCTCTGAAAATAGAATGCTTTCAATGCTTGCTCATAAAATTAGAATGATATAAATAATTAATCTTAAAATAAAGAATAAATTTTAGAATTTTACATAAATTCAAAAATATGAGCTTCATCTAAATGAAACAGAATATGTACAGAGTCATTATAAAGTCTCTGTACAGTTTTAAATTGGACATTTTAAAATAGCGGAACTTTAAAACTTTAATAACGATAAAAATGCACAAGGGCTTTATAATGACCCTGTATTTAAAATTTAATTTTAAATTTTTATTCACTCATTTTAAAAGCCAAAAGTTATTTGATAAAAATGATAAAAATAAATCTTTTATTATTCATTAGAACTTCGCTTGAAAATAATAATTTATTTACAAATCCTTTTATTTCTCACGCTGTCATTTTCTAAATTCAACAAAATTTCACAGCAATTTTTTTGAGTGAAACATGAAATGATACAACTTGGCAGATTTGGCGCAAGCACAGTATTTTTTTCCTTTATTTTTATCATAATAATAATTTTTTAAAGCTTTTTATTATTATTAAAATTAGAATGTTTTCTGAATTTCGGAATAAAAAAGAAAACTGTTAAATCCCATTTCATTTATTTCAGTGTTATTCTCTTTTCTGAAGCGATAAATATTCAATACCCAAAATAAGGATGAACAAATTGACTTACGTCTGATCTCCAAGTACCTGGTACATCGCGACAAGCCTTCTAGAATTTCACTGGATTAAATAACAGTAGGATTGTCAAAAGTCCAAACTCTAATAAGCAAGTCTTCGATTCGTAGACTGCATTGTAAGTCATTAATAAAATCACAGAACATTTATTCCTTATTAATAAAATGTGTTTAAAACTACAGGTACTACTGAATCAATGTGATTTAGTAGTAATCATATCGTTAATGAATAACTAATGCTAATGAACTAACTTTCTTCTTCTATAAAGAATAGCTGTTTAATTTTATAATTTAAAATTAATTTATCAGTTAAGACAATGGTTCTTAATCTGTGCTGCCATGTAACTTACTCAAATCTTATGGCATCTTTTTCGGAAGTGAAGCACTAGACTCACTACTACTACTTATTATTATTATAAACTAGTCGGCTACCCGTCGCTTCGCTCCGGAAGCCTTGCTTATGTAACGGAAAACAACTTATTACAGTCGGACCTCGATATAAAGTCACCCGCATATAAGGTCACCCCACATATAAGATCCCTTTTCTAAAGCCCCAGCTAATTGAATAGAAATCCTATGATATGGATTATCATATATATGGTCAGGTCTTAAATACCGTAATCGCATATAAGGTCACTTTTGTCTGTGATTTCAGTGCCACACTGATTCAATTCCAAGAATTTTTCCGTGGGTACGATCTTTTATCGGCGTCATTTCTCCTACTGACGGAGGGGACAGCTTTTTCACAAAGCACTTCCCCTCAAATTCTAGGAAAAAAGATGATGAAGACGATATTCCTTTACCTGTGTTAATACAAGGTCTCAGAAATCGCGGCTGTACTATAGAAGTGAATATGTGAGAATTGATGATGAAATTGCTACCACTTCTCATGCTTCGATTTTCGAAATTGTTTCGCAAGTTTTAGATTCCAGTGCATTAGAAAGTGAGGATAACGACAGTGAAACTAAAAGTGAAGCGGTGACACAAGCAGAAGCACTCAGAGCATTAAATGTCGTAAGACATTTTATTATGAGCCATGAGGGAGCTGAAGAACATTTTCAGAAACTACAAAACTTAGAAAACATTGTACAAAAGATGAATCAAAAATCGCGACAGTCCTATACCTATATTATGGATTATTTTAGGTAAGGTCAGTTGTTCATCAGTACTTTGCTTGAGCATACTAGTACTATTTGTATACAACTTTATTCCGAATTAAAATTTTTAAAAAAGAATTTCTTTCTGATTCCATTAATTTTAATTGATTCAACTAAATTAAAAAATTATCAACTTATATAAATTGCTAATTTCGTCTGTCTCTCCGTCTGTAACTCGATATAATTAAGCTATTAAGATAGATCCAAGGTTCTCAATGGTACCATTGAATCAAGGGTACTCAAATTGGATGAAATATTAGTTCATTTTGTCATTCCATGTTGGTTCCACGAAATTTTACCTGAAATTCTAACAAACATACGTTCAAAACCAAATAATTTTGTTACCACTGCACCGATTTTAATGAAATTTGGCATACTTACTCAGTTTTTTACGTTGATTTTGAAACTCAAAACCATTTTTGCCGTAGAAGCTTCGTTCACAAGTTAGCGCAGTATTTAGATTATACAAAGGTGAGTTTTAAATGCCTTTCGGCGTTATGAGTCAAAAATAATAATTATTCTTTAGATAAATTAAACTTTAGATATGGTTGGTATTTCGTTTTTCTTTTTGGGTGGAAAATGATCCTTTAGATTAAACTCTCAGAACCTATACTACAGGTGTACAGGTAAGAAGTACACCTAAATAGGTCTGATAAACACTAAAAATTTTTTTTTTCAAATCAAATCAAATCAAATCAATCGAATCAAATATATAAATTGGCTAAGTTCGTCTGCCTGTCTGTCTGTCTGTAACTCGATATAATTCAGCTATTAAGATAGATCCAACGGTTCTCAATGGTACCATTGAATCAAAGGTACTCAAATTGGATGAAAATATTAGTTCATTGTGTCATTCCATGTTGTTTCCATGAAATTTTATTCTTGGGAATTGACCTCGACAACTGAAATTCAAACAAAACATACGTTCAAAACCAAATAATTTTGTTACCACTGCATCCATTTTAAAGAAATTTGCATACTTACTCAGTTGTTTACGCTGATTTCGAAACTCAAAACCATTTTTGCCGTAGAAGCTTCGTTCACAAGTTAGCACAGTATTTAGATTACATTTACTTTATATTTGATAGTTGATAATAAAATGATTTTTCAGATTGTTTTATGCCTGGCATCCGACAGGCTTTGCTACTAGTAACCTACTAAACGGTTTTTTTTGTACGAATTAAATTTTACAAAGAATTATACTGTATTTATATAATGCTTATTTATTGACAAATGCGTATGAATAGGTCACCCCGCTTATAAGGTCGCTTTCGAGAGGTCCCAAGGGGTGACCTTATATCGAGGTCTGACTGTATTTATTAAAAATAAACACACACACAAATTACATCAAGTAAACTAAAAAATTTTAAAAGTGTTTTTTTTTTAATTTAGTTTTGTTGTCTATATTCTCTCAATCCACGACTGCTTTTAGAACCAGCATGTGAATCATATCTAAGACATTTTTTTTTTATATAGAGATTAGAATGTAGTCCTCGTCGTCTAATGGCTCAAACGTCTAACTTCGGAGCAGAAGGTTGCATGTTCGATTCCTGTAGCGAACTTGTAGAAATTATTTCTATTTCCAAAAATTACAACAATTGCACCAGACAGACAGAGAAATAAAAGATTTTAGTAATATAGATATACTTTTAAGTGGTTTTTGAGTTACAAATCGTATTGGTTTTTAAGTTACAATTAGTGATTTTTCAGTATTCTACCTAATAGAAATAGTGCATCTTTCTTTCTTGACTCTCTTTTTTCATTCTTATTGATACTTTTCAGTGGTTTTTGAGTAAGAAATAGTGATGGTTTTTAAATTACGTTCTTAAATTACATTAGCCACCCTGTGGGGCATGCTTTCCACAAAGTTTTGATACAGAGCTAAGGGTTTTTATGTCCATTCCTGCTTCAAGAACATGGCCAGTGCAGGTATAGATGTCGGACGTGATCCCTTGACCCTCAATCGATGCTCTAACTCGTCCCATAAATGTTCGGCAGGGTTTAGGTCGGGACTCTGAGCAGGCCATGGAAGCCGCTTTACAGCCATCTCTGTATACCACTGCTGGACAGAGGCTGAAACATGGCATGGAGCATTGTCATCCTGAAAGTAACTATCGTCATTTCCAAGCATTTGCCAGAGAGTAGAAACAACCCGATTATCCAAAATGTCTTAGTAGCCTTCGGAGTTCAAGATTCCCGCAACAACATGCAATGGTCCCAGGCCATACTATGAGAATCACCCCCACATCATGATTCCCCCACCGCCGAACTTCACTGTTGGAACGATGCACTCGGGTAAAAGACGTTCGCCTGGCATTCGCCACACTTAAACACGTCCATCCGACTGGAAGAGAGTGTAAGATGATGAGGCACGTTATACTACATAAAATTGTTTTCCACTGCTCTACAGTTCAGTTGCGACTTTGCAAATACCACTTGAGTCTGGCGGTTCTGTTGAATGGTGAGATGTGTGGTTTGTGGATTTTACGGGCGTTCAATTCCTTCCGCAATGTATTGTGATTGTGATGTATTCCGCAATGTAACCCCTGATGCCTGTTGAAACTCACTGATCACGTGCGGACATGCACTTTGACGATCTCGTCTGATTTTATGTAAATATGCAGGTGTCCGGTCCATTACTGTAGGGTAGTGTAGAGTTACAAATAGTGATTTTTCAGTATTCTCCCTAATATAAATAGTGCTTCTGTTTTTCTTGAAACTCTTTTTTTAATTATAAGTGATACCTTTCAGTTGTTTTTGAGTTACAAATAGTGATTTTTCAGTTTTCTATCTAATAGAAATAATGCTTCTTTCTTTCTTGACTCTTTTTTTTATTCAAACATCTCCCGTGTACACATGCTTGTTTTTCAATATCACATAGAATTTGGTTAAGTAAGAATATTATTATATTTAAAATATTCCAACATTTCGGCAATTATAGTTCTAATTGTCATTTTCGAATTAAAAATAAACAGACGGATCGGAAATAAATAAAAAATCTTGAGATTAAAAAAAAAGGGTTGAATTCATTCATTATTGATTGGGGGAAGGACACGTAAGTCAAAAAACAATATAAAGTGAGTAGTAGTAACCTTATCCTAAAGGATAAGACGTCTGGCTTAGGATCAGAAGGTTGTAGGTTCGATTCCTGTCGCGAACGTTTCATTGTAAAAATTATTTCTATTTTCCATTCGCTAAGGAAATTGCGCCGGACAGACAGACAGATAGAGAAATAAAAGATTTCAGTAATATAGATTGTTTGCTCAGTTTTTGACTAGTGGTTTTAATATGACTTCTGATCGGAGGTTTCTTTCTTTTATTTCTTTGTTTCTTTCTTTGTTGTTATTATTATTATTATTATTATTAAAAAATAAAATTTTGTATAAAACTAATAAAAGTATTAAAATATTATAAGCATGTTAAATTGTTTCGTAGAATACCTTCAATACTAATAAGTAATCATATATTTGTATATTTAAATTATCTATACCCAATTATTTGTTATTTTCTTTCTTTTAATAATCTTTTAGATTTGTAAGTTAAATGTATATTTTTCAATTGTAAACTGTTCAAATGTATATTGTAAGAAAAAAAAAAATGTATGTAATTATCAGAATCCGTTGATACTTCCCTAACGGGACTGTATTGAGTTTACCTATCTGTGTTAATAAAAAAAAAAAAAAAAATTATAAATTGTTAAAAAATTTTACGTGCGCTTGAGTATAAATACAGTAGGGGATGCCGTCGCACTGGTCTTATAATTAAAAAATTAAAACATTTATAAAAATAGGGATTAAAACTACTAGTTTCGGGCCCTTTTGGGTCCTTTCTCAAGTTAATTGACGTTATGGGGAAGCATGCTTGTGGTACCGAGGGGTGTGAATGCCTGCGTGCGCTTTGGTTGGAGAAATTCGTGATAAAGAGGCTGACATATTGGTGAGGTTTATTTACTTACTGTGGGGGGAAGATTGAATTGGAAGGAGCGGTTTATTGTTATTAATTGCGTTATTTTAAAGGGGGAGGGGGAAGTTAGCTGGGTTGCGTTTTTCTTTTTCTTTTTCTTTTTGAAACCGTATTGTTCAATGTTTTGGACTGAGATGTTTTGATTATAACATCCAGGATCGGTAAAGATGTGTAGCGATTCCTTACATTTTCGTATGTAGGAATTGCTTTCTTTGCATATAATAGTGGTCCGGAGGAAGTCAATTTTATGACCTGTTTGTTTTGTATATATTGCAGTATAATAATTAAGGTTAATGAGCTATCTTTAAGTTTAATGGAATAGTTTTTTGAAATACATTCTTTTTCAACTAAATTTCGGATAATCTTTGTATTGTGATTAAGGGTTTTTTTATTAAGAGTTGAAAAAATTTTTATTCCTTTGATAGAATCTAAAATTTTTTTAGTCATTTCATTGTATTGAGCGTTGGTCAAAACGACTGATCCTCCTCTTAAAAAAAACAAAACAAAAAAAAAACCTCACCAGTTTTATTTCACTAGTTTTTATTTTTATTATTCTCGCTGTCGGATTTCTTCTTCCTGTCGTATCCGTTCCTGTTCCTCCTCTTCTTGGATTCTCCGTTCTTCTTCCAATCTCCTTTGTCTTTCTTTTTCCTCTAAGTCAAAACGATGTGCTTGCATGAAGGGCTTGAAAAGTAGACAAACACCGTCCAACAGTGTTACCAACCCTTCCATCGCAGCCTCCTTGGGAACTGAACCAAGTTCCTGCCATGCTTGCCTTCTATCTTTTCCAATTACATCAAGTGCTCCTACAGGAGGTGAGACTTCAGGCCTATAGGGACCATGGGTAACTTGTTGTGTGTATGCAACCAGCTTCAATTTATCTTGATATGATAGATGCAATGCTTACCTTCTTTCTCTTTAAGAAATTTAACCGCTAACTTATAGAGTTCTGGTAAAGTGAAACCCCAAGTTTGTACAAATGAATCTTCATTATCTGAACTCTTATGGTTTTCTTTACTGATATCATTAATGTCTTCAGAATTGATGCTAAGACGATCAAAGTGCGAATTTAGCTGAGATGTCCCATTCGTCGTCGCCATATTACCTAAAGAAAGTGCAGCAGATACTGAGGGAAGTGAAGAAGATATATCAACAGAATCACCTCCTGTTGCACCAGCTTCTATGTGGACTCGTAAAGACATAAAGGAATTTAAAGAATCCATTCGAAAAGAAGGCGGTGAATCTGTAATCAAAGTAGGACATGGAGAAACAGTAACTGTTCGAGTGCCCACACATGAAGATGGTACTTGTCTTTTCTGGGAATTTGCTACTGACAGTTATGATATTGGCTTTGGAGTTCACTTTGAATGGACAAAATCTCCTGGCAACCAAGTCAGTGTCCACATTAGTGAAAGTGAGGATGAAGATGAAGAAGATTTTTATTATTATTGTGCCATGTCGGTGTATTTACTAATCTTGTCTGCATGAGTTTTCTGCGTGAGTTCTTGCTGATAGGTACTGCAATATCAATGAGATAGGTCTAAATTTTCTTATTTTCATAAAAATGATTAAAAGTTCTGAAACTTGTTTGAAAACATTGATTAGCTCCCTCTTTATTGACAAAGAGTACTCAAAGCTCCATGACTTAAGCTGTTTCAAAAAAGACTCACTTTTATATGCATCTGAAAAATGTTTTCATGTATTTTTCATTATGAAATTATATTTCATAAAATAGTTGCTTTTCCTCACACAGGGTGCACAAACATACAGAGCAAGAATACTGAAACAGTGCACCTTGCAAACTACCGTCCAATCACTTGCCTCCACACACTTTACAAACTCCTCATCTCCTGCCTTGCAAACAAAATCTACACACATCGAGACACATAACATCCTTCCGAACAGCAGAAGGGCTGTCGCAGGAACTCCCAGGGTTGTAAGGAACAAACTCCTTATTGACTCAGTAATCCTGAGGCAGGTGCGCACGAAGAATAGGAACTTAGACATCGCGAACATCGACTACAAGAAGGCATTTGACTGAGTCCCTCATTCCTGGCTCTTACATACTCCTCTTCTCTACAAAATACACCCTAAGATCACGGCATTCCTGGATGTCTCGATGAAGAGTTGGAACACAACATTACAGCATTTTTATCTACTTATATTAACATTATATTCCATCTTAATAATTACACCTCCATCGTAGTAGGCCCATTCCCAAAAGGAGAGGTATTTTCCAGGGAGACTCCTTAAGTCCTCTTTGGTTCTGCCTCGCCTTGAATCCATTAAGCCACATGCTAGACAACACAAAACACGGTTATAGGCTTACCCCAGGCACTCTATGACACATACAAAATCACAAACTTACTAAACATGCATGATATTAAACTCTACGCCACAAACAATGCACAATTAACTAATTACTACAAGTCACAACACATTTCACCAAAGACATTGGGATGGAATTTGGAATCGACAAATGCCGCAAGCTACATATAACACGCGGATAGACTACGAATTCGGAGGATTTTGAACTGGACCATGGGTTGGCCATCAAATCCCTGGAAGAGGGAGAGACCTACAAGTATCTGGGCTTCCAACAAGCGCGCATCATTAACAACGCAAAAACATAAAAAACGCACTCAAGAACACATACCGTGCTCGCATTCACAACATCCTCAAAACACAACTCAACGCAAGAAATAAAATTAAAGCCATCAACACTTTAGCCGTCCCTACACTAATATATTCCTTCGGCATAATTCCATGGACAAAAAGTGAACTCGAAGCACTACAACGCACAACACGCACTACATTCACAAAACACAACATCTATCATCCCAAGTCTGCCACAGAAAGGATGACTCTTCCCCGAAAGGAAGGAGGTCGAGGACTCATCAACCTCATCACCCTACACGAAAATCAAGTACATACACTTAAAGAACACTTCCACCAAAGAGCACAACACTCCTCACTCCACTTAGCCATTGTCAAGGCTGACACACACCTCACGGGCCTGAACCTTGAATACCCTTATCCAACACTCACAACGCCCCCCACACCCACACTCAGCAGCAGCGTAAATCATGGGCTCGTAAGGAATTCCATGGCTGACGAGTGGTGAGCTGTTTGGGGAGACCGAAGGGTTCATGATCGCGATACAGGACCAAGTCATCTCCACACGCAACTACAAGAAACACATTCTACACGACGCAAACGTACATGATGATAGATGCAGGAAATGCCACACTACGCATGAGACGATCGACCACATAATACACTCACTTCCAAAAGTTAAGCACGGAGCGGTAAAATGCGAAAAAATGGACAAGTTCTGCTTTGATTGACATGAAATGCTGCAAGTAAGTAGTTCTATGTTTATTCATGAAACAAAACTAAAAGAATTACATACAGAGATAAACAAAATATTGAATTTTCATAAATTATAAGATGACGTCAGATTTGCATTATTAACAATATGATGTTTAAATTCAAAACAAACAATAAAAGCCGACATTAATAGGATATGTGAGCACCCTTCACCGACATACGTAGTTTACAGCATGTGATCATGGTTGTTACGAGGTGATCAACCACCGCAGAGTCCAGTAATCGCCATTCTTCCTGTAGAGCAGTTTCTAAAGCTCTGAAAGAGGCTGAAGGTGGGAAACGTCGACATATAGCACGGCCGAGGGCATCCCAAAGATTTTCAATTGGATTAAGGTCCGCGAGTAAGCCGGCCACTCCATATGCGCAATCCCCTCACTCTCCAGAAAGTCGTCAACGATGGCAGCTCTATGGGGACGCGCATTATCGTCCATTAAAACGAAAGAAGGACCAACTGCTACAGCGTATAGTTTCAGAATGGGGTTGGAACTTCACCTCGATACCGTACAGCCGTCACAGAACCTCGCCTGTAGATATGCAGGTCGGTCGATATCCCAATGAAATCCCTGCCCAGACCATGATGCTTCCACCGCGGAATGCGTGATGTTCGGTGATGTTCTGGGGCCGATTGCGTGTGCCCTGTTCCCTCCAGACCTTTACACGCTTATCATGGAGTTGTAGGGCAAATCTGGACTCATCTGTGAACATAACGTTACCCTAATCAGACATAGTCCAATTCACAGGTTGGCGGAACCACTGTACTCGTGTCCCTCTGGATTGGACGGATAAAGGAACACAAACTCGTGGTTCCTGGGCGTACAGACCATTCATGTGTATCCTTCGTCGAACAGTAGTGGCAGATATCGTCTTACCAATGGCCGCTACAACCATAGATGTCACACGTGTGGAGGTCGATCTTCGATTCCGCTTGGCTACAACAGCAATATATCGATCTTCCGCGGGGGTCGTAACCCTTGGACGACCGGCTACAGATCTTCGGACAACTGTTTGGCTGGTTTGGAATTGTTTCCATAATCGTGAAATGACGGAATGATGAACGCCGAAGAAACGAGCAACATCTGTTATAGACTGATTAAGCTATGTGTGTGAAGCATTGTGGGGGATCAGTTGCGATCAGCCATTGAACAACTGTGTTGCGGTCAGCCTTTTTGATTGTGTTTTTGTTGATTATTGCTTATTTTGTTTGTTTACTTCTTGTTTTTTTTCGTGTATTTTGCTGCAAAGCGCCCCCTAGGGGAACTTTTTTTGAACCAATTTTTTGTGTAATCCTTTTCCACATCCTTTGAATAGTCTGTATACAAATTTTGGTTTCAATCCCCTTATTGGTTACAGTTATAGTTGCTCTGAACAGTCTAAGTTTAATTACGATCACCTTGTACAATTCTCGAAAAGGTCATTTTCCAAGCATTGATTATTTTATGGCAAAATTAAAATAAATATCAATTTGTAGCCTTGATTATCATCGTTTTGTAGGTGAGAGCTATTTTAGCTGTTTTTCATTAAAATTGTAAGAACATATTTCGAGAACCAAAGTGCGGACAATAACATTAAGAATCAAGAATAAAAATTAAGAATCACTGAATTAAGATATGGCAGCTATCAGACAAAAGAAACATATAAGAATTCCTTCAGACACCAAACTTAATCTCATGGCTAACAATCAATTTATTACGATGAAAAACCAAAATAATATAATATTTATCAAATGCTTAGAAGTATTGCCTTTTTAAAAAATGGCCACAATTAAAAGACAAGATCGTGGTCTTTGCAGTGACTGTGTTCAAATATTTTCGGACCGCGATTTGACAAGTGAATTTTATTGGAAGAAGACGTGGTAATTCTGAGTAGCCCTACTTCTCAAATCTACAAAAAAATAAAAAGGCTTGAAACTTGCAGTTTGACAACTTAAAAATAAATATTAAAGAATAAAAATTATTCCCATATAGTGTACGATTGAATGCAATGGGATTTATTAAACGATATTCAGGGTATATCAGGAGGAAAAGTTAAGAGATTATAATATCGGTCATTACACGAAAAAAGTTTATATAAACAACCGTCCTATGCCTAAAGGTTTCCGAGATAGAACTATTTGAATTTAGAATGCAAAATTATTGTTAAGAAAGAGATAAAATGTACTGTTTCTAACATTTATTGTTCAAGTGACGAATTTGTTTACAATAAATTTTCAAAAATTCCACCGTCATCATCAATGCACTTTGCAAAGTCAGATGCTTCAGACAGTGGCACATTACGACGATATTGCGCTTCAAATTCAAGATACTGTACTTTGAAATAGATCTATCTCGGAAACCATTTGGAATAGGAAGCATATTCAAGTAACCTTTTTTCTTCGAATGACCTATACTATCACCTCCCAGGATATGTACAAATGTAATAAAATGAAAACCATATTTAGTCCTTTTGGTGCCTTAAGGTAGCAGAAAATTATGGCTTCGCTTTCCTGTAGTTGTAGTGAACTACCAAGTAGATAAAAATATGGAAAAAACTGGTTTCAAATTGTACACAAAACCATAGCGACCTATACACGATTCATTTTCTGCCACTTCCTGTAAGACACAGGAAGTGATCGCAGACCCGAACTCGTATTTTTACCCACCCTCCAAAGCATAAGGGTTCCAGTAACTTATCTCTCATGTTTATCCGATTTTTAGTTTGGGCTGAAGAAATGGTACAATGGTTCATTTTCGGCCACTTCCACTTTTAGTGAGACAGGAGGTGGACGCACGCCGTACTCGTATTTTTTTCTCACCTATTGAGAAGGAGTAACTTTATTTGCTTCTCAAACATTTAAAATAAAATTACTTAAAAGTCTCCAAGAGTTGGTCGCCAACTAAACCTTTTTTATCATAAAGATTAAGCTATGATTTTTAGCTAACAGTGTAGAGTCGAGAGTAGTTCAACAATAAATAGACGCAACATTACACTTTAATTTATGTTGTACTACACTATTGATTTACGTTGCACTACACTGTTGATTACGTTGCACTACACTACTCCCCCACCCTTTTAATGAGTTGGGGAAACGGACTGGAGAACGCAGTTTACGGCTGGCACGGGTCGTGTAAGGTTTCGTGGGTGTCGAATCGGAAGAATGCGTAGAATTGGATGTACCAGTAGACAAGTCCGACGAACGGACTAAATGACAGGCTTTGACTTTATCAATAGAAACTGTTATTGGACGGTTGGGGGTAACCAAAGTTAGTGTCTTTTCCGTCCTTTTCAGTATCTTAAAGGATCATGCATATGGTGGTGTCAATGGTGATTTAACTGCATCTATGCGTAAGAAAACACGTGTAACTGCGCTGATAGCTGGTTCTACAGAACAGGATTTCTTGATAGAACTTTCTTGTTGGTCTGCTAGTTGCCATGTATTCTCTTAATTTGTGTAACAGTTATGTTGAAGATGGAGGGGATTTTTGTGGGTACGAAAAAAATCACCAGGCAAACGTAAGGACTGTCCGAACACTAGTTCGCATGGTGCGGCGCCTAAATCAGTTTTAACTGAGGTACGAAGACCTAATAATACGGCAGGAAGAGCAAGAGTCCAGGATCCTTTATAGTTATTAATTGTGGCTATTAGAGCTGATTTCAAGGTTCTGTGAAACCTCTCTACCATACCATTTGCCTGCGGATAGTAAGCTGTAGTCCTGGTGCGTTGAAATCCGAATATGCATCGAGTTCATGAAATAAGGTTGATTCAAATTGGCGATCTTGGTTTGTTGTAATAGTGGCTGGTATACCATATCGGGAGATCCATCTCTGAAAAACGCTATGCAACTATTGGGGCTGACATTTCTGACATGGGAATTGCTTCCATCCAGCGGGTGTTATTGTTAGCAGGTAACCTTGAGAGCACGGAAGCGGACCAACTAGATCGAGATGGATGTGAAGAAATCGTTTTTGTGAAAGAGCAAACGCTTGTAAAGGAGCAAAATTGTGTCTACTGACCTTGGAACGTTGACAGTCTTGACAGGTACGAGTCCACCGATGACATCTTTCCTCAGAGAAGGCCAGACATACCGATTGGCGATAAGCTTTGATGTAGCTCGTATACTTGGATGAGCTTGGCTGTGAAGGCATTCAAAAACTAGATGACGAAAATCGAATGGAAGATGTGGTCGGTCTTGTCCAGTTGATTTGTCTTGTCCAATATTCCGTTCCGAAAATTGGTACTTTGTGAAAGTCTAGACTGGAGGATCCAGAGCGTAAGCTATGGAGTTCCTGATCTGTCGTCTGAGATAGTGCCAATTTGATATAAAAATCAGTGTCTGAGTGATAAAGCGGCAAAAGGCAGTGATTCGAGATAAGGCATCGGCGACAGTATTTTTGTCTCCTGGAACGTATCGAATGTCTGAAATGAACTGACTAATAAAGTCTAGATGTCTTTGTTGCCGAGGTGACGCACTGTTAAGATTTTGGTCAAATGCATGGCTAAGTGGATGATGATCCGTAAAAACCGTGAACGTTCGTCCTTTCTACCAATGGTGGAACTACTTTACTGCAGTGTATATCGCTAGTAATTCTCTATCGTAGGTGAAGTACTGTGATTGAGCAGTGGTAAGTCCACGAGAGCAGAATGCCAGAGGAACAAGGCTTTGTCCCTATTGTTGTTGAAAAGCTGCTCCAATTGCAGAAAGGGAGGCATCCACTGATAAGAGAGGAGGTTGATCTGGATTCGATTGTGCCAGGAGGGTTGTCTTTGCCAGCTCTTTTTTACGTCGCTGAAAGTCTGCAAGTGTGGCCTCAGTCCATTGAATGGGTCTCTTGTCCTCCTTTTCATTATCAGGTACAAGATTAAAAAGTTCACTTTGCGTGGCTGCTGTGTGTGGCATGCTCCGCCTATAAAAATTAATAAGGCCTAGGAAGCGTCATAAGTCTTGAATTGTCTTTTGGGTCGGGTAATCAATGACGGTTTGCACTCGGTCACGTTGAGGTTTAATGCCCTCTTGATTGACAGACCACCCTAAGAAATCAACCTCTGCAAATCCTAAACTAGATTTGGATATATTGATAGTTACTCCATACTTTTGGAGGACGGTAAAGAGCTGACATAAATGCTGTCGATGCTCTGTCTCGTCATTTGATGCTACGAGGATATCATCTAAATATGCAAAGGCAAAGTCTAGGTCTTGTAAAATGTGGTGCATAAATCTCATCTGGGCTGCATTGCGTAAACCAAATGGAAGGCGAAGGAATTCGAAGAGGCCGATTGGTGTGACAACGGCTGTCTTTGGAATATCTTCTTCTGCAACTGAATGATATAATAGGCTCGAACTACATTAATTTTGCTGAACACTTGTCATCCGTAGATTCCAGCATTGAAATCTTGAAGGTTAGGTAAGGGTAGCGATCTGGATTGGTCTGCCTATTAACGGCTCTGTAATCTCCGAATGGTCTCCAGCTGCCTTCCTTTTTACGAAACGAGTGAAGCGGTGAGGACCATGGACTTTTGGAAGGCCTATAGATCCCCTCGTTACACATCGTTTGGAAGGCTAAGCGGGCATCCTGTAGCCTGTCCGCTGGTAAACGTCGGGCTTTAGCAAAAACGGGTAGTCCCGTAACAGTTTCAGCTGATGGTGTGTTCTACTGGAGTTTTTTTCTGAAACTGTGTTGCAAGCTGAAAAGAGTTGTTGGAACTCAGTTAAAAGTTCGGAATAACTGCTTTGCGGAGGTATGTTGCGGAGGTTACCTATGGTTGGAACTTGAGTTACTCTACCATTAGTTGAGAGACCTGTAGTTGAATCAACCATTTGTCGTCTTTGAAGGTCTACCACTATCTGATATTTAGCTAAAACATCAGCACCTAGGACGGATGTGGTGACATCTGCTAGAACAAAGGGATAAGGCATATCGCGATTACATCCTAGATTTACAAGAACTAGACGGCTTCCAAACACAGTAATAGGTTTTCCTGAAGCATTGAAAAGAGTAGTTTTTTATGGACCATATCTACGCTCTGCAGATGAAGGTGGGAGACTGAGACAGCGGCTCCTGTGTCGACAAGGTATCTCATACCACTAGATCTGTCGTACACATAAAGACAGTGTTGGCGGGCATCACTGATAGCTTCATCACCTATCTCCGTTTGTGATGAGCATGGCTGTTTTCCGCTGCCGATGACGGTGAGTTGGAAGGTTGTATACACTTCCTGGCAGCGCTTCCAAATTGCTTGTGGTACCAGCATTGACCTTGTGAATCCGATCTGGAACGAGAGGGCTTCCGATTACGTGACTTGGAACGATTTCTGAATCGATGTTGTTGTCGACAGCGTCGTAGCGATTGGCTTATTGTACCTATGGCTGCATTCAGCTCTTCTATTCCTTTCTGTAGGGATTCTAGAGACGATGGACTGGTCTCAGCTGTAGAATCGGCAGGCGTTGAGCAACAGCATAAACCTAAGTCGGTTGAACAACTTCTAGAATACGGTCGGCCATGTTTGCGAAATCTGGAGGCTTGTCTTCTGACGCGGTTAGTACTGCTTGTACGTTGGATGGTAATCGCTGCATCCAGAGAGATTTTAGGCATCCTCTTTTAGATTGTTCTTTGCCAAGTCTTGTATCATTCGAAGGAGTTGTGAAGGACGTTGATCACCAAGTGGCATTGCGGTAAGCAATTTCCGTAATCAAAGTTCTTCACTCTCTCCGAATCGTTGGATCAAAGCATTTTTGAGAGCGCCGTATTTATCAATTTCAGGCGCGTTAGTCACTACATCGCAAATCTGATCAAGAACTTCTGCATCTAAGGCAGCAACCACATGATAAAACTTTGTGTCGTCCTTGTTAACACCAACCAGTACAAAATTGGATTCGACGGCCACAAACCAGACTTCTGGTTTCCCTTTCCAAAACGATGGAATCTTTACATATACTCGAGATAGCACGTTTGTATCACCTTCCGCCATAATGGCGATCGAATGTTCTTCGCGCGTGGATACTAACACCAACGACTGAGAATTTTATAACAATTCACGCTTGTCACGGATATCACGTCTGGATCACCACTGTTGAGAACGAGTAATTTTATTTGCTTCTAAAACATTTAAAATAAAATTACTTACGTGCAGCAAGAGTTCATCGCCAACTAAGCCTTTTTTTATCACAATATTAATCTACGGATTTTTAGCTAACAGAGTGGAGTCGAGAGTAGTTCAACAATAAACAGACGCAATAATACACTGTTGATTTACGTTGCACTACACTGTTAATTACATTGCACTACACAGTTGATTACGTTGCACTACACACCTTTACAAGTGATAAAAATTCCAATAAGGTATCACTCATGTCTGAACAAACTTATATTTTGAGCTGTTGAAATGATGAAGGACGAGAGACATACGGACATAACCTTCTTAAAAGCTTCTTACACTCTGTACAGGGTCGCTAAAAATCGACTTTTTTTTAATTCTTCCATTTTTGATATCTATGCAGTTGTCAGTCTTTTGCTATCGGCTTTTAACTTATATCGCCTAAAGGCAAATGTTGGAAAGGTTAGTAATTACAATATATTTAAACGAGGCACAAAAGAAGAAGAAAACAAAAGAAGAAGAAGAAGGGTTATGCATTACTAATTCCATGTATACTCAGCGGCCTCTATTTCAAAGCTTAGTTATTTTTTTAAATTTCTGCAAGCAAAATAGAAGAGAATTTTAAGATTTTTTTTTATTCTTTGCATCTTTAACGTATCTATGTACTGTTATTATTATTATTTTTATATTATTCAATTTTTTTATAAATTTAATCCATATCCAAAAGTGGCTTCGGACAAGGAAAAGAAAATGCCCGGGAGAGAAAAACAAACTACAGTCGCGTCGTTTTTCGCTCGTTGACAATTCTCTTCACCGTCAAATGGAACAAATTTGAAGCGATAGCCGATTTACCTAGTAATTCAGAAATACATATTCCAACACCCTGACTCTAAAAATAGTGGAAAACGTTCCAAATTACACCTCTAGCTTGGCTATGAAGGCCTTACAGTAACCTGTTCATATGATGCCACCATTTTGCTTTCTATTATAGGGTCAACTAAGTGATTCAGTTTTTTTCCAAATATGGTGATTAAATGGTGATTAATTAAAATAAGTAAACATATTCGAGAAGTTTTGGAGAAAGACCGGAAATTCTATCTCAAAGCAATTCGTAGTTGTCGGAGATTTCATCTTGATGATATTGATGCGTGGTTCACAAGGTCAAGGGATTAAGGGATTTTGACGCTCCCCTCCGACGCAACCTGACGTCAATCCATCTGTGTCCAGCGCCTGCAGCCGAAATCCTAGCCCTCAGCCATGGACAATGTGCCCTCCCAGCCTTCCTCAGCCCCATCCCCGGAACGTTCTACACGACATGGGCTAGAACCTTTAACCCGACGATGCTAGAGCCCCCTCGTCCCTGACCTAAGAACCGTTACCAGTACATACAGCCCCGAATCATCGTTAAATATCCCTGAACTGCCGATACGTAGACCTGACTGCCGATACAAAGGCGCGATTTGCCTCTAAGTAGACCCGAAGTGCGATACGTAGACCCTGACCTGCCGCTAGTTAGACCCGAATTGCAGCTACATAGTACCGAAATGCGCCGTGCCGGCGTGGTCTAGTGGATTAGACAGCGCTCTCCTACGAGGCTGATACGTCGGCACTGGGTTCGAATCCCGGCGTCGGCTTGGACGTTTACTTTCTTTCCTGTGTTTGTCTGCTTCTTCTTCTTCTCTTTCTCTTCCTCCATCTATGGCACTTGAAGAATTGTTAAATTTCAAATCGAGACAAAAATTTCACCATTTCGGACCTTTGTAGGGTTAGTGCGATAAATCCAGAAGGATGGAAGCACACGTGGGGTGTGCCCACGGTCCTACACCCAATAGAAAAATAGTCCCGAAATGCCGCTGAAGAACCGACAGAACAACAGAGCCAAAGCCGCTTAACAGACCCAATAATTTAATTTTGCTCAACGGGGCGTTGAAACTTGAGGAGGGAGCTATGATGCATGGTTCACAAGGTCAAGGGTTACGGGATTATCTAGCATCGTGGGGATTAAGACTGTTCCTGGAATGGAGGTGTCACCGGATTGGTCCTCAGCAGAGGTGGACCGAGGTGAGATTGGTTTTCCAAACGGAATCCAAAGCTCTTGTATATATACCTCTGTTGCTGTAAATAAAGTCAGTACCGGTAGTTACTTGTTAACTTGTCTCTGTCAACGTTAATTTTACCACGCAACAATATGTTATTCTATTCTACCTTAAGGGTTGTGTTTGCAACTTCTGCCGGTGGCATCTGTCGTACAGACCCAAAGAACGAGTAGTGGTCAAAGACAGCCTGAAGAAGAAAAAGGAGACAACATAAGTACTAGATCCGATATTCGAATGCAGATTTTCATTTAACCTAAATAAGCTAGTGTCGACTCTGCTATTTCTGAACGGGATCTTTAAGATAACTTCATTTTCTCTAAAATAGGCTTCTCTGCATATTGTCCCTTTCGATCGGAAAGTTATTCGGAGTGTTTAGGGTAACATTTGAGTAGTTTTACAAAATTTGGATTAAAGACAGGAATCTTCTTGCCAAATATCATTACATTCATTCTAAGAGATATCCTGATAAGCAAATAAATATTTGAAATTTAAATACGAATTAATCTTTTTTTAAAGAACTATTATATATGAGAAAGTCTGCAACCGAATATACTGGCATTATAATATCATAAAGAAATAATGTATTCGAAACTATTAAACAGTAAAAATAGCAAAAGAGTGATAAAGTCTATGGCGACGTATTGACTTAAATATATGCTTTTCAGCTATTAGCGGCCCCTAGGTTACAGCTTGCCTGTAAAACATAGGGGACCGCTCTTGCTTTTATGCTTGCTGGATGTCACACTCTGTAGTGGCCAAACGGTTAGAGATATTAGAATGAAACCTTCACCATTGTGATCAGCATCAAAAAGTAGGTGGCAACGTACAAAAAAATCAGACCTCTAGGACCACTCTCTAGGGCGATAAATGTCCCCCCAATATCGACCCGTTTCAACACATTTTGTTTATAAAATTGTGCATATTATGGGGCCGCTTTGCTTTGAACACTGTCTAAAAACATTAATTTATCTTGTATTTATAATATAAATGTATAAATATAGGAAGAGCTTTAGAGCAAAACTAGTTAAATCCAATTTTCAAAAAAAAATTGCAATCATCCATTGGTATTGGCTGTCATTTTATGTTGAGAAATATTTTGTATTTGAAAAAAGAAATGAAATATGTCTTATACTCAATGATAAATATTCAAACTTTTACAAGTGCAAAATATACATTGTTTGTAATATCTTTATCAGCAATGATGCTATATTTATCCAAAATCAGTTACATTTGCATTTTACATCATACTTTTCAAAAAAAAATAAATCTCCTTTAAAATGTATAGACCTATATTCATTTTAAGATATTTTCACCTTTCTTCGTTGATTTTTCCATTTCAGAAAAGATAAGAGGCAAATCGGGTTTTAGCTCGAATGGAGGTATTTTATTACAATTCTTCTCAATTTAATTAGAGCAAAGTCTGATTAGACGAAGTTAATCAATTAAGTTTATTTTTTTTCAATCTTGAAGAAAGGTTAATGAATCTTTTATTATGGGCTGCAATGATTGCTATTATAATTTTTTACATTTCATCACAATACGCAAAATAAAGAAAAAAACAAAAATAAAATAAAGCTATAAATTAAAACGTCATTCAGATCAGAATATATTACTATGGACTGAAGATAAGCACATACAATTGGAATTTTTCGGTTATCTTGTGAAATGCTGTCTTAAAGTAGGAATTTTTAAAGAGGAAAATGACAAATCAAAATGCTTTTTTTTTCAATAATAAGGCACTTTAACAAATTAACTGAAAATATGTTAGTTAATTAAATGAAATTCAACGTCTGTATAGATTTCTATTATTTAGAAAAAAACCCTCTTTTTGCATTCATTTGTGAAAGGGTCAAGGAAATGATTTCTGTTTTAGCCTAGTTACAGTAAATTTATATCTGCTGGCGATGAGTTGACTTTCGTGTTATCAGATCAATGAAACCATTTAATAAGCTTCAATATTTCAGTCGATGCCGAATGAAGTCTCTTTCTTGATCATTAGCCATATCATGATGGGGTTTTGATTGTATCTTCATTCAAAACAAAAATTCTATGGTCGCCATCCATCTCGTAAAAGACCACAAATTAAGAAAATTAGCTCAGAGAAGCTAATCATTTTTCAAAGTTATTGTCGTTGAAGGCATTCAACATGAATCAAACAAAGTTGTACAAACTTATTTTAAAATGTTTTTAATGATCAGTATTATCTGAGACATAATTATTGTTATATATATATATATATATAGACAGCGATCTGCCGTGTGGCCGTTGTGTCGGAACCTGGGTTCGAATCCCGGTGTTGGCATGGCTGTTTCTTTCTTCTTCTGTGTTTCGTCCCTAGTTTGGTCCCTAGTTGGCCAAATTCGATAAAGGAAGGAATATGCAGTATAAAAGAAAACATTGTGTTTTTCTGCTTGCTACTCCTCCGAAACCATAAGACATAGAAATAGAAACAAGGTGTCAAATGTTAGGTAGATTGTTGATGATGCCTCGACGTGGGTCAACCGGAAGTCATGTGACGTAAGGTTAATTTCTAAACCGTTCATTTTAGATGACCAAAAAGAAAGACAAGTTGTTCTCTATCCTTGAAATGAACTTTTTACAGGTAGTCCAGTCGCGATTAAAGGTCACGTGACTGAGAAAATGGCCTCAGAATCCAAGGTCACGTGATCACTAAAAATTTTACTTGCAACCTGAGCTATTCAATCATTCAAAAGTGTTGCTCGATGCATAGATTAAAGGTCAACAGGCGGATAATATCAAATTTCATAAAGAAAAACAAGGTAGCGATAGCGATTAGTAAACCAATCACAATGCTTCGCAACGGCTTCTGATACGTGAATGAAGAAAATTATTCAAAAGTTATAATAGGCTAACTAGCTGTTTTTATTGAAAACTTTACAATTCAAAATCCACCACAATAGGCTCATGAACACTGAAGAAGGATGAGTAGAGTACAGATTGAGTTACCTTTACGTTAGAATAGACTGCTTCGAGACACGTTCCATACTTTGTAGAACGCTATCGCTACTTTGGAGCCCGATCAGCTAGATACACAAACTCTACGGCTCTGAACTACTCTTGGCAAGACCTTTTCAACGACACCCTAATCAAGTCTCTAGCCCTCGTGGTTACTGAGTTGATACTTCTCCACAGACAGACAGACAAATCGGGGATATAACGCTTTACGGTTTCAGAAGCCTAAAAAATCTCATCAAATTGCTAAAACCACAATGCTCTGCAGTCTATTACTATAAGATTGAAAGTTCAAAAATATTTCAGTGAATTTGAGTAAAATAAAATATGCACTTCTATGGTTCTTCTATGCACTTCTCGTGGTTGCTGAGTTGATACTTGTCCACAGACAGACAGACAAACCGGGGCTATAAGGCTTCACGGTGTCAGAAATCTTAAAAATGGCCCATTTACTTACACTAATACCACGACACAAGAAGGATCGTACCACTAACTTCGTCAGTTCTACGAGAATCATCTAGAATGTGACAAATAATCACTTACAAGGTGTAATTCTTGTTGTAAATCTATTTCGATGTCTACAACAAGACACTGACATTTTGTATAAGCCTAAGGCCACAAAAGATCGAGACGATTTCATCCGGCAACGTAGAGTAAAGGTTTCATGGGGACAACTGGGTATTCACATGGGCACTGTGCATCATCAGAGTCGATAGAAAAGGTAAATTCAAAGCACTTCGAAAAAGATGACGCGTCGAGCCACACCTCCATCCTCGGTATTGTAACAGCAGAAAAGATTAGAGATGGGGATTTTCAGTTATTCAATTAAGCGATTTTCTATCAAGTCGCCCGATGGGTTCTCCCATGGACTTCAGGACTTTTAGCTTATTTAAGTCTTCATTTCTCGACGGCAGAGATAGGATAGTAAAAAATCTCTAGAAAGTATGTCAGAAGGAATAGGACAAGATTCCCGCTCTCTCTCTCTCTCAAAAGAAATATGTTACAATGAAACTGCTGTATTCGGATGATAGTTCGGAAGAAGGATCGTCATATTGAACTGGATTACAGTAGAACCTCGATTAACCGCAGTTGTCGGGACCGGACCTCCGTCGGTAACTCGAAAATTCCGCATAAGAGAGAGCACAAGGGGGATGGAGGGGAAGAAATTGTTTCTTTACCAAAAAAAAATTAAGGAAACCAACGTCGGTTAAACGAGGGTCCGGTGAAAAGAGTGTCGGATAATCGAGGTGCTACTATACTATTATTACGAGGTAATACAGCAAAGCTGTTCAGTTTTCGCTGAAATGAAAGTCAAAGTCGTTTGAAATCTAACTGCCACATAGCAAAAATATTATTCGAGTGATTAAAAAGTCTTTCCCTGTAACACTTCCTGTTGGTGTTACCATCAATTATTCCTCAATTTATGAACGATTAGCCTTGTAATTTTTTCACGCGATTTTGCACAATAATACTTACTAGTTGACCCGTGCGAATAATTCGCAACAAAAAAAACACCTTTGAGAAATAATAAACAAATCCAACAGCTGTCGTACATGTTAGTTAAATACGTTGTCAATAGCTGGCGCCTTTTCTATTTTTATAAAAAGATTGACCTGTGCGAATAATTCGGATGGTATATTGAAATAATTCGGTATATTAGAATACGGGAATACTTACATGGTATATTGGAATATTTCGCATAATTCAGACACCGAATGGTAATGTGGAAATAAATAAATGAACAGATTGCCTTCTACATTTTTATAAAAAGATTTTTAAGTAAAGTTTTTTAACGAAAACATTAATTTTAAACAATTTGTTTATTTTTTGTCATTAGCGGTGAACGTAATCTTCAAAATGATATCTCAATCATTTGATTTTGATGAAGTATTAAGGGAAATAATAATAAAAAAAAAACACACCTTTAAAAAATAATATATGAGAAATTGACAATTTTTTGTTTTTTATTGTAATAAATCGTTTAATTTTATTAAAAAATAATTTTTTATTTTTTTTATTTTATCTGTTCTTATTAAAATAAACGATGAAAAATCATTTTAAAATGCATTTTTATTCAAAAAAGGATATATTTGAAGATTACGACGCTGCAGTATTATTTGAAATTTGTTTATTATTTGTTTCGCTTTCGAAAGATAAGTCACTTCTGTTTAAGCATGTCTCCATTTTTATAAATAATTATTAAAATAAAGTTTTTTTAGCGAAACCATTAATTTTAAACAATTTCTTTATTTTTCGTCATTAGCGGGGAACGTAATCTTCAAAATGATGTCTCAATCATTAATTTTGATGAAGTATTAAGGCAGTTATGGCGTACCGACTCAAAAATTACTTTGAGAAATAATATATAAGGATAGTTTCCACATATATAGGGGAGATCCGTGTATTATGGACCCCCTAAGCAAGAATGCTCATAAAACTTAAATTATTAAAATAAAAAGATTTAATTTGTTGGCTGCTCATTACAATTGTATAGCTACATGGTTCAAACGTGGTAAAGTACTCTGGTAACTATTAATAATTGCAGGAAATAATTTTTTTATTTTCGTGTCGGTGGTCCATATTACACATACGTTCGTGTAATATGGACCGAGTAAACCAAAAACAAAACATAACAAGAAATTAATTAAAATAATTTTTAAAAACAAGCTTTCATTACAATGCACTAAACAGTAGTCATACTGTAGGCATGTGAAGTTTCACGATTTTATGTGGATTGGTTTATGAGATATGATGATTTTAAAATTTGCCCCTCTTTACTCCCTTATGGGTCGAATTTTGAAAAATTTAAATCATAAAAATTGTACGTCTTGAATTACATTAAGCAAGCCCTAATTTGTGCTTTTCGTTTAATATATTAAATAAAACAAGGGTAAGGCTCGTAGTAATGTGCTTAGCAACCAGTGGTCCATATTACACAACAGCGCACGGTTCATATTACACGCATGGATGAAGCAACGTTGTTTCCAATCACATATCGCTGTGCAAAATGGCGCGCATAAAACACATGTCTGGATTGTGAAGAAAATAAGTACATTTTCTACTATTAACGTGAAAATTATATTAAAATTACCTAAAGCAGAAAGTACTACATTCATTCTAACATACCTGTTACATCATGATCATATAAAACGGAAAACACAATTTAATACTCGTCCAAATGAAGGCACACATGTAAAAGTCACCTCCTGCTTTGGCTAACAATAATATTAACTAAAGGCAATGGGATGGTTCTGCCATCGAGTGGTGAACAGATAAATTTCAACATGATCCGTATTACACGATGGTCCATAATACAGGGATCTCCCCTATTCCAAATGTTTGATTTTCACAATTTTTAATAATTTAAAGTAAACTAGTCGGCTACCCGTCGCTTCGCTCCGGAAGCCTCCCTTATGTAACGGAAAACAATTTTTTATTTATTAAAAAAAAAAAACACACACACACACACACACACACACACACACACAAATTACATCAAGGAAACTAAAACTAAAATTTTTTAAAAGCTTTTTTCTTTTATTTAATTTTTTATGTCTATATTCTCTCAATCTACGACTGCTTTTAGAACCACCTTGTAAATCATATATCTATGATATATTTTTATTTTTTACAGAGATTAGAATGTAGGCCTAGTGGTCTAATGGCTAAGACGTCTAACTTCTGAGCAGTATTCTACCTAATAGAAATAGTGCATCTTTCTTTCTTGACTATCTTTTTTTTTTTATTCCTATTGATACTTTTCAGTGGTTTTCGAGTTAGAAATAGTGATGGTTTTTTGAGTTACAAATAGTAATTTTTCAGTATTCTACCTAATGAAATACTGCTTCTTATTTCTTGACTCTTTTTTTTTTTTTTTTATTCCAAATGATACTTTTCAGTGGTTTCTGAGTTACAATAGTGTTCAGTATTCTATCTAATAGAAATACTGCTTCTTTCTTTTTTGAGTCTCTTTTTTTATTCTAAGTGGCACTTTTCAGTGGCTTTTGTGTTCCAAATATTGATGGATTCTGAGTTACAGATAGTGATTTTTCAGTATTCTATCTAATAGAAGTATCGCTTCATTCTTTTTTGACTCTCATTTTAATTATAATTGTCACTTTTCAGTGACGTTTGAGTTATATTTATTGATGGTTTTTGAGTTGCAATAGTGATTTTTTCGGTATTCCACCTCAAAAAAAGAGTGCTTCTCTCTTTCTTGACTCTGTTTTCTTTACTCCAACATCTGGCGTGTACACCCACATATTTTTCAATATCACATAGGATTTGGTTAAGTAAGAATATTTAAAATATTGCAACGTTTCGGCAATTATCGTTCTAATTGTCAGTTTCGAATTACAAATAAACTGACTGATGTGAAATAAATAAACAATCTTGAGATTCAAAAAAAAGATTGAATACATTCCTTATTGATTGGGGAAAGGAAAGGAGATATAAGTCAAAAAACCATATGAAGAGAGTGGTAGTCCCTATGGCCTAATGAATAAGGCATCTGACTTCGGATCAGAAGGTTGCAGGTTCGATTCCTGTCGCGGATGTTTCATTGTAAAAATTATTTATATTTTCCATTCTCTCAGAAAATTGCGCCGGACAGACAGACAGACAGAGAAATAAAAGATTTTAGTAATATAGATTATTTATGATTAATTATTATCAAGTAACGACAGGTGTGTAAGTGTGTATGTATGTGTGCATATAGGTATATATATGCATATTATAGATTAGACTTACATTGATATGAAAGACACTGTCACAGTATTTATGGATTTAGCTTTCATATTTTTGAAAGCTACGAAAACAGACGAATAATAGATAGTCTACACATTCAAATAATAAAAAAAAATATCAAAAAATTTCAGGGAAGAAACGATGAGTGAAATGTCATTATATAAATATATAAATGTATATCAACTTGGATTAACCAGTCTTTAAATTTATTACCATTAAATGTTAATAAATCAAACTACCATTACACGCCGTTTTCATATCTTGGGACAAAATTTATTCGCTAAGTTGTTTTTATGATTTATCACTAAATGTTTCTGAATCGTTAACATTTTGTATAGAAGATCTCAACTTAATCTGACATTAATTCAGTGGCATGTTTCTCGTTGTTACTTTATTTAAGCTCCCCTTAATTTCCCAGAGGAAGCTTTGTGGTTGATGGAAGGACCTGGCTCCGACCTTTCAATGATCATTCATTGGGTTTTGTTAAGATTGGGTGGTCAGCCCAATGCTCGCCCGTCTGTACTCCTGGGAAAGAAACCCGTTTCTCCTTTTACAGGGGGTGAACGCTAGAACCCGCCAGGAGAAGAAATAACCGAGGAAAAATCTCCGATCTCCGCAAGGGATGGAATCCGAGCATAGAAAATTGACATGGTTTTAGAAGGACCATACCGAACTTTTACGAGGCCTGTAAAAAGCTTCTTTCTTTTATAATTTATCGTTCTAAATTATTTTTATTTTGACTGAAATGCTGAATTTTTCTCCAATTTTTAAGTTTTATATAAATTTTAAAACTTACAGATAAGGTTGTCATTGGCGCTTGTCCCTCTCGCCTATGTCTAAGGGAAGATCTGACATGAAGAAGGTACACTTGCATGATAGTTGAGTTTGACATCTCGATTTGACATTGGATATTCTAATTTATTTATATAGCCTTTTTTTTAATAAACAAGACATTATGGAAAATCAGTAGGAGAAAACTTTTAATGACTATGAATAATACGTGATTTTAGCCCAATTCAGATGGTGTTGTGTATATAGTTTATTAATGTTTAAAATTCTAAAATTATTTGTAAGCTTTGTAAACTTTAATAACATTTAAATTAACATGAGTCGGGAATTTCGTTTAGAGGCACTACATACGAAGCTTAGGTAGTTCAACTTTACGAATAAATATTTTATAGGCAAGCATTAATTTTCAGGCTTGTTAACTTTTGTAAAAAAAAAATAGCCAAGAACTCCAAACTATGTAATTGCATAAATATGTTTCTTATATTAACTTTCTTACTAAGAAAAACATTAATTAAAACTTCCTAAGAGGATCCGGAAAAGGGTTTTAATGTTTTCAGATAAATAAAAAATTATAATAAAATATTTTTCATAATATCAATTCAGGATTTGAAGTCGAATTATAATATATTTTGATAATATTAAATTTAAATATTTGCAATTAAAAATAAGGATAATACAAACTTTGTCATCATTTTACATTTTAATTTATTCATAATGTTTTTTGTTTTTACTCTTAGTTATATTCATAACCGAGAATGACCAAGGAAATCGAAAGGATAGAGTCAATTATTAATACTTTATTTTCTAAATTAATCATTTTATATTAATAATACTATACTATTTTATCTATTAATTTTTTTCCTAATGGTTAATACTATAGAATAGCGAAAGAAATTAATTATATATTTCATGCCTAGAATATTAAATAATGCTTGAAAGTAAGCAATTGTCTTATTTTGAGAATAATATGTTCATTGCAGTATTTTTTTTTTTACATAAAGTTGATATATTCACTATCCTTATTGCCATTAAAATTAGAGCCATTGTTGTAAATTGAATTTTCTTCTTCCTATTTATTAATGCCGTGCAAAACCACCCAAATTGATGTAAGTACTTGAAATAAGCATTCAGCCTGAAAGAGAGGGAACAAAGAAGGAGGGGAGAGATCGTGCATCATTGGTTTCTGATTTCCAATTATCCCCTAATTTTCCTCAATCGAAATCCATATCAGACAACCTGAGCCAACAAATGATTACAAAGAAGCTTAATTATATTATGTATTAGAGAAATATTAGCTTAAAAATAAGAAAGTAAATCGGGATCAAATAACATTTCATTATTTTATTCCCCAAAAAACTTAATCTTTGAAAATTAGGCAATGTCGTGTTTTGTTCTGTGCCTTATAAGCTTATTTTATGTCATCTAAAACTATGTTCTTTTATCTTAACGCCAGTCAATCTTTTACTTCCAAAATATGATGACATCAAAAAAGGATTTGAGACAAGAGATACGTCTAATGATTACCATCGATTAACCTGACTGACCCTCAAAACAAATATATTCAAGTTCAAAGGCATAGCCCGATAACATCATGTTTTGAATGGAATCAAATTTATTAGAATTCTGTTAGAATAATTTTTTAATGCATTATGGAACAACAGGAGATAGGAGGAACTCTGTATTACAGATTAAAGTTATATAAAGAAGAAAGAAAGAAATAACACCATTCATCCTTTGTAGATAAAGGCCCAACAACAAAATAGCGTCTTAGGATAACATCAGAATTTTAATTCTACGTCGAATTAAATTAAAACTTTAAAACGATTCTTTATTCAGTTTTTATTTTTGCAAAAGCAATGAATAAAATTTTCGCCAGTGGTTGCTAGGTCAATCTTCCATTTTGATTCCCCTATTTTTAAATTAACACAGAATGTTTACAAAAACCAAATAATTTTCTTCGTTTGCTACATAATAGGAATTTATTTTTACAAAAACTTATGACTTGTAAAAAAAGAAAAATCTTTAAAGGCTGAATATTTTCTAACTCGTGAACTCTTTGAAATCATAAATAACAATAACTAAAACAGAGGTGCCCACCCCTCCTAGACCTTATGGCTCACCCCCCCCCCCCCCCATATTTTTTTATTTCTTTTCACCCCCCCCCCCCCCAAAAAAAAAAAATTGAAATGACAACCAAAAAAAAAACAAACCACTTTTACACTCTATTTGCTTTTTTTGAACCCCCCCCCCCCAAATTTCAATGGCGCAGTCTGCGCCGTGACTCCCCGGTGTGGGCACCCGTGACTAAAATCCTTCCTATTTACCATATTAACTCTATGTACAGCATTTGTAATCATTCGATATAACCGATTGTGGTCGCCGCTGGATACAGCCAATTTTAGCGATTATTTTAGATAATTACTATGTTGTTTATGTTCTGTATAAATCTTACTGCAAAACGAAAACTTAGGGTTTTTTTTTATTAATGATATAGCCAATAGAATGTTATATATATATATATATATATATATATATATATCCTTTCTTTTAAGGAAATAATGAATTTGATATGATATCTGTTATAATTTTTGTTTCCTTTTTTTTTATCCTAATTGAAATATCTTCTAAAATTAATTACAAGTGAATATAATTTTGTGCTAAAGCATAAATTTAAGGGCAACCAATAATAATATTAAAAAAAAATGAAAAATAATAATAAAAAAAAGGAAGTACAATAGCGTAAGGAAAAATAAAAATAAGTTAGGAAAAAAAATTAAAAAACTTTAGGAAAAAAAGAGAAACAAAAAAATAATAATAAAAAAAAAAAACACGCGGACATTGAGGAAAAAAAAAGGTTAAGAGAAAAAAAAAAAAGTAGCATATATATAAGCCTACGGGTTTGAACCGACAACCTTCAATATATGAGTCCAAAATCTTACCCACCAAGCTAAAGCTGACAACTGAAATGAGATGGTTGTATTTCTAACATTTAAGCTAATAGCGGAAATTCAATGAAAACAATGCCAAATATCTCGAACATGAAGGGGCGTTGGCCCCTGAAAATACCCTATTACTATGTTGTTAGGGCTTCTGAACACGATGGTGAAATCCGTTTGTCGATCCGACCTTCCGTTCGAGAGTTGTTAGGGGTGGACAGACACGGACGAACGGACAGGACAAACGCAATAGCTACCGATTTTTGGTCGCCATCACAATAGCTCCCAAATGGGTCGATAAAAAAAAATGTAAAATATTGTTTTGCTGTGTTAAATGAATTATTGATTAGGGGCTATCCATATATTACGTCATTTAAAATTAGGGGGGGGGAGTCTAAAATTAGGGGCTAATCTGAGATGACTCTAAAATAGTTTTAATACTTAGCTCACAAATCGCCGAGTGAGTAGGTAGCATTCGACTGCAAAAAAGCAAAAATAATTGAAACATATGATAACGACATAAATAATGGATTTCTTGAACGGATTTTAAAGACTATGAAAAGTAAGTTATTTAGTTTATTTTTCTCATTATATTACTTAAAAATATATATAACTACTATGAGTACTATATTTACTTAATTAATAAAGGAGGCAAAAGTTTCATTTTGGAGCCTGATAAAACTCAGTGTTTTCTTCCGCAACATTTGATTCATTTATCATACAGCCATAAATTTTATGATTTTAAGAAAAAAAATATTTATTTATTTAGATCTCCAGGCACAACATAAAGAAACTACTTCTAAAAGTTCTGTTGCTGTTGAAACTGGAGATGATTTGACAGATGAAGAAAGGAGAGAACTCTTGACGAATTCCCGTTCCATTGACAGGCTTCTTAAATGAGCAAGATGTTTTATAAGAATAGATGATGGGTTCAATGCTCAAATTGTGGAAATACTTTACTTAATAATTTCCAAAATGGTGAAACTTTCGCAGAAAATGATGTAATGCCAAGGTCTTTTAGAAATTTAAAGATTGATGTTAAAAGACATATGCAGTCAAACAAATACATCACCAATTCTCAATCCTATTTCTGTGAAAAAAAAGAATCGGAAGAAAGGGAAAGGCAGGGAAGTTAAATGCACTCAACTGTGCAAATGCTGCCTACTTCATATATAAAAAAAATTGTCGTACGAATCGTATGAAGATTTGGTTTGTATCTTGCATAACAGTGGGTATGATATTGGAACCAAAAATCATTCAAAGGAATTTCCTCGCTTATACTTGCCATATGCACATTCTGTGTTACTGAAAGAAATCGCAACTTTTATTACAAGTGCTGATAAGATAACGGTAAACCATCGTAGCAGGCATATTATAGGATTGAGAATTCCAATTTTTGATATTAACACAAACAATCTTTTTCATTCTATTTATCTGGAACATAATTTCGTAAATGATTTTTCTGGTAAAGGCCTATCATCTAGTATCCTTAAAACCCTTCTTAAATTTGGTTTAGATGCTCAATATGTGAGAGAGCACTTAGCTAGCATAGCTGTAGATGGGCAGTACCTAAATTTAGGAGTTGCCAACCATATAAAAGATGAGTAAATTTAAAAAATATTCTAGCATCCTGAGACATGATACACCGCTTTGAATATAATGGAGAAAAATGCTGAAATGCCAAATATTATTAACAAGGCAGATAATCTCATACTTGAATGTATGAAGGAATTCATGCAGGGGTTAAAATATGAAAAGCTTGTTAATAGTTCAATAGATTTTCAGGAAGTTTTGTATCAACCAAAACTTTTCAAATCAATGAAGTTTACTGCTTATTCCATGGAATTTTTTAATACTTTCATACATGATTATAAATTTTTCGTAAGTGCTCGTGAAAAAGATATGGAGCAATTTGCATTATGTGATAATTTGTTAACCAAATCCACTATATTCCATATACTTTTGTTAGCAGATTTATATGGTATTTTAACTAAAACTTCTAAATGTGTTCAGTCAGTTGAAATTCTTCCTTGGGATTATGCAAGATCAACTAATAATTTCACTCACATTTAAAAATATTTATAAATTATATTGATGCAATGTCCGATTTAAAAACAGTTGATGATTTGTGTCAATTCTTGGTAAAAATTCCAGATTCATTTTTCAAATATTCAAAAACAGCTACCGAGTTATTCAAATTTTGCACTTACCAAGATGTGCCACTACCTGATGTACCTGTAAGCTCGAAAGTATTAAGATCAACTGCTTTAGCTAATTATCATGAAGAGGAGAAAAATCAAGTGAGTTCAAATTTTAAAAGTGATTTAAAGGATTTTATCAAATTCATCACAAACATTTTGGAAAAATTTGATCATTATACCAAGGGAAAAAATGAATGTATTGATAATGTGATACAAAAGGCTGGATGTCTTTTTAATTTTGGTCATTTGATATATCCATGATCGGATGTTTCTGGAGAACATTTGGCATCTACGTTCACTTCTGAGGCATTCTCGGAGTATATCAGCGACTTTCCTTTTAGCCTTCCAAATATTGATAAGGACATTTTTTTTCTTTGAATATAAAGAGCTATGTTCTTGGATGCAGCTATCTGAAAACAGAGATGAAGGATCACTTTGTGATTTACGAAAGCTTTTTAAGTTATCTATGGTACGGCTGAAGCATAAATTCCCCCTTATTCTAAAATTTTTCTAGTTTAGTATGCCAATCCCTGTGTCAGAGGCAATATGTGAGAGTTGGGGTCAGTAATAAGCAATGTGATGGTAAAAAGACCAAGAGGTAATGATGGCTCATTAGAAGACTTTGGTACATCAGATATGCGTGTATTTATTATGCTTAATGGTCCTGAAAGTGGATGTAAGCATATATGCAAATTTTTGAAAGCTGCAATAGTTGAAAAATATGGGATGTCTTACTTTCAACATTTTAAGCATGTATCTACAAATGTTGCTCTTAAACATGCTGTTACTTCGAAAGTAGTTAGTAGAGTTACTAATGATTCAGATAAATGCTTACCATGTTTTAACTAAGTTATATAATAAATAATTTTGAAAGATTAAACTGTATTTAAGTTACTTTTCTTTACTTTCAGCCTGAGGTATTACTTACTTTCAGGTATTACTTTTCTCTTAGCTTGCATTAACTGCAATTTCAATTTTAACTGTATAAATATTTATTTATTGTCTGCATGTATTATTGGTCATATATTTTAAAATGCAAATTTTGCTTTAAAATGACAGTAATTTATTACGATAGTAAGCTTGGCTCTGCATCTTTCAGAGTTGCACGAAATTTTGGCTTCTGAAACTGGTGCTGCAGATTGATACAGAAAATTCTGCTACTGGGGACAGCGTCACGGGGCAGTCACTTGATCTCAAGTGGGCTGAGGTGGACGTGGATGAGCCGAGCTCAACAGGAGAACCTGTAGCGAATCCCATGCCTGTGATTCCCAGTTTGGAGGAATGGGTCAAGTCCCCATGGGAAAATACAGTAGAACCTCGATTATCCGAAACTCTTTTAACCGGAATCTCATTTAACCGACGTCGGTTTCCTTAAGTTTTTTTTTTTTTTTTTGGTAAATAAACAATATCACTTCAAGGTCATCTTCGGCGGCAGCTATTCTACAGGCAATGCCGATATCTTATCTCTTTCTCTCCCCCCCATCCCCCCCTCCTGTCGGAAAATCCATTCGTCTCCAAGACCATCTGCCTTCTGCCTTTCTATTGGCTACTTTCTGTCCGACTCAGAAGCATTGGCTTTACCGAAATGTAGAACATTCATTTATGCCGTGGAGCCCATTAAACGAAAACGTAATAGCTAGCTATGACGATAACAGCAAAAGTGATGAAGATGAGGTGATCGAAACTTCTAAAATAAGCAACTCCGATTCTTTTGAATGTTTTGCTAAAGAACTGATGTGGTTGGAGCAACTGACTAACTCTACAGAACTTATGCTACTGAAACAACTTCTGGACAGAGTGGCTAAACGACATCAGTAATGCTTACGGCAGAGCAAACTTCCGTTTAAGCCAATGTAAAGTATGTATCGTATGTCATATAAACATTTACATTGCATTTTCTGACTTGTGTGACATCTATTGAACAAATTTATTGTTTATAATTATAGTAATATAATTAAAAACATCACATTTAGTTATTTTGTACTTGTGTACATATTAAATTTATTAGTGTTAATTTTTTGCGGTCTCCTGACGGCAATTTTTAAGTGCTCTCTTTTATCCGGAATTTTCGATTTACTGACGGAGGTCCGGTCCCGACCACTTCGGTTAATCGAGGTTCTACTCTATTAAATAAACAATTACCTTTACAATCTTAGTGGATTTTAATTGTCGAAGTAATCCATCACATTTATAGCTTTTAGAAAATGACGTCATTTTGCGAGAGAGGGAGGGGGCATTGGATTATGACGGGAGGAGGATTTTAGGGGGGGGGGGGGGGATAAAAAAATCGGCAAAAATCGATGACAGCCCCTTATAAGAGTTTGTATGTATGTATTTAAAAATTTACATCAGTTGCCGCTGATGATGCAATTATGGATAACTCAGCATATCATTGTAAAAAGAGGAATGTGAGTTTGAATTGGAAACTTATAAAATTCAACTTATATCTTGTTTATTTATATACGGTATATGTAGTCATTACATCAAAAGCTTATATTTTTCGTTCCTTTAATGCATGCTTGCATGCATGTAACACAAACAGGATTTTTTTTTTTCTTTTTTGATCAATTTAAATCCAACGATCCTTCGATGTTATTTTCTGTGTCTTGTAAGCTTGTTTTATGCCATCCAAAACTGTTCTTTTATCTCAAGGATTTTTTATTGTTTTGAAAAATAGGTAAATATTGTTTTTTACATTAGTTTCGAAATTCGACTTTACCCATAGAGGAAGTTGAACATAAATTATTTTAACTTACTTCAAACTGTTTATAAATAAATATATATAAATAATAAAACAAAAAATTGCATAATGTAAATCTATGAGAATAATTGTTAGATATGTATCAAAAATTAAAGTTGTAGATCCTGCTGTAAATCAAGATCCTGTTGCTTTGGCGTATTTCCGGTTTTGTCTTAATCAATATTGATATGTTAGATCTACCTCTTGACAAGGATTATATGAACTAAGTAAATTAGGGTTGATGACCGTAAGTTCCAAAACAAAGGTAGGTACGTCGTAACATAAATTATAAAGAATAAAGTAAGCTGGATCTGCAATGCTGTTCTGTTTTTCTCTTTAATTTAATTTAATAATGCAGAATTTAATTTCTAAATATCGTCTAGTAAACGGACTGAATTTTTCTTTTGAGATAAAATAATATGAAATGGTTTTTAAAGAGATATTTAGGTTTGGAAACTGCTAGCTTTCCCAATGTCAAAATATTTTATATTTTAATGGGATTCCCTTCAATTGATTCCCTCTGTAGTATTACATGTAAGTGAAGTGCAGAAGTACATTAACTTTTCAACTCCATGGCCGAAGAAAATGTTTCGTTGACAGAATCGTTTACAAATAAGATTAATTGACCTTGACTTAGTTTCCTAAAGGGAGTATTTTTTTCACTTTTACTTCCCAACCAACAAGGTAAGCATAAAGTAATAATAAAAAAATATATATTTTGAAAAACTACACTTTCGAATAATTCTTTCAAATTTCATAGGTTTTACAAAAGTGAAAAGTTTCACAAATTCAAGATCTTTAGACTTACATCTGATCTAAAAATACAAATAGTCAGGAAATTATCTGAAAATGGTGATTGGAGTGGAATATGAAACAATAAGCAATGGGGCTTTCCCCCACTAACTTTGGTGTGGAATAGTCAATTAACTAATAATCAAAGGAGGAGTTTCAAAATTATGTTTTCCATAAAGAAAAATTATTAAAACTAGACCTTATCATTATAAATGCTCGTAAGTAGGAATTCTAGCGACATCACTTAGGTATGATCCCTTAGGACTTATATTTTCCTTTTATTCAATAACAAGAAGGTTGCAATTTTTTTTTTTTTTTTTTTTTTTTTTTATTCCCATTGATTTTACTTTTATCGTGAAACGAAGCAGAGTAATCTCTCCGGGTACTATCCAGAGAAGTTCGCATTTACAAAAGTTTGCCTTTTCTTCAACTAATATCAGACAATTGTCTCCAAATGAGAGATGGCCGCCCTGTTTTTGTGAGATCTGCGCATGTATCATCGATTAGTCTGGTCAGGCACTTCCGTCTGATTTTATGACAGGACGCCGCCATTACGGTAATCGCTTGTTACTTTGCAAAAGAGCATTGTATTTCTAAATAATATATTTATTTATTTATATAAATACTTATTGTTAGCAACTGGAATTGAAATAACGCTAAATAGTCGAGAGAAGTTTTAATTTGGCGTTATCAACATGTCTTTCTCAGTGAAAACAGACGACGTCCTCCATTGTGACAGGAAAACATAATCAGCTACCGGAAGGGCTGCGCAGTTCAAACTTCCGCCGGCCAACTTTCATTTGGAGGACAATAATAAAAAGAATCGCACTGCAGCACGTTTTATTATCAAGCTGTCACCATTAACTTAATACAGTGCAGAAGTTTCCTAGTTTCAGCTTTCGTAGGATTTTTTTTTTTTTTCAAATAAAGTATATATAATTTGTTTGTTGTTGTTTAGGGAAATACAATATTAATAGTGAAAGTGAAAAAATAATAAAGAAAATAAAACTTATTATATTCAAAGTTAAAAGGAATTGGAGCACAACTCGAACTTTCAAAACCTACCAACAGGAAAAAAATGAAGAAGGAAAAGACACGAAATTATTTTAAAGAACACAAGTAAACAGATAAAAAGGATGACAAGCAAATAACCAAATGTGAAACGAAAATGGTTTAGGGAAAAGTTTGAATGAAAAGAGAATTTTAAATGACTAATATAATAGCTTTAAAAATAGTAATAAATGTTTATGACAATAGTTAAATAAAAATCAATGAAATGATTTGAATTCAGTACCAGGAAGAACTATATCTTTGTAAAGGTATCTGGATTGGTTTCTGTAAAACATTGTTTTCTTGCAGTGTTCGAACGGGCCTCTGCTGTCAGTGGGAGATAATATGATTTTCATACTAAACTGTATCCACATTCGAAGTAGATCTTCAAATGGAACAACCTCGATTGACTGGCGTAGGCAAGGAAGTGAAAAAGCTGAATCAACGACTTCAGAGTAAGAATTGAAGGAGGTGCTTTCCGAAGTAATCTTAGACTAGAAAGCGAGATAGATGAAGGCATACCGGCGTAGAAGTCACAGCAGAGGGATTTTTTTTTTGTGGCAGTGATTAAAATGTTGCCTGTCGCTAATCTTCATCGAATCAGAACTTGCAGAACTTCTAGGGGAATTACACTCCTTAATTAATAAATACTACGTATTAATTGGTCTCACAGAAGATATGTTTCTTTTTAAACAGGCTGGGTTTCGAAAGATTTATGTAACACAGCAATAGTTGTAAATTAAAAAAAAAGGAAAAAAAATCAGCAACAAATGATAAGTCTCACCTTACAAATTTTATAAGTGAAGTAAACAAATAAACAAACATTTGACTGCTAACTGTTTTCATAAATCTGAAAAAAAATAGCAACATCTAACTTTTTATTAATAATATATTCTACGTTAAATTCATGGTTATGAATTTCATTAAAATAATGTGTTTGAACCATTTTAGTGATAGCTAACTAGTAAAATAATAGGATAATATAATTAATGTTTAATACCAAGGTTACAAACTAGAAATGAATAAGTTCGATAGACATTTTATCTACATTCATTTACATTAGATTTTTCTTCATTTGGATAATAATACACATTTGTTAGTTTTAGATGTGTAATCAAATAGATACCTAAATAAGGAATATGTCAGTACAGTAAGTTAACTCGGCTCTGGTTAGTCGAGATTTGTTGCTGAATTGTCTGCAAAGCGTTCTTTTCTTGACTTTTCTATTTAGTAACTAAATACAGCTTTTTATTATATCATATTAAGAATATGCTGGACTAACTCGAAAAGTGCACATATCTGTCATAGTCGGAGTTGAGCTTCGATACTGTAAACACACCACTTATTATTATGAACATTTTAAACGCATGCGCTTTTCATTCGAAGATAAAATCAGTTTACGAAGATTGATACTAACAGGCAGCAAAATGAAATCATTTTGACTTAGTTTCGTTCTCTCTTAGTGCCGCGTGATGGAGAACTTAAGAAACGCTATTAACATTAGATACTTACTTAGAAAAGATAGTCAATCAGAAAGATTGACTTCCCTAACAAGGGAAGTGCGTGACCTCGAACGCTGAGAACCACATGAAAATGTGCTGAGAATATAAATAGCTCATCCCAAAAACAGTGGGGTGAGTCATTCCCATGCAAAACTCAGCTGTTGTCGGCTAGCGCCATTCGACGGTGGCAATGTTGTACCTGCACTAACACCTACTTAATCTCAAGATATTGCCCCCAAAGACAACAAAATAGTGTCAACCTCTTGATGTATACTTCTTTAGGCAATATAAGCTCTACATGAGAAGGATCGTTGATTTTGTAAGACTACAATGTAAAAAACCACAAGTAAAGTTACACGATCGTCATTTCATCATCAGACTTCACTCTGTGCTACACAATCAACTTTTTGCACCGAAGTACAAGCCTATGTTACAATATGCTTGGCAAAAGGCAGGTTATGACATTGGCATACCATCATCATCGTTTGAAACTGTAATTAGTGTGGCTTTTGATATTGGATTGCTTGAATGTGGAAGTGATGTTGAATGCGAAAAAGTGGCTTTAGTCAGATGTGCATATTGTTCTGTTCCACTTTGCTTTGACCACTTCATTGAAATGCCACACCTACACTTTGAAGACTGGATAGCTGTGCAACACTATCAGGTCAGGAGGAAAAGATTGTTCAGATAGCGAAATTATTTTAGGCAGAGGGAAATATAGCAACCTTTGTGATTATGATTATACATACAGCTCTGATTTGGTCTGTTGATTAAGCAGATATATTTAACGGTTGCAGGACTCTCCTTTTGAAACCTGAGATAAATAAATAAATGAGGTAAATATCTGATCAGAGAGATCCTGAATGGTCTTCCTGTTGATCTCCTGTTTCCTCTGTCTTTTGTTGTCCATCTTCCAGTATTGATAATCAGAAAAATCAATCGGTTCTGTATTACTTTGCATTACCTAGAATATGAATGACTTTTCCAATAATCTCAAGTATTTAGTTTTGTATTTAGGTTTTGTGAGAGATAAAGCTGGTTAAAAACAAAGCTGAAAAGTGTTTTTCAAACAGTAATAATTTTATGGGTCTACGTTGTTTGTTTTTTCAGAGATTATATTGATTCTCTTAGCCCAACCTCTTTCATCATCTACTGTCCTGTTGTCTTGTTTTCGTGCAAGAAGATTCAGTTGTTACAAATGGTTGCAATAGAAATGAGACGCAAATCAAGATATCTTTCTTCTGAGCTTTACAAAATTGTTGATAGTGTTCGATAGAAACAGTGGTCGTCCCTAATGGTTTCAATAATTCCACACTGAGCCGCTACTGCTGGAAGAAAAAGATCTTTTAATAAAGTGGCTGCTATGCAGAAAAACTTGCTACTAGGCACGCGTTGGATATTCTTTAGTAGTTGTTCTATAAAAGGTTTGAATTTGTCGAGTCGAGCGAAAAAATGTTCATCAAGTGACTCGAAGTTTACTACACATTAAAGAAAAAAAATCAGTGACATTGGCGAAAAAAAATAGATTTCCACATCAGATGGCGCTTATTCTTTCAATGGTATTTAAACCAATTAAAACTTTGAAGCTTTTTTTTTCGGTATCGTTGTAAAAATGCAAACTTTTCGAAACGGACCATTTAAGACTAATTCGAGGTAGCTCTTTCCAAATTGATTTTTTTTAAGTGTGACAAAGATCTGCTAGAGAGCGCAGTTTTCAATTTTATTTTTTAAGCGTTTAAAACTCTCGCTGAAAGTAGAAATAATCGAATAAAAAAATATACATTCAAAAGTTCATTTATTGAAGTTATTTATGCGTATCTTATAGTTATTGTAGGTGGCGCCACTCTTGTTTAAAAATATTTCTCCCAAACCCTTCATTTTTCCGGTTTTTCCTCTATAACTTCAGAGCGCGTGCGATTTTCGTGCCAAAATTTTATCGAACATTTTTTCTCATCTAGGGTACATGTTTGGTCCAAATCGGTTTCTGGGACAGATTCCCTATGGGTAATTAATGTATAGCTCTTTTACTAAATCAAAAAGATTATTATTATTTTTTTGCAATCAAAACAGGAGTGAGACGTTTTATTAGACTTAATTTCACTGAGGTTTTTTGTTAAGATCAATCGGATTATGTTCGAATAAAATATTTTGGAAACTCTCTTAATGTGAACGGATTTTTTTGTTCATAACATATTCTTTCTTAATTGTCTTTCTTAAATTTACTTATGTTGGCTTATATATTACCTTATATTTGTATGGTTCTACTGATTTTTGGGAATCGTGACTTGCAACGGAATGAACATTCTCGAAGTGGTGAGATCGGAAATCTCAAAACCAGATTATAAATAAGAGCTAACTTCTGTTGCTGTAAAAGAAAACATTCAAATTTCATAATCTTATTTTTCTTAATCTTATGTAAACTGTAGAAAGTTTGTGTACTTTCCATTCTGCGAATGCTAAAACTAGGAAACTAGGTAATGGTGACAGCTTGATAATAAAACGTGCTGCAGTGCGATCCTTTGTGTTAGACCTGACTTTATTGCCTGATATTAGTTGAAGAAAAGACAGACTTTTGTAGATGCGAACTTCCCTGGAAAGCACCCGGAGAGATTACTCTGCTTCGTTTCACGATAAAAGTAAAATCAGTGGGAATAAAAAAAAAAAAAAAATTGCTACCTTCTTGTTATTGAATGAAAGTCCTAAGGGATCATACCTCAGTGATGTCTGCAGCTGAAGATGGTTTTGGAAAATTCTGATTGTTTCGGGCAAGGGGAAAAGATTGTGACCATTTACAGTTGAAAAACTGTCGACTTTTTTTTTTTCCCCTTGGCGAATTTTTCATTCTGAAAACTACCATTACATATTGTAATATTCAACAGAATATCTTTAGTACTGAATACTAAGATATTTCAAAAAATCATCATCAAAACAAACTAATAAGAAAAATATAATGACTTTTGAAGAGTGTTTTAGTGTTCCTTTAATTTATTAATAATAATTATTCTAAATTATGAAAAGTATTTTACCCACGACGAAACATTACAGGCAGGGCCGTAGCTACCAACGGGGCAGCCGGGGCAGTGCCCTGGGGCCCCCGAGCAAAGGGGGCCCCCGAACGAAGGGGGATTCGTTTTTTACGAAACCATAATCATTGTTGCCCCGGGGCCCCCAATCCTCTAGCTACGGCACTGATTACAGGCCTGTAATTTGGATTTAATCAACATAACTTGGGATACCTTCAACATTAACTTTGATAATCTTTCCAGTCAAATTATCTTCCCAATGTATTAAAAATAGATGGTAGTCTATCTGGTACATGATACGTGTATGGCATAATTTCAGGATGCCTTCAGTGAGGTCAGTCTGCACTTGAGGGAGACCTGAGACACTAAACGTTTTCTTATGCTTCTTATGAAAGGTCCAATTATATGAAGCATAACTTCATCTTTTAATGACTTATAAAAGAAATATTTGTTTATTATATTTATTTTCAAGTATATAAAAATAAGTTAAGTATAACATTCGTCTTAAAAGTGCTACCTGATCCATTTAGAACAGCGTTTCCTATTTGACGGCTTGCGAAAAAATTCAGTAATGGCGCGGACTCATTTTTTTTTTTTTTTTTGGTAGTTGGACTTAATTCAGGAAAAAATTATAACGAGTTTTAAAAAAGTTGGAAACGATATTCTATTGTTAAAGAAAGATTGATGGTTCTCTGCGATATTTTGGATTCCCATTCAGTTAAGCCCATTCAGTTAAGCCCATCCAGCCAATTAAAGGAGTTTAGTCTTTTTTTTTTATATGGAAATGTACAAATTGCATCATCTTTCCTAGACTAAAGCTGCATAATTAGAAATGGAATCATCTTAAGTGCCTATCAGTAAAATTTAGTAAAAAGGGAAAGGCCAATTTCAATTTTGTAATATTTATGTTATCAGTATTAAAAAAAAAGGGAAAAAAACCTAAAAAACTTGTAAATAATTAGTCTAAAAGAAGTATTAAATAAATAATCCAACTCAAAAATATTTGCTGAAAAATGTAAATTCGTCACAAAATCTTTCATCCATTTTTTTTAAATGTCAGCTTTGAAAAGCAAATACTGTTTTTATTAAAATTTTGAGTGTCGAGATTTATTGGTAAAGATATCTATTTATTGGTAGGCTAATGGTATCTATTAACCTATTTTTATAATAGTAGCATATCAAATATCATCAAATTCCTTAGCCTAAGTAATTCTAAATATTCACAATAGATTTTTATAAAACGCGATTCATCGAAATAGTGATTGAAAAATCTAGATTGTAATCACAAAAAATTAAAAATAAAAATAGTTCACGAATTGGAGCCTTAAAATGTTATGGAATTCAAGTTTTAGCTAAAACTGAATAATGGTAAACTTCAAGTTTGCACCAGAAACCTTTAATCTAAAAACAAAAGAAATAAAAACATATCCTGAAGCGTATTTTTCTAATAGTCGCATCACCTTTTATAACAATTATATGCTGATTCAAAATTCCTACAGCGGAGTGCGGACGCTTCGTTTCGAGATAACAAGCGAAGATGACGGCCAAAGATGAGTTCTATAAATTTTTCAAGGATTTTTTGATTGGAGGAGTTTCTGCTGCTATTTCAAAAACAGTAGTAGCTCCAATTGAGAGAGTTAAATTATTATTACAGGTTCAAGATTCTCACAAACATATAACAGCAGATAAGAAGTACAAAGGTAGGTTTAGTCCTATTTAGAATCCTAAACTTTGAAGTTTTCATTTCAATTTTAAAAAATATTTTTCAGATTTATCCGATATTTAAACTTAGTTTCATTAATAATAATTATAAAGTTGTGGCTTTAATTTAATTCAGATCTCTTATAATTTCTATACTTACGAAGCGGAGTTAAACCTAACAGTTCTTTTATTGAATTAGAACGTATTGTAAGATTTTTAAACTTCAAATTTCTCGTTTAATAGCTTATGTTATGTTAGTTTTTGCATGAAATATTAGAAGGTAATTCTTTTTTATTGTATATTTTAATAATAAAAGCATATTCGTTTTCCCAGTAAAGCTTGCGTTCTTTTCAGATGTTCGAGATGGTTCGATTGTTAAGGATACCCTAAAAACAAAAACAAAAGCTTTTCTTGAGTTATTAAAATCAAAATTATTAATTATTAGAAGGATAGTTTTTATCGTACATTTTTTTATAAAAATTAACAGCTAATCTTGATCAGTAAAATTTCCGAACACATTTCGTCATGAAGCCATAACTGCTGTTGTTGAATTATCGTGGATTGATTACCGAGGAAAAGATAATATGGAAAATTTAATATTTTTTTAAACATTAAGCATTAGGTTTAAATGTCAGTTTTTATTTTTTTAAACATTACATAAAATGTTGGTTAGGTTTAAATGCGTTAGGTTTAGCTTTCCAGCTTGTTTGTTATTACAGAATTAAATTTTCTGTTTAAGTAGCTTCACATCCTGTCAATTTGAATTCGGTCATGGAATAAGCAAACTTCTTCAGTGGATGAATAAATTAGCATTGAAGAAGAACTTAAAAATGAAAGGATAAGACTAAAAAGAATAGACTTAAATTTTCATTCTAAATTATAAATTAATATATTTTTTAAGTTTTCTAAATTAAAAAAAATATATTTACAATACATGGCAATGTTTTCTGCCCAAATCTGGTGCTTTCTCCAGAAGCAGTTGTATCTTTTTTTTTTTGAAGAGGGCTTAAGACTTGAAAAGCAAAGCAAATAACATTTTGTTGTTGTTTTAGTGTTTTTCACAGCTGTTTCAGACTCAGATAATTTCTCTTAAAACTTTTACAGTTTTAAAACAGTAGAATATTCACAGAAGTTTTCACCATCTACATAGAATTCTGTAAACCTCCAACACCGAGTTCATAATTATTTTTTTTTTCATTTTTATTTAAATTATCTTCGATTCACTGTAATGGTAATACTCTTAATAAAAAAAAAAAGGAGCAATAAGTTTTGTGCAGTTTTTAGTGCTAATTTAAAACATGTATATGCAAGATAAGAAATATCAGAATTATTGTTGATGATTTCATGGCAAAACATTTACTGTTATATCCTGCCTCTTTTTATACTTGCATGGGAAAATTGGTTATTAAAGATTTGAATTAATGAATTTAGCAGCATTATTAATGTATACCACACAGAAGAAAGATTAAGACTAAAAAAAATTCTAGGATGCAGTTTTAAGTCTGAAGTATGTCCACTCATCTGTCCATTCTTTCTTCTGTGATCACGATTACTTCAGAAGTATTTGTCATAGGAATCTGAAATTTTAGCAGTAGATTTAGGTTTTAAAAAGAAGGATTCCAATTTGGTACAAATCTGAATTTGAACAAGACAAGAGTTAGTGGCCAAAACCATCAAAATACATTTTGTTTCGCTTTAAAGTTGCTTAGATTCTTGCCCACAATATGATCTTGAAAGTTTATTATAACTTAAGTTTATTTTATTCATCCTTCTCGTGAGTCTTCGATAGCCTCAAAATGACTTTAATCAATTGCTTCTGAATTTTACCGTGTATTCGAAAGTTGGTAAGATAAAAATACTTTATTTAGATCAGAACTGGCAAACGAAATAAAAAAGGATTCCTTAACGTTTTTCGTTTCAGGAAAAAAAAGGGATTTCGTTCATGTTAGGCCATCTCTTATATTTCTATCTTATTTTCCGCTACGTTTAACGTTATAACGAAATAATTAAACATAAAATAAAGACAGGATATTATTTAATCATTTCTTATAAATTTATTCAGTACAGAAATAAATAAAATATATATATATATATAAATGTTGTAATTCATGTTTAAGAGATTACATATCTACTTTAATTTCGGTCCTTTTTATGTAAATAATTAATATTAAATAATTTTTTTTTTATTATGCAATTAATGTTGCAGATTCATAAATACTTTATGGAAATTGTCATGAAATTGTCTTTTTTTCTTTTTCTTTTTTTCTTTTTCTTTTTTTTTTTTTCTTTTTGCATCTTTTTTTATTGAGCTCCATCCGAGTATATAATTTTCTCGAAAGGTAACAAAATGCACAGGAAAGAGAGGGAGAGGTGAAGCTACTTTTCTTTTTTATTTTCAATATATCTTTAACGAAAAAAAAATTATTTTTTCGTTTTCGTTACTTTTCTGTTACTTTTTGAAAAATTTCGTTAACCTTTTTCGTTACGTTAATCAGAAATCATTCCGTTATTACGTTATCGTAATAATTTCTAGCTCTTGATTTAGATATATATTTAGAACTAGCCGGGTACCGTCGCTTCGCTCCTTGTATATATAGCATTAAAAACAAAAACTATTTATTTAGCAAATATCGAGATCGGACAATATACGACTTCCCAGACCGTTGTAGCTTCTCCGCTTAACTCAGGTGTATTGCGAGTTGGCGCCAAACACCTGGGGTTGTCAAAAAAAGCATGTTTTTACCTGTCACAGGTGTGACATCTTTATAATAGGTATCTAAAAATATGCGCGTAATGGAATGCAACGTTGTCAAAATTTCAAAGTAATCGGTGAACTTCGGAGATTTACGATTTTGAACAAACGAACATTTACATTTTTATTTATATAGATTAGATAATCAGCCATGGGAGAAATATAACTAAAACTTAATTAATATAAGGAATTATATGAATAATAAAGTGAAATGTAATATATATCTATCTACACATATAAAGAAGAATTATGTATATAAAAGAAAGCTGCAAATAGAAGATGAAAAATAGCAAGGAGAGGAATAAAATAAAGTTAAAAAGAAGTTTGGAAATACGTAATATTTGAATGTGAATAGATGTAATATAGGAAGAACATTTTTGAGATTAGAGAAATTTAAGAAATAGAATAGAATGATTCTAAAATATCTTAAACCCAAATAAAATAAATTGGAAGATCAGATTTATAGGTAAAGTATAAAGAAAAGATAAATGGAGGGGAATGGAATGAAAAGCTACGAAGGATAGCTAGAATAGTAATAATAAGATAATAAAAATATAAATGTGCTAAAATAACCATCTTGTACAGGGCTTGATCTTGTTAAACAAGATAATAAAATATTTCGTTCCTTCATGTTAATTTAAATGAAATGGCATCATTTGTTGTAAGCTTAAGAACGTTTCATCTTGAATGTATTCTGACGAATGTTTTTTTAAAGTTGAGCGTAAGAAATCTGGAAAAGATAAAAAGCGATAAGAGTAGGTTTAACATCTTAAGCAACATCAACAGATGGGACCGAACAAGAATAACAGAAAAATATCAGTGCTTAAGGGGAATGCATCTCAAAACAGAATTTAAGGATGAAATTTCGACATCTCATTATAAATTAAGATTATGAAATATCAGATATTTATATATGAGTACTTACACGAAAAATAGTTACGTAGAATTGAAATGAATTATTGCGAGCTATATATCATTTCCCTCTTAATCGAATAAGATTTTAATTATGCCTCAAACATTTGCTCTTAAGAATTATTACATATAGATTGAAAGTGGCTTATATTCGTTGAGAGAACAAGCATTATTTGTGGGTAATCTGTCAACTCTTGCGAAAAGAAAGTCTCCGAATTAAAAATTCATTTCTACTGTGAATTTAGTGTTTGTTCCGAAACATGCGAGTTCTAAGGCAATTGATTCTTGCTTGTAAATATTAGAAAAGCAATTGTTAATTCTGTATTCATCCTGAATTTCTCAGAATAGTATGGAATTCAAATTTACTTCCTGAATTTCGATGAGAAACCCTTTTAATATTAGTATTTTTCATTAGACAATTGTATGAAGTGGAAATACCATTAATAAAATAATTACCACACTCCGTTCAGGAACAGAAATAAAATTGATGTGAAGATAATTTATTAAATCCTTTTTTCATAATACATAATTATAAAGAAAACAAAACTAGGTTTATTCATTTTAAATTTGTTTGCTGGAATAGAAATAATTCACAGAAACTTTCACCATTTTAAGTTCTATCGTTTTTCGTGAGTTACAGGGATTTATACCCTATTTTTTAATCTCATTTTTATGTAGATCACTTAATTCAACAATGTTATACTGGAGATAGGGTCTATTTAATTTTAAAGGTACTTTAAAGATGCTTTTGTAAGAAATGAAATATTTAAATTTTGAATTACAAAATAACTAATAATTTATTTCTAGTCTTAATTCATCTTTTTTTTGTATGCCTTGTAGCTTAGCTGCTACACGATATTGTGTTCGTTTTGAAACATTCAATTTTACACAGAAAATAGGCTTAGAAAGTTTGAAGAGTACCTTCAATATTATAAATAAAAGCATATCCGTTTACCAGTATCCATCTAGAGGAAGTTGGAACTATATACGTTCTTAAAACGAACATTGCTGCTGATTCTGATTCAAATCAGACAGTTAAGGGCAAAGTGCCATTTTATTTATTTATTTATTTATTTATTTATTTATTTATTTATTTATTCATTTATTTTCCTCGCAAAAAAAACAAAACAAAAAACAGTTCACTTCCCTGTACAGTCTCAAGATAGTTAAGCTCATGTCTATCTTTGTTTTTATGATCAATTGTTTACCATGTGGGTATTCAATAATATAGCAACCAGACTTTTACTTTAATAAAAAACCCCAACAGTTAATTTTTTTTATTGTTTTTTTTTTATTAAAGTCTCCATTTTAGTCGTTTTAAATCTACAAACACTTTTAAACGTCTACTACACTTTTTTAACCTGTATCCCTAAAATTATGAGAATTTTATGCATTTAATTTCTGCCTGAAATTTTGTTGAATTGAATTGATGCTACATTATCTACTTTGTCTATTGGAAGATTAATGATGAAATTTTAATACAACTATTGAGACCAGTTAAAGCTGTTGGAAGTAGGAGAGAAGGATATAAGTTGTTGGAAGATAGTGAATATGAATGAACTTATTTTTAAAATACAGCCTAAGTTGTTTTTCTGATAAGTAATTCAACTGACTTATGAAAAGTAGTGATTTTTAAATGAAAATTTGAGTTATTTTAAGTTTTCTGTTTATTGTACAACTCGTAGATGTTATCATACCAAACAAATCAAGAGTCAAACTCAACTTTAATATTATAATTCATAAACGTTTAAATATTTAAATTAAACTTCATTAAAAAAATCATCGTTAATAAGTATTAATGCAAAGCGCCCTGACCTAAATTTTAGGTCAGGTTTTTATTAGTCATAATTTTTCATTGCATCTTGATGCTAAATTTTTAACTTTTTTTATTTCAGGAATAATTGATTGTTTCATCAGGATCCCCAGGGAACAAGGATTTTTAAGCTACTGGCGAGGAAATATGGTAAATGTGATTCGCTACTTCCCAACACAGGCTTTGAATTTTGCATTTAAAGATAAATACAAAATATTCTTCCTGGGTGGAGTTGACAAGAATACACAATTCTGGCGCTACTTTCTTGGAAATCTGGCTAGTGGAGGAGCAGCAGGTGCAACTTCCTTATGCTTTGTCTACCCACTTGATTTTGCTCGAACCCGACTGGCTGTCGATGTAGGCAAAAGCCTTGAGAAGCGAGAATTCAAGGGACTAGCTGATTGTCTTTACAGAATCTTCCGCTCTGATGGTTTGAAGGGTCTCTACCGTGGATTTAGCGTGTCTGTTCAAGGTATCATCATCTACCGAGCTGCTTTTTTTGGGCTGTATGACACTACTAAGGGAATGCTGCCGGATCCGAAGAATGCTCCTGTCATTCTGTCGTGGGTGATTGCGCAAACGGTCACTATGGTATCGGGCTTCGTATCCTACCCATTTGATACTGTTCGACGACGAATGATGATGCAGAGTGGACTGACCAAGAAGGAAAGGAAGTACAAAAACACACTCCATTGCTGGATGAAGATTACGCAAGAGGAAGGACCACTGGCATTCTTCAAGGGAGCATTATCCAATATTTTTCGAGGTGCTGGTGCCGCTCTTGTTTTAGTCTTGTATGATGAAATCCAGAAGCGCACCTAAATTTCAATAGTCAACATTATATGGAAGGAATCTTGATTATCTGGAAGGAATTTAGAGTCCAAATCGAAGAGATCATTTTGAAGATTGTCTTAACATTCTAAATGAAAAAGACAGTTAACAATTTGATTTACATTGAAATCAAAATCATTGGTTAAGTTCTGTATTATCAAAGCAATGAAATTGTAATAAGTAATTGTTTTAAGTATTTTCTGTTAATAAGCTATATTTCTTCAAGTAGTTGAAAGTTACTAGATTTCCTGAATTAATTGATGTATCTTTGGTTTTAACAAATAAAGATTTGTTTTGAGATTTAATAGGAAACAAGTTATTTCTATCCAAATAAAATATCTTTTAGGATACTATTGACAAAGATTATATATTAAATCTTGTAGGGACCTAAATATGTTATAGCATCGGTTCCAGAAATTTGACCGCCTGCGAAACCGGAAAAAGATTTAAAGATTTATCCTCAAATAGTATTAATATTTTTCTGCTTCAGTCACATGTTTGAAGCCAATCTTAAATAAGATTTAACCAAATCCTATTGCGACCATAAGTTGAACAAGATTTTTATTTTGTTTTTTTAAACTATTTCGGAGGCAGGCGAACGAATCAATTTTAAATTCTTTAATGGAGAGGGTATACAGAGTGATTCAAAATTCCCCGTGCAAACTTTAAAGGTAGGTCAGGAATATTATAAAAAACCGTATTCATACTGGAACGGTTGTCCGCAAACGCCACCCGAATGTGCTTGAATAAGGTTCAGAAATAAGACTAAAGGTCAGTTGTGCTTTTATTTTAGTTTTTCTGCAACTTCACTAACTGAATTTTAGTTCTTTATTATAAAAAAAAAATTGTGTTATTATTCTCGTTAATTTTGGTTTTTAATTAAAAGTACAGTAGAGCCCCGATTATCCGCGAGCGGAGTGCCGCGAAAAAAAATTTTTAATTACGAATCTCAAAAAAAAAAAAATTTTAAACCGAGCCAACAACAGGGAAAGTACAATAGGCCCTTCAGTGCGAAAGTCGAAAATTACTGACAGGTTTATTGTGCATCGTAATCCTATAGGCCTTCTCGAAATTTGTGGATGAGTGGCAGACTATTGCTATGCAGAAAGGTTTCTGCTGTACTGTACATATTTTAAAAGTTTTGCATATTATGTTTTTTGTATAATAAAACGTAGTTTTTATGCTGAAATATTTTTTTTCGTGTTTACACATTTTTAGTCTTTTTTTCGGGTTATCCGCGATTTTTACTACCCGGGGTACCCTTGCCACCCAATTCCGCAGATAATCGGGGCTCATTATTTCAGAAACGTAAAGTAAAACATATACTGTATATAATTACTTAAAAATAACACTTCTTTTTTTTTTCTTATGAGTATTTGCATATTAAAAAAAAGTTTAGTTACTTTAGTTATTTATGAATAATTACGAATATTATCACAATATTAAAACAATATATATTTTATTAACGTTGCAAGAAATCTAAAAAGTACAACTAAATTAAAATGTGCTTTTTCAAGAATTTTTTTTTCCTCAAGTCAATATTACCATATTAAAATTATAATTATAAAATCTCATCAGGATTTGAAATTTTTTTAAGAAAATCACTGTTTTAATGTTTGTCATGTCTTCAAATATGACTTCTTTTGGTTTGACCTTTTTTCATTATCTCGTCTCTGAATCAATTTCTCGTCCACCTTTTTTATTTAACCTTATTTTTACTTCTTTAAATTTGATCTGAATACCTTTTTTCTCGTAAATTAACCGTTCTTCAGATAAATATCAAAATGTATGTCCAAAAAGCTCAAACTTTGTCTGTTTTTGTAATATAATCGAAAATATAAACGAAAACAAATGAAAAAGCTAAAATAAATTTAATACAAGTAAAATTTCCATCCTAAATATTCATAAATCATTATTACGATCCCAAAAAGTAATCTTTTAAAGGAACATAGTAATAATAAAATTATTATTTTGCTTCTTAAAGATGACTTGCTATCATTTGTTTTACTGTTATTTTACATTTATCCCAAAATTTCTTGTATTTACATATAGTTTTTATCAACTTTAATTTCTCTTTACATCAATCGTTCTATTGTAGTAATTCTAAAACAGCCTTAGGGCCATCTATTGAGAGAAAATAAAATGAAAAATAATAAAATAAAAGCAGACAAGTTTTTCTGATTAATCAATATTTTTTTAAGAAGTTTTAGAAATTAGTTAACATTATTTAATAGTATAGCAGTGGAAAATGTAACACCTTTACAAATAAAAACTCATGTCAATAAAAACGATTTTTCAACTACAGTTTGATTCAGATAAATAATTACGATTCCATTTATTCTTATTTGGCTTTTTTTATTCTTATTTTTTGACATTTTAGAAAATCCCCCAATCAAAGTGCCTTTATTCCCTGAAATTCCATCCTTACTTTCAAAAAATTAAATTTGAATTCAACTATTTAAAATTACATATATATATATATTTGAAAATGGTTGTTAAATGTATCAAAAACGTTTAGTTAAGAAAAATCTTTTTATTTCATAGCTCTTTACAACTTTTTGTTCAAAGGTTTGGAATTGAAATATAATTTATATACCAATCTTTCTTTTTGTTTTTAATTTAAATGGAACTTAATTTTTTCATCGGTTCACCAATCTTTAAATAAACAAGCAGATCATTAATAACCTCAAAGATTAATAATTTATTATAAATATTTGAAACTATAAAAGTAGATAAAAAAAAATGAAAGCTTTTTCTTATAAAAATTCTTGCATCAAGATGAAAAAAATATTCCTAATAAAAAAAAAAAAAAAAAGATTCTGAAAATTAAAAAAAAATTAAGTTTAATGTTGTTAAAGTAATACCAAATCGATGAATTAAATGGAATACGTTAACTACATTTTATTAAAACAGCTAAGCCAGTTCCTCGTGGATATTTTTTTATCATTATTGCGAGCCATTGTTATCGCAAAGAAATTCTCTAAAAATGGCAAAACTTATTGAAAATTAATTTAATGTTACAGTAAATGCATATTAACTAAATTTCATGGAATACGTAAAGTTAGTTTTCTAAAAATTGTCAGATCCGCGTGTATAGCTTTTCGTTATTATTATGAATTATTGTTATTGAATATTTTGCTCGAGGTAGAACAAGTCTTTAGAAGAAATTCATTTTAATCATTCAGAAGGATTTTTCAAAATTTAGAAAGTAGACGTTTGGGGTTTTTCTTCCGACCACAAGTTTTAAGTTATTTGAAAATTGGCTTTCAAATTTGAAGTTTAAAAGGTAATATTTTAAGTTCATAGTTTTATATCGTTACAGCTTTTAGTAAATCTTTTACAGTAGTTATATTTCTTTTCAATTTTGGAAGAATAAATTACTGTATTTGGTAGTGATTCTCGAAAGGGTTCCCCGAAAACTCATGAGTTAAATAAATAATCGTTAATACAAAATTAAACTTACAATAACTAGTAACAAATAAGTTTTCTTGCAGAATTATTTATCTGTAATTGATATGCAATACCTGCTAAAAACTTTTCTGTTTAGTAAAATTTTTCTCAGGTAGCTTTGGATGTGAGCAAATTCAGGGATGAAGGGATTCACTGATATTTCAGCTTTTAATTCTATTGGAAAATATTTTTTATGCTATATTTTCAAGTTTAATCTTTTGAACAGAAAAAAAATTATAATTCATTTGATGTATGAGGAAAAGCAGATTTATGCCGTTTTGAAACGAGTCGAGTGTAAAGAGGGTAAATGTTTCCGGAAAGATATTGGATTCTTATTTGTAGCCTAAGAGATATGAAATATATTGTATTATGTAATCGAGATACGTTTTATGTTTGATTAAGAAAAAGTTATCTGCTTTCATTAGACGAGGAGGGAAAATTTTTGCTATCTCTTCTGCTCCCCAATTGAATGAAGCAAAGTTCTTCCTGTTCGATTTTTTTTTGTTTTTTTTGTTTTTTAATCTTAAATTTTCTTGTTTCTTGAATATTTTATGCAAACAACATAAAAATCCGGTGAGGGGACTGGAATATCAAGTAATTCTTCCTTAACAAAAGCGATATCATTGTTTGCATCTTTGTGGGATTATTTCGATTCGCACACTGAGTTCAGCTCCAGTATTTAGTCATCATGTTTCGAAACTTTATTAAGTGCTAATCACATCTCATATAATAATTTACCGATTGTATTTCTGATATAATAGTTTCTGATAAAATGCAATGTGATTTTAAAGAAAGATTTCTTTCGAAGCAGTAGTTTACAACAAAATAATAATAATAATAATAAAAACATAACATGTCTTTGGTTGTTTTATATATAGCCGTCTTTGAACAGAATCTATGAACACACAATTCGGAACTTTTTATTCATTTTCAAAATGAGATCTTTTAGTCCAGTGTCTGCTTTGGTTTTTTGTTGTTTTTTTTTTTGTTTGTTTTTTTCGTAAAAGAAAAAGTGTTTCGATTAGAAATACTTTTTTCTCCCTTTCTTATTTGTTTTTAATAAGACTTTAATTAGAAAAATTCGATTATTTTATTTTTAGTTGGAATTAATTCAGAATTGTAGATATAAAAAAATATCTAATAATTGATAAGGAAGATGAAATAAAAAAATTTTAAATTTATACTAAAATGATACGGCAATTCGAATACTTTTGTCTTTAAATATTTTTTTTAAACTCATATATTTATTTCCTAATAATTACAAGATTCCAGTGTAGAAGAAAATGGAATTAATGATTAAAAAAGGTGAAAATAATTTCTGACGATATAACGATGTAAATAATTCAAGCTGTTCTGTTTCCTTATTAATTTAGATAATTCTAGAACTTGTTGAACAGTTATGAAAAATTCTTATTTATTATTTATACATTAAAAATAATTGAAGCTTATTTACACTTGTTCGATATCAAAAATTATTATATTTTTTAATACTCATTAATTAATGTTGAGTTCTACTTGCGGAATATCCAAAGGTCTTCAGAAACGATAATGTTAAAAATACTTTTTTAAATAAATACAATTTCCACAGAATTCTCTGAATTTAATATGGAGGAATCCATTGCAATATTTTCTTTTCTTTTTTTTTTTTTTTTTTTTTGATATATGCATTTATAATTATCTATTTTCAATTATATTCAGTTCAAAGAATGTTCCATCTTTTAAATAAAACTAAAATTGTTATATCGATTTTTGACATTACAATCGAAACATTTTGCTAGAATTAAGATGTATAGCTCTTCAAATATCCTATATTGAAATAATCCTTTGTAAGTGGCATTACTTAGTTATGAATTTTCTTTTTGTTTTATATAGAATGTTCGATAATTTCCCAGTAGCTATTTTCAGGCCTTTAAGTAAAGAAGTAATAAATTGGAGGCCCTTTCCCAATTGTGCCCTAAGCGACCTTTTTAGTACTGGTGAATCCATTCTGCAGAGTTCCTTTTTCAATCCAAAATATGAGCTATTCTGGTTTAAGTTTGTTTGGATTTGTAACATCAGTGCAAATTTTAAGATGGTTTTTCTTTCTTCCTCTTTTTTTTTTCTTTTTCCCCTTCCCCAAATGTAATGATATATTTATAGCGCTCTTGTGCATGTATTGTAATATATTAAAAAGCTTGGCTGTTTTTCTGGAAAAGAATGATGGACCTCTTCTCCGAAAATCCGGTCATTTTACGCTTTGTGAAAAGAAAATTTTAAAACTAAACATAAATACATAAAAGGAAGTTAATAAAAAATTATCATGTAATTATTTGGGAAATTTAATTTTAATAATTCGGAGAATTTTGCATTAACTTTCCATGATGATTTAGTGAAATACACTTAATCATCTCATACCCTATTCCGCGTTTCCAGTGGAGTAGTTGTCGGTTTTGGGGATCAAAATGCCCTAAGGTCAAGGGATCTTGATTATAAACAAAAACAAACAAAAATTTTGGTCGTGTCTTTCAACCAAAAAAACAAAAACAAACAGCAGCACCTACACAATGTTGCTAATACTCTTACAGAACCCAGCGAGATCCCATGTATTTCAATGTGAAAGATGTGTTTTACACGAGCATTTTCAACACCGAATAGAACGGCGTTGGCAACGCGAGTAGTGTTGCTAATTGCCTTCGGATGCATTAGCAAAGCCAGCGTTAGCTGGTTTGGTCTGAACGGGACGCTGATTAGCTTTAGCAACGTTCAGTCTTCGAGGGAGCGTATTCCTTAATTTTACCCCTAAACGGCCAACATTCCAAAAATTTCCCGGTCTGTATGAGAGCATTGGCAACGGTAGATGCTGTCCACACGAGCATTATCAACGTCGCCCGCATTGAAAACGCTCCTGTAGAATGTATTTCCCTTTCTATTCAAATTCATGGGATTTCGTTCGGTTCTATTGAACGTTAGCAACGCTCGTGCAGACCGGCCCTAAAGCAATGAGGCATTGCTGAAGCTTGTGTTGACTGCATCTAGCATCGCGTTGAGGTTACGCAAATTTTTGGATCGTTGGCCAGCGTTCGCAATGCGGCGTTTTGAACGCTCGTGTAGAAGTTATTGCACCAGTCGTCTTGTGCACCATTACACAACTGTACTTATCCAAAAAAAAATTGTTTGTTGAAGTATACTGTTTTTGTGATCTCATTAAAAACATATTCTTAGGATTTCCAAATGAATACGCTGTATAGTTAACACTTAGCTTATTCGTCTCCTTTGTTAATTTATTAAACTTCACAGTAGTGAAAGCAATCTTTTTGCTTAATTTCTTTAGTAGTTCTCTTATCGAAATAATTTTGCTTAACACAATTAATTTTGCATTTTAACTCGTTCAAAAACTGATCTCCACTCCTGCCTTTGTAATACTCGTGTTTAGTGGCTTATTTTTTTTGTTATCTCTTAACAAATCCATTGTGTAAATAAATACATGGAATTTTTAAGACTCACTAATATAAAAGACTCACTACTGTGAGAATATCAATTACGTTCATAATGTTCTTGGTTTCTTGATGAAAGAAGTGGTTGAATTTTGCTGAAATTTTAAACTGTAGTGTTTAAAAGTAATTTACTGACAAAAAAAAGAAAGATATTTTTTTCATTTTCATTATTAATATCTGTGCAAAATGATTCTTACAGAATCCAAATAAATCAATTTTTGTAATGGATTTTTTTTTCTAGATTCAAATGTGTATTACGATTTTCATAATGATTTTCATATTAGAAGCTATTACAAATTTCACTGAGCTAACAACAAATCAGTTTAGTATTTTACTTTATAAGAAATTTTAGGCATCAAAGGTGATCTACATTAAACACTTGTTAAATCAAATCGTAAATTATTCTTTCTATTTTTTGGTTTATTAACGGTAGCCAAGTTGGTTTTATTTTTTGGAATATATCACAAATGTTGTCCTTAATTGCCTAAAGACAGTTTTCTAACTATACACGTAAATTAAAACAAGGTAGGATAGCGATTAGTAAACCAATCACAGTGCTTCGCAACGGCTTTTGGGTCACCTTTACTTTAGAATAGACTGCGCCGGGGTGACCTAGAAAATGCCCGCGCGAGTCTGTTTGCGACCCCATGCTATCTAACCCACCCCTATTTATATGGAATAATCGTCATTCTTAACTCAAACCTTATTAATACACTGAATTCCTAATAATGATTTAAAAAAAACTTAAGTTGAGAAACTGTGAAAAGATTTAAAATGGGGAGAAAGAAATGAAGAATAAGAATTGCCCATGAGGGCATCGAACCCACGATCTTCGCGTTATTAGCACGACTCTCTAACCAACTGAGCTAACAGGCCACCTACAACATTCAAGAAATCCTAAAACAGTCGCTTCGTAAGTATCTATTTTAAACAACGTGATACTAATTTTAGAGAAAATAAAGTAGTTATCAAAATCCCAATTCTAAAGGATTATACAACCAATATCTCATAATGTCATAAGTTGAGAAACTGCGAAAAGTTTTAAAATGGGAAGAAAAAATTTAAGAACAAGAATGGCCCAAGAGGGGATCGAACCACGACCTTCGCGTTATTAGCACGACGCTCTAACCAACTGAGCTAACAGAAGCCTTTGCGAAACATTGTGGGATATGTGTCCGCAGTCAAACAGATAAACCGGGGATATAAGGCGTCTTTCAGAAGCCTAATATATCCAGCCCAAGTTGCTATCTTTAAGTATTTTTACTTTCCTATTGCATTCAATTACATACAATATACTACTGTAAGTTGGAAATGAACTTTTATTGATTTTTTTTTTTTTTTTGTAAAAGCTTTTTATTTTTTATAAAATCTAGGTACCATCTATTTTAGTGATAGACAGTACGAAATTGACAGTGATTGAAAATGGCATCCTACAAGGCGTACAAGGTGGTCATTCAGACCATTCAGATTCTGAATGGTGGAAAAGGTGGAACCCTCAAAGAGATCCGCTACTTCATTCAGAAGAACTGTTGTTTGAGGGCAACTGATGAGAAGCTCACTTGCGCTATTAAAGCTGCGCTCAAGAAAGGAATTAGCACTGGTTGTCTCAAGAGAAACAACTGTACCAGAAAATACTTTGTGTCGTGCAAAGCCAAATGTCCTCCATCCCATCCCAAATTATGCCCTAAGCCCAAGCAGAAGTCACAGCCCAGAGAAGAAAAAACTTCCAACACACATTGCGCTAAACCCCAAAAGAAGCGCATTAAGTCTGGGAAATGCAATGAATAGAAGTGAGTTTCCAAACTTCGACTTATTCAGCAATTCTGTAATTGGCTAGAATACGAAATTGACTTAAATCTTATCAGTAACAGTTCCTTCAGATCACTCCGATAAAAAAAAAGAAATTGACCACAATTATAATCAGACAATGATTCATTACTATTCTAAAATTTATATTAAAATTTAAATTAAGAAGAACTGTTAGTTACATTACTGTTGGATTGTTCAAAGATTCGAAATTTCAACAAAATTATTGTAAATTCCTTTGATTGTAAAACTATTTGTGAGCTTCCTGTTTTTTTTTCAAAATTTTAAGTAATAATGTATATTTCTGATATAAATCTTATAAAATAAACAAAAAAAAAATTAAAAAGCCACAATCCTCTTGTTTTCATCTCAACTAAAAGGTAAAACGAGAGAAAAAGATAATAGGAAATATTGTTTCGTCAATAGTAAAGAAAATCAAAACAAGATAATAAAATTAATACCAATAATATTAAAATAATATATTGAAAAGTTTTATGAAAAAAAAATTTATAATTTAACCGATAAGAATGAAACTGATGATTTACTTATTTCTGTCGCAAAATTGAAAGAATCTATTATTTACGAAAATCTTTTTATTTCTCTGTCTATCCGGTGCAATTATTGTGATTTGTGAAAATAGATATAATTTCTACAAGTTTGCTACGGGAATCTATTCTGCAATCTTCTGATCCGAAGTTAGACGTCTTATCCATTAGGCCACGGGGACTACATTCTAATCCCCATAAAAAATACAAATATGTCATAGACGCACTCGCTGGTTCTAAAAGCAGTCGTGGATTGGAAGAATCCACTTTTCCCGGGTTGCTAGTATTTCAATAAAATAAAATATTCATTTTTGTATTTTTAATTAAATTAAACTAGTGAAACTGCTATAATTTGAGGAACAATATTTTTATTAACACATTTTTCTTGATTTGAGTAAAATTGATTTTCAAATTGATAAGGTATTGCCTTTGGAAATGGTTTATTCTCTTCCGCTAACTGAAGTGGTAAGTTGCTTGTCCGATTGATGGAGGAGTCAGCTGAGCTGTTTTCTGTCTGTCTAGTTGGTTTTCCTCTAGACTGGTCCCAGAATTCACAAACGTTTCGCTAAGTGAGCATCGGATTTCTTATCTGAGGCTAAAGGTGAGCGAGTGTCGGACTGTCCCTCAACTTAAACTTGTTTGACTTGTAATCGCAGAAGCCTTGCCTCATCCGCTGCTTTCTCTCTGATGAGATAAAGGTATGATGTTTTAACATATTCCCTGCGTATCTTCGTCATAAAGGTAGTTTCTTCATAAAGGTGCTTAATCTTTTATCTTTATTATTATCTCCGGGATATTGATCAAAAAGATCGATGAAGCCAAAATTCTCATTCTTATCAAATAATTCAGATTAAAAACATAAAACTGCAAAGTACTTTATTATTTTTAATTAGAATTTTTCTGACGCTTAAATATTGGAACGATGTAGGCTTAAATATTTTTGAGAATCAATTATTCTTATGTTGCATAAATAAAAAGATGTTGATTTATAATGAATTAACTTCGACTATGCTGTATCAAACGTAATGCTGCAACCCTTCAAATTTTAGAACATTATCATTGGACTAGTATACACTACATAATTCTGCAAACTGATCTGAATAACTTTAGTATTTGCAGCTAAACTCCGAAATATGTAAAAGAAGATTATATCAAAGTATTGTTCATTAAATTAAAACATCTATCAAGTTCAGGAATCTGAGGGTTGTGGGACTACAGAATAGTATGATCAGGTGATGCCTATTTGACAAGAAAAAAACTCAGATTTTAATAATATTAAAAAAATATTAATTTTTTAAAAAAATATATCGTTATTTGGGTTTCCAACTCAATCTATATGCCTAATTGGTTTAGTAGTATCACAACTAAAAAAGAAATTGCTCATTTTTGATAAATTAATTGTTTCTTGAGAGAAAATTCTTTTTTGGATATTAAAATAAACAGCGAATGTATTAAAACTAATAAAAGACGTAATAAGCGGATTCTGTGTCCGATAAATCCACTTTTGTTTGTTTTTTCGGCCGTCATTCCTCCTAATAGGAACAACTCATTTTCGATGCAATTTGACTAAAACTACCATTCATGTCCAAACAACATGTGTAGAAAGATTGTTCAAAATTTGGGAGTAGTTTCGGAGGAGTAAGCAACGTTTCAAATTTCCAATGGGGCCGTATGTAACCCCATTACAATACTCACACTAATAACATTTATTATTACAATTACCATGAAGAATTTCGTGATAGAAAGAATAACTTTCAAGAAACAAACTGATTTACCAAATATTGAATCTATTTTCCTATATTCAAAAGCAAAAGGGTTTTTGAAACTTCTTCACAGCAATAAGTTTCAAAGGAGTAACAAATTATTTTTTTTCTATCTTCGGCCGAGTAATCCTGAAATGAAAACATAGTTTTCCATTTTTATTAGTCCTATCTACTTATGAAAATAAATAATGAGCTTTGGAATAGAAAACCAATTCTTCAAAGTATTCAAATAATAAAATATAAATATCTGAGGAGGTTTTACTTATTAAATGCTTTTAAAAACTTGAACAATTTCTTTAAAAAAATGTATTATTGCCATTAATAAATTTAAAAAAAAATTTAATATTTTTTTTTTTGTTTTCTCCATTCCTTATTTTTTTAGAAATGATTACTATGAATTTTGAGCGGAATACACAGACAAAGAAACCCAACGAAGACTTTTTTTTT
>JAFIDM010009631.1:127329008-127349409 GCA_023159025.1 Thereuonema tuberculata | reverse complement strand
TATTGCCTAAAATATTCTCATTTGTCATGTGTTTTTAAGCGAATTTTATTATTGCTATTTAATTTTAATAGTTATTTAATAATGATTGTGATTTTTACTTTATTGGTTGAACTACCAAGTACTAAAGATGTTTCGTCGTATTTCACTTTAATATCTGCAATCAGATAAACGGATTTATAAACATTCAGATGCATTTAATTTATAGCATTATTTTAGAAGGTAAGCAATGCTTTTAATTAAATAAATAAGATTCTTTTTGTGCCATTTTTTGTAGGTTTCAGATGAAGTATTTCGAGCCTCTCATTCATTGCATTATAGTATTCTAAGTTCAAAAGTTTTTAATTAAAAATTCAGATCTTAATAAATCTTTTAATACGAATAATTTTCTTACAATTATGGAAAAAAATGCTTAATTCTATCCTGTTACTCGTTCTCGCCAATTTGTTAAAATTCTTATGTTATCAGATATTTTATAAATGAAAAACATCTAATTACTTATTTTTAAAATTACTTATTTTTATTCATGATTCTCTTAATAAGTCGATTGTTTTTATTAAATAAATTAATATACATTCAAAACTGAAATATATATTAAACCTAAAACAAACCTAAAAAAGAAAAAAATCTAAACCAGAAAATCTAAAAAAAAAAGTAGGTATAATGGATGGAAAGTTTAAACCAATTGGAGTTATGGCTTCGTTTGGGGAGAAGTTCTCGTCTTCGTCAAAACTGACGTCATATATTTGAAGCAATCTCATTCGTTAAAAATATTAAACATCTATGTTCATCTCTATACATCTTCTGTCTTACCAATTTCAGAGATTTGATTGTAATTCTTGCTTTTCTTTTTGCTAATAGGTAACACCAATGCAGAATCTAAATAAGAAGCAGAATGATCTGAAAATGGATCAACTTCCGTCCATCCCTGGATTGAAACGAATGATACGATCGAAGAAAGGATCTGGCTATGTTAAATTATGGACTGTTATCACCCTCACATTCACTGTAATATGCTTTTATCAGATCGTCACAAGGGTTCAAGAATACATAAGTAGCCCAGTCAACACTATTTTCTTGATTAAAAGACTGATTCATGTTAAATTCCCGTCATTCACTATATGCGGTTATCCAGAAATATTTCGTCAACTCTATATCGCCAAGTAAGTGTCATTGTTTGAAGTCTACTAATTTGTAAAGTTTATTTCCTTGTTAGTAAATTTTTAAACTTTAGAAGCTTAAGACATAATAAAAGTTAAATAAGGGTTTCGCATTTAGACTGTTGAGGATGGAAGTCCAATAGCAATCTAAGAAATTGCACCAAATAAAAATGAGATAAAATATAATTCTGAATTTAAATTTTATTTACATTTAATGTTTATCAATAAGTATACTATTTTGTTTTAGAATATTATTTTTAGATACACCTAACATTACCCAGCAGACAATATGTGAAACCTCCTTTCTAGATTCAGCCAGAGGAAAACAGTTACCTGTTACGCAATTATGGAACATTATGAATATAAGTGAATATATTTCGTACGCAAGATACAAGGTAAGAAAATAATTACTTTACGTCATTTATATTATATTTTACTCACTTTTGTTTAACATGCTGCGTCAGCATTTCATTATTTTGTTATCCATTTTTACTATAAACTATAAAAAGTTTGATTTAACTACTAGATTATTCAAGGGAAAGAAAAAGTTATATGTATTGTATTTTTCTGTAGACATGATAGATAAATTGAACAATTCTCAAAAATAACGCACGAATTGCAGACCTAGACGAGCTATTTGGAGTTGGCCTACTCAATCGCTGATGCGACTGGCTTCAATTCCCAGAGCTGACATGGATGCTTATCTTTATTACATGTAGTTGTCTCGTTCTTGTCTTATTCCTTCCGATTATCAATGGCTATTGTGGCTTTATTCGGGTTGTTTATAATAGATTAATAAGGCCACGGTCCAATAGGTTTTACCATTCATTTAAAAGCATTGCAGTGAACTAGCAGTAAACTAGCATTTGTAAGTAGATTGCATTTGTACATGATAAAGTCCGACAAAAATTTTATTAACTAAAAATGTCAAACCACTATCTCTCCGTAATTTCTTTATCAAAATACGTTACGGAAAATAAGACTTTTCTAAACCCCTTACCTCAAAAGCATCAGGAGTTCTAATCTTTGAAACATCTCTAGACAAATCTATTTCGAGTTATAATCTTGCTACAGTATTGATAGCTCAAATAATCTGAAACTCTTCTTAGAGAGAAAGTGATTAGAGAATTAAATTCGTAGAAATCAATTGAAGAAGAATAAAAAGAGATTACACTAGTCTGTGATGATTTCATTGCAGCGAACATTTCAATGTTTTTTAGGGTAATTACAACATGTTAAGTCCAAAATGCATACTAAGAAAATTACTATAGGGTAAGGGTGGGGCAAATGGACACACTAAGCACTTTTTTCACAATAACTCCTAATATATTTATAGTATATCACAGTCACTCGCACGTTGCCTTATTTAACACTTCGTTACACCGGAACTAGAGTTGCCAACTTTGACAAATGAAATAATGACACTTTTCTTAGGGCGTGTCCGTCTTCCCCACCTTACCCTAACGATTTTTTATTATTTAAATGTTGATATTTACACGATTTCATAAAGAACAACTTCACAAGAAAACAACGATTACATTGATTTTCATGACAAAAGGATTAAAATGAAACATTGGAAATTTGTGCTATTTCTATTTGACAACATAAACTGTTTCTATTTGACTGCATAAGGTTTGCAGTAAAAATAAAGTATGTAAACACAATCTGTTTTAAAAATGTATGTAAAACTATTATATCTTTATTATTCTTTTGACAAAAATCCATACGTAATAGGGAAAAATGGACTTCACTTGTTTCACTTGTTTCAGACAATGATCACGAAGTTTAAATTGGAAGACCTATATTATCAGATTAATAACTAAGATAATAATAAACGTTTAAAAAAATTGGTAAAAATAGCGTCCATCAAATATGGTATTTCTAGAATTGTAGAAAATACAAGTGAAAGAAAATTAAAATGAAAAATAGAAGTTTAATTTGTTGAACATTACAAAATGCTAATTTCGCATGTAGGAACGGAGCACATTCTTATTCTTCTTATTCTTAAACTTGTAGGCGATTGGAACACTAAACACTCAACTTCAAATTCGAGAAGATTTCACAATGACTGAATATGGCCTTTGCAAAACTTATCGTCCTGGTAAATAATTTAGTAGCAATGCTAATAAGTAATTAGTCAATTAACATTAGAGAAACGTCTTTTAATCCACTTAAATAGAAATTAATGTCTCTTATTTTTGATCTTTTCTTTTAAATTTCATTTCAATTGATTCCTATAAAGTAATTTTTAAATATCATAATGCATTTGAATTAAATTAATTTATATTTTAAATTACTTAATAGAATTTATATATTAATTAAATTATTAAGAAAGTTATTTTTAAAGAATTCACAAAATTAAGAATATTTGCATTTCATTGTTACTGAATTTCTGTTTTCTCTTACAAATCATGCAAATTACTAACATTATTTCGGTTTCATTCTACTCTAATTCTAATTTTATAACACTGTGTTGCTATACTAATCGGACAGAGAACATACCAGAAGTATTCACTGATCTACTAAAGTAAAGAATTTATCGTCCTGGGTCTTTTTAACACAGTAAAAAATTAGTAGTGTCGATTGTGAAATTGAAAGGTAGTGTTTAACCAGTTCTCATTTCATAGAATATGAGGCATAGAAACAAAGAAATCATTCGGTTAAAAACAAAAAAGCTTACCTACTATACTTCTTGTACTTTCAGCTGCAGTGATAACACGTGTCATTCCTATCCTCTAACAATAAATATAGAAGTACGTCATATCTCTCAGAATGTCATATCGCCCACTTTTTCTCTTGCTTCAAGTAACTTAAAAAGACATATAATTATAACATATCATATAATTATCAATAAAATATAATAAAATAAAGATAAAAGCTTATTAAAAGAACATTAAAATAAATTTTTCTTTTTCTCTAGCTTTCTAACTGCAATTTCAATAAGTTGGGTTTGACATAGAATTAACAAGATTGTACTCTTTATATTTTATGCAGATAATTTTACTTTGAGCCAATTTCTGTTCTTAGATTTGTTTTAATTTCAAAAGTTCCTTTGAATAGTGGCTACAATAACTAACATCGTCAAATAAAGAAACGTAGAGCTCTACTCACCTCGCAAATTCAGACAGCGATGTAGAATTTTTTTTTTTTTTTTTTTAATGTTAATTAAAATTAGATTACAGAGTTTTTGAATAGAAGTATTTTTAATTTTTTTTCCTTACGGACGATCTTAAGGAAAACTGAATGACCTGAACATTCATTATCCTTTATTTTTAAGCAATTAAATGTCCTGCTTTTTTTTCCGAAGCAGTTTTTTAAAATTTTGGCGCAGGAGCAAACTAGAAACATAAAGTTTATATAATTCAAATATCAAGATTAGCCTTTTTAATGTTAACCTCACAATATGAGTGAAGTGTAACTAAGAGAAATTGGCTTTACATATTTTGAGAATCCATTTTTTTTACAATATTTACAGATATATGTGTATGTACATCAAGGATATATAACTGGGTTATTAACTGTAAGTAATACGTACGACATATACCATGCAACGCAAAATTAAGAGTAGTAACTTTAATGTAATACAAATTTATTTTTAAATTTATTGTAATCAAATGATTACAATACTATTACAATAATCATTATACTTGTTTGGGTTAACCCTATATAAAGTAGTAGATCCAAATTATAATACAAAAAAAAAGAAAACACATCAGATCACAGACTAAATACTTTTTTTTTTACACCATTATCTTCGCCAAGTCTCTTTCTTTAAAAAAGTTAATATATAATTACAAATTTTATAATTAACATTATTAATTATTAACATTTTACTTAGTCAATTTTTATTACAATTATTGTTTGTCCAACCCAATTTTCCCTTTCCTGCTTCATAACTTTACATTCAAAAGTACAGTACCCAACCCTCAATTTTCTTATACCCTAATCTACATTTTTTTTTTTAATTCATCCTCTTTTCAATGTTTATTTTTCCTCCATGTACAACCACATCTTATTTTTAAATAAATTTCCTTCACAATTTTTTTTTGCAGTTTATAACTAAATAGTATGAACCATTTATATCCCAGTTTAAATTTCTATAAAGTAGTAATTTTAAACTACAGTATCAAATATCCAAAAATTTTATACAATATTATTCATACAGCAGCTGGTAAAATGTAATTCATCCACATTTCTTGTAGATCAGCTGATACCTTTCAAAGGAGAAGAGACAGCCATCATTATTGATATTAAGGATTTTTTCTGGTTTTCGAAGTGCGATTACTATAAAGGACTATTTGTGAGTTTCGAAAGCAATTTAATAAAAAAAAATCAAATATTATATACTAACAGCAATATTGTAGTATTAGTTTTTTTATAATAGTGATATATTATTGTATTAATTTTGATATACTAACGAAATATTATTATTGGATTACATAACGAAAATTATTTAATATATTTCTAAAATAATATTATTATTATAACATCTAGAATATTTGCTTTAATCAGTACAAATCTTTTTTGTTAAATTCTGATTTTTTTTTTTAATTTATTTATTCATTTTTTTCTTTCTCTGTTTATTTTTGTCAGATCTATACACATGAAGAAAATGACACCGTCCGTTTTTCTCAATTATTCTGGAGGAAAGATGTTCAAGCAGGGCACGCCATTACTGTGGCCATGTCTCAGAAAAGGGTTTCGAAATATAATATATATCAATATAATTGAAATTACAAATAATACTTGGGCCGTTATGGAAGTCACGGCAACTATTTTTTATCTGCCAAACATGCGGAAACACTGCAATTCTAGAATATACGTTTGAAATCCTGTTGGATGTGCTTCTGATTGGCACCGCTAACACGGTCTGGGTCAGTGAAGGAACGTCATGGGAGCAAGTGGAGAATACGTATTTGGAAATCATCGTTTAATAAAGCAATGCAGTGTAGCCAATGAAGAAAAAGGAACACAGGAATGCTCAATACACATTGGTAACAACCATCAAAGTAATCTCCAAGATTGTCTACAGTAAGTTGTCAGCGTTTGGGAACTGCTGTCCAACGCCATCATTCTTCACGATAAAGTCACATGTCACAGAGCAGCTCCTTCACAGGCTTTGTTACGTCGAAGGGGGTGGGAAATCTTGGAACATCCTTCATATTCGCCAGACCTGAGTCCCTGCGACTTTGATTTGATTCCAAAACTTCACTTAGTTGCGTTGGAAACGCTAGCGAACAAACATGAAATTTTGACGGCGTTTCGGCGAGAGGTCACATGCAGCCAATGGTATTCTCCGCCTTCCCAAACGCTGGCAACGTACGGTGGACAATCTTGGAGATTACTTTGAGGGGTGTTAGCAATGTGTATTGAGCATTCCTGTGTTCCTTTTCCTTCCTTGACTACACTGCATTGCCTTATTGAACGATGATTTCCAACGCCGTACTTTCAACTAGCTCCTATGATTCACTGACTCAAACCACGTTAGTGATGCCAATCAAAATAATATCAAACTGGCTTTCCAATGTACATTCTAGAATTATAGTGATGCCCATATTTGGCAGATTAAAAACATTTGCCATGACTTTCATAACAGCCGACGTAAAAAAAAAATTACATATTAATTAATAGAGTTTATGTATCCCATTTATGTTTTCATAAAACATAATATCTGTTGTGTTATTTTGATGTCTTTTGAAATATCTAACACAATGAACTAAATTTACCAAATCTAAATAAAACCTCAAGTACTTCTTCGATAGATGGAACAGCAGTAACCATTACGCAATTCTCAATTCAATAAATAAGTAATTCGATTTAGGGCATTGATTTTGTTAGTCGTAATATTTATTTTTTCTTAGCCCTTTAGGAACAACTGACGATGATTCTCGTAAGTTTTGCTAAAGTTTACAAAAATGTTTTAAAGCCGTTTTAGTGATTTCTGAGTAGCCTAGAAGATCATAGCAGATCTATGAATGGTTTCTACAGATAGAAAATGGATGTCAACTGTAACTGATATTTGAATCAAACTTCATATTCTTTAAAATACATTATAATATCTGCAATTTTTAGTAGTTTCATAAGTTGTTTTATGATAATTAAGCACATTGATAATCTACCTTTCAGGAAATCAACTTTGAAGTCTATTAAGATGTTACGTTAAAAAAAAAAGTTAAAATATCCCACTTACAGGCCTACAAAGGCCTATGGGGTGGCTGGAGGGTAGGCTCCACGACCTAACGGGACGAAATTGAGGTCGGGGGGTCAGCCCGACGCCCGCCCGTCTTTAACTCCCGGGAAAGAAACCCGGTACCCATTCTAGAGAGGGCTGGGTAGACCCTAGGACCCGTTTGGAGGAGAAAGAGCGTGGAAAAATTCCCGCACTCCGCCGAGGCCGGGAACCGAACCCGCCACCTCCAAGCGCCCTAACCCACTCGGCTACCGAGCCCACAAGATGTTACGTGATATTAAAGAATATTATGTTCGATTCATTGTTTGTTTTTATTATAATCTTTATAATAATATTGCTCGGATCTTTATAATCTTTAGACAAATGGCTTAGCATTGTAAGGCGAATGAGCACTGATGTATTTTCTTAATCTCAGTTTAGCTTTTATGACTTTCCCTAGTTCCATAGTTCTATTCCCTAGTTCTATTCTGTCTCTATCTTAGATGTAAGTTTCGTCATTCAATGAAAACATCTTTCATCATCAATTGTGGCTGGCTCATTAAAGAGAAAACACATTTAATCACAGGGAAGCGGTCAGTTAAAAATAAAGGCAAAAATTCTCAAGCATATGATCGATCAACGGTTTTCATCTGCCCGAGTCAAAAATTATATTTCTCTAAATACACTTGTTAATTAACTATCTATTATTTTAAACTAAGAAGTACCAGTATTTATTTTCTACGATGCTAAAAAATTTCATTGAATAAATTCTTCAATTATATTTTAAAATTATCATACTTTTTCTTCTGATATTCAAAAATTTGTTGAAATAATTTCTTTGTTTCTAAGATTACGCATCTGAACCGGACCTCATTTCTCTGTGAAGCAGGAGATAAAGTGACGAAATGTTGGGATGAGTGTTTACATACAAGACTTGAGAAAATAGCTGTCTGTCGGTAAATAGTACTTTAAAAAAATTATATTTGTTTTTGTTTAAAAAGTGCTGTTAGTAATAATGTTTAAGGGTTGTAATGATAATAGTACAGTAGAGCCCCGGTTATTCGCGAGCGGATGATCCGCGAGAGCCGCAAAAAATTTTTTTAATTACGAATCTCAAAAAAACTAATTTTAATCCAAGCCAACAACAGGAAAATATAATAGGCCTATAGTGCGAAGATCGAAAATTACTGATAGGTTATTGTGCATCGTAATCCTATAGGCCTTCTCGGAATTTGTGGATGAGTGGCAGGCTCTTACACTGCAGAAAGCTTTCTGCTGTACTGTATATATTTTAAAAGTTTTACATATTATGTTTTTTATATAATAAAACGTAGTTTTTAATGGTGAAATATTTTTTTTCATGTTTACACCTCATTTTTAGTCTTTTTTCGGGTTATCCGCGATTTTCGTTATCCGCGAAGTCCTTGCTACCCAATTCCGCGGATAATCGGAGCTCTACTGTATTTGAAATTGCTTAAAATGGCAACTTATAGTCTGCTGGATTTCTAAAGATCTTTAAGAAAGATTGTAAAAAACATTTTTCTATTATTGTTATTAGTGGGAATCAACTGTTTGGTTATTGTTTTTTTTTTTATAATTACTTTAACTGTTTTTTTCAGTCATTCAGGGTGATGAACACGACTCCGCGTATTCGTAGCCTGGTAAATGCCTCCTTTCCCTCCCAAAATTAACAAAAAAATAGATACTATGATTTTTAATTTTTTTTAATGTACTTATTGAAGCTGGGATCGGGTGATTTCAATTAATTTGATGGTCGTAAGTTTCCTAATCCAGAAATTATTAAAAGAAAATTCAAAAACATAAAAATTTGATTTTTTTTTTTCATATTCAGAGGTTAAATGTTATCTGATTGGTCGGACTCTCAAAATTTTCTGCCAATTTGCTATCGATTGAACTGTAAATCTCCCAGTATGTTATTAAGTATGCAGTAAATATCCAAAGTAGAATTAAATGACTCATCTAATTCCTCCTATTTGAGTTTTCTGCATATATATAGAATCAGAAAAAATTTAAAATCATGAAATTAGTAAAAGCTTTCTACAGTGTGAAGACTGTCAATTTACCAAGAAGTATTTTATAAAACAAAAATATCATCAGATTCTTTAAGTAAAAATTTAAAAGCACCTCTTTAATAGCCATGAGGAAAAGATCAATCACTTCATGTTAAAGTCTAGAGCCTAGCTTTAACTCTAGAAATGACATCTGATCCTCATTTGTCAAAAGGTTGAATAAAGCTTGGATTGAATAGGAGGAAATGTAACCCGAGAAATGCCAATGATTAGGTTCTAAGAAGATCGTGAATTATTACTCACAGCACTAATTATCTCAGGAAACACTCAGTTTTTTTGTTTTTTGTTTAATACTGTTTAAGTACTACATATAAAGTTTGCAGTATGTTACTTATTTAAATTTTTATTAAATTCCGAATTATATTTTCCAAACTATATTGATCCAGGTTTATTTCTTTATTTAAAGGCTTCCATTTCTAGCCAAAGACATCCCGAAAAATTGCAGTGGTGAAGCAATTGAAGCAACTCTTTCTGCCACTGCTAAGCTGTCAAGAGAATTCGATCCTATTCGAGAATGTGGTTGTAAGCCGAAATGCTCTGAAACTATTTATCAGCTGACTATGAATATCAATGGGAAGCGACATGGTACAGAGATTAAAATGTATTTTCACGATAATACCATACAAACAGTCACAGAAATACCAGGATATACTTTCATTTCTCTTTTGTGTGATATCGGTGGCAACTTAGGTCTCTACCTAGGCATAAGCATAATGACACTGGTGGAACTATTGGAGATACTAATCAGATTTATTCAAGAACGCATTCAAATGTTTCTACGTTCTACTTAAATCCCAACATTGATGTCGACAAAAAGTCCAAAAAAATTAAAACTGATTTTGAAACTCCAGTGCTAATTTACCGCCGTATTATATACAACATTATGTCAGATCAATTTAAATTTTTATATCATTCCAAAAACTTGAATTCGTATTTTTTATTTTGCTGTTTATGCTTATGTATACATATCGAAATATCTATAAACTACAATTATATTGTGGTTCTTATTGATTATTATATTAAAAAAAGCTTTAAAATTTCATTAATATTCCACCCAATAAAATGCTCCCAATCAATTTTCAGAACAATTAACTTTATATATCAGTGTTGTATTCGTTCCTTCATAATACATTTTCATAATACTTCTTTTTTTAAAGTACGTAATTTAACAATAATGTCTCTCTTTTTTTGTAAAATGTTATTATACCTGTTTGTAAATCGACCTTGATTTTCTGATTGAAAATTAACATCGTATATTCGAGGAATGATTATGTTTAGAGAAAGTTTTCTTAATTTGAAAGGTCGATCTTTCCTCCAACACTCACTGTATTTCTTATGAATAAAAACTGTAAAAAAAAGAAATATTGATTATATAATATTTTCTTTTTTATTGCCACATTCTTTGTTAAAATAACAAAAATCATTTAATTTACTTGTCCTTTTTGCTTTTTAAATTTCTTTTTAAGGCAAAATTTCTTTTTAAGGAGAGTTAAAAATTATCATTAAAAAGTACAAAAGTTTTTATTCTTCGTAAAAATTCTATATACCCTGAAAGATGTAATTTAGAATTTCTTGAAAATTTATTTTTTTCCTTCATGTAGAAAATATGCATTGTTGATTTTTAGCGATTCAATCAAAATCGGTAGACTAGCTATTGTTACCACCGTCTTCAGAGGCCCTAACAACGTTGGAATAGGGTATTTTCAGGGGCCAATGCCCCCCCCCCCAAGTTCGAGATGTTTGGCTTTGTTTTCATTGGATATTCATCGCTATTAGCTTAAATGTTAGAAATGGAACCATCTCATTTCAGTTGTCAGCTATACCTTTATGGGTAACTTCATGGTTTAAGTTACCCAAGAAGCTATTTCTGATTAATTTTGAAGTTGTTCTATTCTAAATAATTCTTGTCGTAACTTCAGAAATAGAACAAAATTATTATTAAAGTTTCAGGCGAATAAATATACAGAAAAAAAACCTATATTAAAATACTCAAATAAAGTTAGGTTTCGGGAAACTTTTCCTTTTGTCAAATAATGAAGTCAAAGTTCACATTCTACGAAACGTAAAGTATTTTAATATTTTAATACAGTTTATTTCAGTTCGCCTGAAATTTTAGTTCTTTATTAACCCTACACATGTTAAACATATTCTATACATTAATAGAACTAATTTACCATTTCCCTTTTACACATGTAATAATTAAATTGTGATGAAAGAAATATAGTAATACATCTTCGAAAAAATATTTAACAAACTTAAAAATATTACATGGAAAATGATAAAATGCCAAATGTTAATAAAAAAAAATCTTTAAAACTTTTCCTCGTAAATAAACATGTAAATGAAATATGTAAATAAGCAAAAGAAAATGTGGATTAAAACTGTAACTAAGAGACCAACGAAGATGGGACTTGGCCTACATGTTTTGGGGAATTTGATAGTTGCATCTATTTTACATACTTTTTTTATAGCTTCCATTTAAAAAATAGTGTTTACCTTGTATTTTAATCCCCAGTCACAATTTCTATAAGGAGATACTTCTCTGTAAAATGTGAGCTATACAGAAAAGCTATAGATGCTTTACCTGAGCATCACAGACAGTACAATCATATCCCAGACTTAGGTATCCTCAACTTATGTACTCTTTGCATTGGACCCATACCCTGAAGTTGAGATATTTGCTTCTCAATACGTACATTTTGCATTCGCTACCTCCCTTGCAGGACGTTACTACTATTAACGTACGTTTCATCAGATTGTTTTCAAAGACAAAAAAACCAGACCTACTGTCTACGATTCTGTGTATCAACACTTAAGTATAGGTGTTTTTAGGTTTATTTTTTCTTTGTTACAATTTTTCTTTTTTAGTTTTAGTTGATTTCTTTCTCCATTAATAAAGAAAGCAAAATAAGAAACGAAAAATTCGGTTTTTTTTTTAGGTTTGTTTTTTTCTTTCTTCTTGAAATATTTCTTCCTTATTTTAGTTCAATTTTTTTTTTTTTTTTTTTGTTTATTTTTTTTTTAACGTAAAGAAAAAAATAAATCAAATAGAAAATGAAAAACTACCTTGATGTGTCTACACCTTGACGAGGTAGCTTGCTCTAATGAACCTGTGATCTCTGTAAAGGCTACTGTTAGAGTCGGATAGGTCAATAAAGAAGGGTCAGACTAAAAGAGACTCAATAGTCTATAATTATCAAGGTCTGGTAGTCTATTCCTTGTAAAATGATGATTCAATTATTGAGTAAGGAAAGAGGAGAGAATATTTAGGTGTAACAATTATGATTTAGAAGGTTTCAATCTTCATCAATTCCTATGCAGTGCTTCCCCATCTTCCTACGGGAATTTCTCCATCAATAAAGAAGAATGGGAAAACCCTATGGGAATTTGCCCCGCCCTGTATAGTGATGAGATATATACCAATAGAAAGATCTCCTTACATAGAACATATGTTATTATTACAACTCGTCGCAATTATTAGTCCATTCGGAGTTATATACGTTTAGATAAGACGTTTGAGTCATTGGTTTTGCTCAAGTGTGTGTGGCAGAGAAGCCAAGCACCTACAGTCAAGCACCCCCTGCCTGTAGGTGGCTGGCTTCTCTGCTATACTCACGAACCATGTCAATCAATGACTCAAACGTCATATCTAGACATATATAACTCCGAATGGACTAATAATTGAGACAAGTCGTAAGGATAACAAGTGTTCTATTGATGGAGATCTTTCCTTACGTATATATCTTATCGTTTTACCCTCCTCCTTTCATCATGTTACCGTTATCGATGTACTACACTTCAACAATCTATCCATTATTAATCTTCCTTCCTTTCTTTGTGAAAGATGATCGATGTTTGGAATTCAATCTTTATGTGAAGAAAAAAAATAAATCAAATAAGAAAAGAAAAATTACTTCGATGTTTCTCTACCTTAGCGTGTGTGGTAGCTTGTGCTCCTGATGAACCTTTCTCGCCTATGCCGATGATAGCACAATCTACTGGTAGAATCTCTCAAATCTTACGAGTGAATGAAGAAGGACCAGACATAAACATTATTCATTCAAGAGTAATAAATATTGTCTTTAAAGAACATATATAAATTTTAATGATATGAATGAGATACGTTTTTCCGGGAATAAAAATATTTACTTGCCGAAGGGCCACAGAAAATCATTTGTGGTGTGGGCTGAATTTTTTTCTATCGCTACATTATGCTTTAAACAAAATAAAAATAATTTAATAATAAATATGCAGAAAATGTTAATGTTGCAATTTACTTGTATTAGATGTATTTTTTTTTACATTGTTTTAAGAATATACAGGGTGTATCAGTTGGATCCGGTCAATTTTCGCATACAGTACCAACAATCAATTGACTTAGTCAATTTCGGCGATGATGTGTTGGTTCTCTTCGGTAGTGATTGTGGTATGTGACCCTTTCGCAAGCATGTTTTATTGCATCGGAACCAGTGCCTTCAAATTTCTTCTTGATTGCAGTCATTGTTTCACGTTTCGGAGAAAAACCATATTCCTCATCAAATAATTCCCCATCAAATAATTCCTCAAAATAATTCCTCATCGTCTTGCTGTAGAAATGTTGACCTTCGACTCATAAATAAACTAAATGACAGACACTCTTTACTTTAACGTCAACCGGAACTCACCACTTTCCTGCCTGCCATTGAGAATTATTATCGCATGATCACTAATGCGCGTTCAATGTCACAAGGTGCTCGTACTGACCTCAGGTGCATGCCCACTGTTGTATACAGATGAAGCATTCCGGTGCCCGCCTTACTATTATTCCTTTGAAAATACATATAATCTGCTCACGAAAATGGCTCCCAGGAAGAAGTTACCGGGTTGATCGGGTCCAACTGATACACCCGGTATATTATTTCTTACAGATTTTTTTGCAATGGCATAGATGTCTAACTAGGACTCAAATAAAAAATAATCTATCCTTACGCCTGAAATCTTTTTTTTTTTTGTAGCAATTATGCTCTCATTTATATCATAGACTCATTGACAAAAAAAATTGTGCACCACCAAGAAAGCGTTGGATTCAAATGAAATTTTATTAGTATGATGGTAGAGACAAAGTGATTACTATAGCACAGCAGCAGGACGATGTCTCGCGGAGCTGCGGTACACAATAAGGTCACCTTCAGTATCTCGTTGGACCACCTTGTGCCTGGATACATACGGTGATACGGTCGGGCATACAGTCAAACAAAAGCTGCATGTTGTCTTGCGGCAAATTTGCTCACAGTTCTTGCAAATAAAGCTCCAAATCACTGCTATATGGCGACAGTTGGCGTCCCATGTAGTCCCAGATATGCTCGATTGGCAACAAATCAGGCGAGCGGGCAGGCCATGGAAGTGTCGCAACATGTCGTAGATAGTCCTGTGAAACCCTAGCTGTGTGCGGGCGAGCGTTATCTCTACTATTTATCTACACCTCTACTATCTTTCGAAATGAAAACAATTCAATTTGATTGAATAGGTAAATGCTAACTTTACATTTTTGAAATATAAGCGTATTTATGTTGTTAATACTTATTTTCCCCTATTCTAAGTTATACGAAAACAAATTAGTTATATAATTCTGATATTAGAATTAGATTACTTTTTCGTTATAAACTTTGAAATAACTTTTACAACGCTTAAGTTCAGATACTAAAAAATAAAGAAAAAACAAAAGTCCATCTATCTTAATAATTACTCAGTAAAAACAATATTAAGGATTCAACAAAGAAAAGAAATGGAAATATCGATTCCCTACACTGTTATTTTCCTAGACTTACTTTTATTATTATTATTATTATTTTTCAAAATGATTTCCAATTTTTTCTCTAGAATGAAAAATCTGTGTATTGTAAATTTACAATTACTTTTTTGGTGCAGAATAATGAAATAAGTAATATTTTTTAATAAGGTACATGCGCCAAATAAGACACGGTTCTAAATAAGGCCTGTCCTTCATTTTATTAATAGAACGTCGACAATATCTCAAGATAGGTTTCTGGCATTTTCTGGCCTTCAATGGAAAACCAAAAATTATGTCAGTGAAGTGAAAGATTCCTCCATGTTTGTTACAGTTGAACAGTGATCTGCGTCCGAATCGTTGTCGTTACTATTCCATGGTAATTTGATATATCTTCTGCATTTTGGGGGGAACTTAAGATACATAAACAAGTTCTAAGTCATTTACTGAAAACCGTGCTGAATTCAAATTAAAAATAGCCTACCTTATATAAGCACGACTCATGTCTAATTCATACCTAGTTCGTGCTTATATAAGGTAGGCTATTTTTAATTAAGTTCTAAGTCATTTTAAAGCATATGATGAGTAGAATAAGATACTGTATTCATATTTTCCAGTTAACATGCATTTATTTACCTTTCAGTAAAAACAATGAATGAAAGTGTGGATTAACAGGAAGCTCCAGATAAGCCCCTCCCCTGATGAACTGAGGAACATTGATTTTTTTTTACATGTTCTTTTTATTTTGAGCCTCATAAGCAACGTAATGTATCTGGGAGAGTGCCTTTGTTCTTTCCGAACTCACTAGAAAAGCTGAAGAAACCCCTTTACAACCCAAGTCTACATCCCCATTCCTCCCACAGCAGCCAATTCAAGTTAAGGTATTAACTCGGAAAAGAGTTTCAAAACAAAGGAATTCAGGCGACTCAAGCTCCACAGCAAGTGAGAACTTCTCTCTTCATAATGAATATGTGACTTTTCTCTTGAATCTAGTGATGGTGGAGAAAGATTAGAAACTTCATTAAAAGACATTCTTTACGCCCCTGAAGTACAGAATCAAAATACAAAAAAAGCGACGAAAAAAGCCCTTAATTGCCAAGCAGTTGAGATAACTAATGCATTGTTTCAAGACAACTAGAAGACTAACTCAGTGAAAGTTGCAAAAGGGCAAACAAAGGAGAGCGAAAACAACAAGAACAGTGACACTAATCGTGAAGGTTTTGGAGTAAAGAAAGCTAGAGAAAAAAAACGTCGTGAACCTTCCCCCGTGAAAGATCCTCTTGAAGCTGGACCGAGAGGCACAGAAACAGTGAGCAAAGAAAGGTGGTTCTGACTTAACGAATTGCTGACATGAGACTGAAAGTATAAGGAAAGTGTTTCAAATATGATCATGAAGAGCAGAGCAGATTGACTTACGGGTAAGGTCAAAAATATCTATTTTTGTTTGCCCAGGTTTTTATTTTTGGGCTACTTAGTCGTAAATATAATTCTTGTATAGAAGGACGATCGGGCAGAATAAACATAACATCTTTCCCTGTTACACTTCCATGTAAAAAAGGCAAGTGATAATCGAAAATCTCTGTTTATCATAAATGTCTTCAGTTGTTCATTATGTAGTCGTAAAACCATCTTAAATTCATCTGTTGAATTTAAGAGGTAATCTGAATTAAAATATACAAATAACTATTAAGAATCCAAGTAAAACGATGCCTTTATTATTATAAGCTTTAACACAGTTCCATAAGCAGTATAGCAAATTAGATTGAATTAAATATTGTTTAAGTCTTTAACGTAATTTTGATTTATTTATTTTTGAACGGCTTATTACTCTATACTAATGAAATAAATCAACATTTACTAAATTCGAATTAAGCTACGTTTTAATATTTTAATGGCATCTTGATTGACAAGATTCCTATGAATTTTCTTAATTTTTTGTTCATAATAAAACGTTCGAATTTAAAGTTTAGTCCATTTAAGATGCCATCAGAAAAAATGTTTTTCAGTTCTTTTCTTTAAAAATGTGACTTTTTTTATTTGTTCTCGAAGCTTTTGATTTTGATCCTATAATAATTACAATATTCATCGCTTATTAAACTGCATTTTTTTAGTTTCAGTTAATATTCCATAGCTAAAGAAAACTCCCTTCTTTTGCTATTTAAAATTGACTAATTTTTTTTTTTCAATTTTTTTTTTATTCGTCAATGAGACTATTTGCAACGATCAAGCCCAGTTCTTCTGCTTCTTCTTTTTTCCAATTCTTTTATTACATTTATGTTAATGTCGTTTTAACATATTTAATCTTTTTCGTCTTACTTAAAGATTCAACAAAAAAAAAGAAAGAAAGAAAGAAAGAAAGAAAAAAACCATAAACTTAGCTGTTAGCAAGTATAAGTATTTGGCATTCTAGTGTTGATTAATTTCGCTTGCTATTATGGTGTTTAGTGGCTTACAGTATTTCATGGAGTAAAAAGGAAAAGTAGAAACGTACGAATAGTCATATATGGAGAGGAATGAACAGAATGTTTAAGGGTGAATTTCAAAAACAATACAGCCATTTGTAGTAGAGGAGAATTTGGAGGCAAGACCACTGATGGCAAATGGATAATAATATTATATCCATTTCTGTATAATATTTCTATTATATTTTATTTCTGTATTTTATGTAATTTTCTTTACAATTCAATTTAATTTTTAGTCATTTAATCTATCTTTAAGCGTCCCTCCCACCTTTTATCGATGGAGGAAACCTCTAGAAAATGTTTCCTTTTGAAGTCACTTTTTTGAGTAAGGCTGATTCATTGTAAAAGTCTCTTATTATCTGAATTTCCCGATATTCAGGTGACCTTTTGTTGAGGTCCACTGCCAATACAAGAAGATTAATCTACAGAATATAGTTACTTCGTAGCCTCAGAATTCTCTTTATGTACAAAAATAGATAATAGATTTTATAATTAAAAACACTCAAATTTTTAAATAAATTAAAGAAAATTGTAAGAAAAAAATAATAAATAAGGTTAATTTAAGATTAGCTTATGAATTCCTAGAATCAATTTAGGTTACATTTTTATCTATTAAGTAAGTGTTTTAGGTAATTGGGCAGGACAAACAACCAGTGAAATTAAGACGAAAAAGTAAATGTTGGCGTTAAATTAATTTACTCTAAAAATGATGCTGATAACTGTATGGAACATGTTTAAAAGGGAGAAATACGAAATCGAGAGGTGTTTTGCGATATATTTGGCTGAATCTATGATTTTAACCATAAAGTAGAAGGGGGCCCGTAACTGCGTTTGATACCTGGGCACTGTATTTTATGTGGCGGCCCTGCCAGACTCGTCAAACTTCAATTTAAGAACGGCTCTTAAGTGTATCTTTTCTACTTTAACTGAAAACTTTTGATATTTATGTATTTCTTAACTTATAAATTGGTATAATTGAAAATAATATGGTTTATTGAAGCCGAAGTGGTTTGGTTTTTGTTCAGTAATGAAGGGTAAGATTAAAACGGAATATTTAATCCACAAAGGATTTTAGCATCATATGAGATTAAAGAAAAAACAAATCTTCGTCTTATCAAAAGACTGAACTTTTTTCTTTCTTTTTGGTAAACATATATTTTTAAAGTAAAGTTGCCATTTAGAACCTCCTACTTTAAGTCAATTGACATTTGTTACAATGATTAGGATTTTCGAGAAAAGTCAAAGAAATTGCAACAATTATTCGAAAACTTTCTATGCTATTTTACGTGAATCATCATTTTGTTTGCTTTTGTAAAGTCTATTTGGATTTGAAATCATTGACAAGTTTCATATAAAGCTGTCTTTTCTGATCTGATTAAATAAATATTTACCATCAACATGAAATTGAATCTTCTTATTCAAATTGATAAATACAAAAAAATCGAGATGATCCAATAAACTGGGAAAACATGTCAGTTTTCAGCATTATTATTTACTCAATCAACAAACAAAATTATGTTAAGTCTGTCTTTTTCTTTTTCGACTTTTTTTATCCAGAATGAAATCAATATCGAAGTTGTTTGGAAATAAAATATTCAGTACTGAACCTTAAAGAGAATAAATGTTATGGACGTTGAATCTCTACAAGACAGAAGAAAACATTTCTAAATTCAATTCAGCTTTAATTGGTAAGTATTTTCACAATGTGAAATTTTTTATCAAGTAATATTAAACTGCCATTATTAAATAATACATAAAAGAAAACAGTTCCCATAGTTTCCTAAACGTTACGGAACTTCAGTATTTGAGGCCGTGCGTTTGGCGTGTGGCTAAGACATCGGCCTCTCACCTCTGATTACCGGGGCTAGGTTCTCAGGTAGGTTTCGTGGAGGTTTTCTTGGCGTTCTCCCGTTTCTTCTTCACTTCTCCCACCATTCTTTCTTCATCATTCCTCCACCTGTCCTTCTTTCCATGGGAATAGACCTAAGGTTGAGGTGCTCGACTTTCCTGCCACCCACATTCACCGCAATGTAATTATTTAATGTATACTTTTAAAAGGTAGGCGTATTCCGCCTAAGTTAAAATAGTCCTGTTTAATAAATAAATTACAAATATAATTCAATTAAAGAAATTTCACTTATAAGTTTGTCAAGATGAATATTAAAAATGTTCTTAGATTTCTTTCCATAATGATAATTAAATGTAGGTGAAATTTTATAAATAACTAATCGAAATATTATAGGTCGTTATTTGTGAAAATGTATAAAGTACTGTATGGTATTCTGATTTTTTTCTTTGATTCCCTTTGACATGCTGAGTTATCTAGTAATCCAATTTAATAATAATAATAATAATGAGAGCTTAAACTGATTATCGGATAAGACATGAGAATATTGGAAAAATTTGCATAAAGAACTTACCATAAAATATGGGTTACGTGCCACAATTATAATTATCCTAGAAAATTAGAATTGGAATAGAAATATTATGATAAAAGAATTCATAGACTATTTATTAAAGTCATTGATTAAAGAGATAATATTGCGTCTCTGATTGACATTTCATTACCCACTACAATTAAATCTAAATCTTATGCAGAAAAAAAAGGCAAATCTTAGGAACTTGCATTGGAAATAAAAAAAAACAGTGGAAATTGGAGTAAGTTCAGTTTGTCCTATTATAATTTCAGCTATGGCTAAAATTCCAAATTCAAGACACAGCTCAAAGAATAAAATGAACACTGTATTCTTCATGTC
>JAFIDM010009631.1:127297883-127328608 GCA_023159025.1 Thereuonema tuberculata | reverse complement strand
ATAGTTTCGATTGCGTCGTGCAATCATTTTCAAGCCTCCTTTGATTGCACGACGCAATCGAAACTAAAGTTGTATAACTATTTTTAATTGTTTTTATTAATTAAATCTTTTTATGAATCTCTTCAGGTGTACCGGCTTTAATTTATGTCTTTAAAAAATAACATTTCATGATAGTATTATTATTTTAATAAATAAAAGAAATACATAAGTACTGCTGCTAATTTTTTGGCTTCCAGGTTATTGATAATCATAATAAGACAACTATCAAATTTTAATGTTAAATCATACCATTTTTATTATTTTTTATTAAGTATTATTCAATTTGGTACTGTGTAATTTTCGATTATTCCATTTATCCTGTTCGTTTATTACATTTATTGTACATTACACAATATTTTTATTTAATATGTTACTTTCAATATTAATTTATTGTTTTCGTATATCAGCTTTGTTTCTTAACACACTGTTTGTTTGTTTTTAAAATATTCTTTTTAAGGAAGAAGCATGAAAAAGATATATGGAGATTGAAAAAAGGTATAAAAAGGTGTGTAGCGAAAATTCGCAACGGTACTTATGTATTTATTAATAATACTTTCTTTTATTATTCATTATGAGTCTTAGGAGTTATATATTACTACAGTAGAACCTCATTATAACGGACTAATAGGGGCTGAAGGTTGTCCGTTTTAATGAAAGTCCGGTTTATAACAAATAATTCTTACAGGGGTGTAATGCAGCAGGGTGTACATCAATGAAAGTACAATAGTTAGCTATAAAAAGTTTTTATTGTATATCAAATAAAAAACAGCCTTCAACGTAGTAGATTGATTTGAAAAAGATGTGTTCGTATACACTGCATTAATCTTTAGAACAAGAAGGTCCTGGTTCATGTTGATTGCTTACATTCATTGGTATGAAAAAATAATTTATTTTCTGCAGGGTTTGTTTGCTTCTTATTTCTTCAGTTAATAACTGACGGAGGTGTGGTAAGTGTTCATAATATGCAAACACATTTTCAAACACATATAGTTGGAAATGTAAAACTCGTCAGATAAAAATAAGCATCTTTTATTATTATTACAATTTTTTTTTAAAACTGTCCGTTATAAGCGATGTCCGTTATAATAGGGTCCGTTATAATGAGGTTCTACACTTACGTGTAGTATGGGAAAAAGTTCATGAGCAAAATAAATGTAGGTATTATAATAATAATAATAATAATAATAATTCATTATAAATATAATTATACAATGATATTATATTAAGGTAAATTATATTAATAAAAAGCGAAAGGTGAAGAGTTTTTAACGGATATAAGGTCGTAGAAATTCATATACGAAACTATAAAATATATGAGGAATTAAGTTTTAAGAACTGAACTGCAAAATTGTTCAGATTCAAAAACAAGTTATTGACATCAATGTAAACAAAATAAAAACATTCAGCTAATTTTTCGTGAATCTTTGTGGTCATTGTTTTTAATAATATTAGTAAGATTTCCTGTAAGATTAGTATTTCTGTATTCTTTGTATACTGAATCACAAGTAATTCCTGTTTTTATTAAGTTGTTTCATTGTTAATTTCGATTTATTCTACCAAGTAGCCTTTCACCTGCTTTGAAGAAGTCTATTCTTAATAGGCCAAAGTTTACGTATTAGACATTGCATAATAATTAGTGTATTTTCTATAAGGGAATATATGAAGTTTAAAGTGGGAAAATCGAAAACAGGAATCGTCGAATCACAAACGATTTATAAACAGGTAAAACTTTGTTATAAAGCAGTGACGTAGCTACTAATTTCATTCCTTTGACAAATGATTCCAAATTGCGATTCTAACAGAAATTCAGTATTACAAGATCACAATCTTTTTTGTATGTTTTTTGATATTAAATTAGGATGAAAAAAATCCCTGGCAAAGGTCGTGATCAGAAAGTGTAATTTGGAAGAAAGGAAAAACAAAGATGAATATCAAATTCATGAAAATAAGATGTGTAGTGTTCCTTTTAATGTATTTTATATCTTTTGTTGCTTATTGTTTTTTTCATCAAAATAAAAACGATTGAAATTGAATAAGCAGATGGTGTTTTTTTTTCATTATGTTTTGTTCTTTTTCCATTGCTCTGTTGAATGAGTATATTTTTTTAATTAGTTTACAGTGCCATATTGTTGATTGGCTGTAAAGATTTAAAAAATTAAAAACTTGAATCAAGAATTGGCATCAGTTGTTTTTGTTGAAACAATAAAACCTATAAAAAACTGCAGGAAAAAATTCAATATTAAGTTGTGTTTCTATCATTGCTTGTAAAGATTGGTCTTGTCCAATACATGTTAGATTATTGATGGTATTTAGTGTTAAAATATTTTAAAAGATATTTCACCAATTAACGTTTCCCTGCTCACGTTGTCATATCCGTAGACGAAATCGTACTGCCATGGATTCCATCTTAATCTATTTGTGGAGTTGGTGTTATCTTAGAATTTTATTTTTAAGCTTTTATCAATTTTTTTGGAAATTTGAAACATTTTTTCAACGATTTCGAAGTAAAGATATCAGATTTTATTGAAATTTCTCCAAATGACTTTACACCTTTTATACAAATAACTGCTCATGATTGAAACAATGAGAAATTTAAAACTTTCTTTTCGTTTACTTAATAGTTGCAACTTTTGCAAAGCATCATTGAAAGCAATAGAAGCAATTTTATTTTAACTAAAGGTTTGTAATCTCTTTTGTGATAAACAAATATGATTATTACTTTTGTGTTGCTTTATCAGACTACTGCAACTGACAAAGACTGCATAATTAAAAATAGATATTGATAACATTTCTTATTGAGGAAATGCATTTATGGAGCACTCCCTTGAAAAAAAAAGCATTACTACGTGTTGCTATTTTAATAGCAATGTTTATATTCCTGTAGTTTTGATGTAGCTCCACCTTTTAGATTCTGTGGCAGAGAGATACTTATATTAGAGCTTCAGCATTATATAGAAAATCAAAACTCAAAAATAAACTCTTATTAATTTTTTCAGTATTGATGAAGACAATTAAGTTTTCCAAAAAATTCAATGCTTAATGAAAATGGTTTCCTCTCTGAATTTAATAAAAGATAGAATTAAATTAAAAGAAGGTAGAATTCCTCACCACCACAACAACAGGAAAATTAGAGAAATAAAAAAGCATCCTCACTGCTTTTAAGCGTTGTGGTTTCAGTAATGTATGTAGCAACTGACTCGAAATGACATTGATATCATCTAGAATCAAAATAAATATTTCTTTTGAATGTTGAGAATGTTTTACGCCACTGAGAAACTGAAGGTAAAAAAAAAAATAATAATAAATAGACAAAGAAAGTTTCTCGTTACTACTGCAGAGTATGAACATTGAAATGAGCAGCACGAAGTGAGGAAGGAGAAATAATATCAACCATTGCAGAAAAATTTATAATAACTTAAAACTGAAACTTAAAAATTGATTTTTTTATTTTTTTATTTTCAATACAAGAATAAGTTTCAGACATTGCTGTTTGTATGTTATACGACTGACTTCTACAGACCAAATTCAATGCATCTAATTACAATTTGTTGTAAAGTTATTTCTTTGTTATTATTTCTGTAGTTTTCATAGCAGGTCGAACGAAATCAATAAGTTTCCTTGATTCCAAATAAGACAAATATGGTAAACATTAATAAATCTGAAAATCGTCATATATTGTAACTTGGCAGATTTGTCTGAAATCTGTTCAATTCTGTTTTAGATATAATCCAATACTTTGATTTTCTGAATTGATGAAAATAATAGGTTATCGAATTGTAGACTAATAAATTAGTTGTAAATGTCTGGGGGAAAATTGAGAAACAGGTTTTCGCAATAAATTGAAAAGTACGCGCATTGGCTGCCATTTTCTAAAATGGCGAGTTTCTCCTAAAACCGATCTCAGATTTATGGGGCCGGAGTTTTGGGTTCAGGGGACCCCCACTAAACAAACCCTCCAAAGGGAGTTTACATATTTTCAGTAAATCCAGGTTTGGCTCCAAAATTGCATAACTGCACTGGACTATTACTTGTAGCAAAAGAAATAGTAAAACAATGGAAAAATTCTAATCCTGAAGTAAACAGTGTGGCTATTAAATACTAATGAAACTGATTTCCGTATTCACTCATGAACTCCATTGTAGAGAGTTATGTACTAATCGTACCAATAAAGTAAACCGTTTCGATTGGGTGAATGCCCATTAGTACAACTTCAGTAATTCTTGAGTTAAAATGATTGTAATGAATTATTACGTACCATTGCATCAAGAAGTTGAAGATGGACCAGCTCACAGCCAGGACTTACTTTATCGTGAGGAGCTTTGTCTACAAACAAATAGAGATTACTTCAGCGCTCGTAAATTTTGCAGACCTTTCTATTACAATTTCCTTCTTTTACAAACTTTGTTTTGCTGTTTAATGGTCACACAGTACAAATAACATTGTACATTATTCTTCTTTAATTTAAATAAATATTTAAGATCAACAGATAAGTAATTTACTGTTTGAAAATTTATTGACATTTTATCTGTTTCAGGTGTTGGCTTTCAAAGTAAAAAGTACTCATGTACTCCAATAATGTTAAAGGGATATATGTGCCTCCACAGCGGATGTATGCTTGGAATTCTACCTCCCCAAAGAGCTTTCAAAACCCACATAGAGTTTACATTAAGAAAACACATCAAAAAGTAAATTCCAATAAAGAGAATTCTTCAGTTCCTTTAGATATTCCAGGTTTACAGCAAATCCTTGATGCCAGAAGAGGCTTTCTACCAAAGGCTATATGGACTGTAATAACAATATTTTGTTTTGCAACTTGCATCTATCAGATTCACGATCGTGTAACTCTGTTCTTTGAACTCCCTATAAATCCAGAATATAAGGTCTGTGAAAATTATTGTACTTTTAAGCTTACATTTTTGATTACTATTCACTATTGTGTAAATTGAAGTAAACATAGAAAATAGGTCAGTGAGAATCAAATATGAGTATCAAAATCTTTTTAATCAAAGGGAAAAACGATCAATATTTTTTAAATTTCCGAGTTTCTTATTTAGATGCATTTTGGCGTGCCTCAGCAAAATTTGTAAACGATCCCCCGTAAGTTCTCTCGCCTCTCCCCAAAAAACAAAACAGTTCATAAAGACATCGATATGTATAAGAACTTAATACTTTTTCTAAAAAAAATAGACAGAAACTAATTATAAATTTATATCCATAAATAATCAAAATTGATTAGGAAATGTTTGGATATACGAGTATAATATGTAGTTTTCTATTTCGCTTAACCCAGTGTTAATAATTATATCCCCAAGGGTAGCTATCACAGGATTTTATAGATTAGATCGAACTTTTTAAGTGGAGAGAAAAAAGGATTAGAACTAGAAAAGTCTTAAAATTCAATTTTACGTTAAATTACGCATTTCTGTCCGTCTGTACTTCTGTGATAGCCATAGCTCCAAAATTTATGCAACCTAGAAAATTGAAAATTTTGAGATAACTTTACAAAGGATTTTATCAGTTGATTTTGGTATCTTTTGTTTAATCATAATATAACATTTATTTTTCTATTAGACACTTCAATTTTTTTTAAAAAAAGCTTGAACTTTATATCGTAAGTTCTTTATGTACCCTAAAGAAAGAAAATAAGCTAACATAAACATGGATATAATTTCACAACTTTTTAAGGTGTATTGTTCCTAAACCATAATGAGAGCATGCTTCATAATGGAAACAATTCTGACAATTAAGCCTTTGAACTTGAGGAATAGTTGGGTTCATAACTGACCATGTAATTTGGTAACTTTTCATTGTTCCTTTAACAGTTTGGGTCGTTTTTTGATAGTTTTGAATCCATGTTGGATATCATTTTGCTAGCTACAGCAAAAAGTTTTGTGTTTGAACAATTCTCACGTAAAACTTGAAAAAGTCTTGAAGTTTGGAATGTCTTTACCTGTAGCAACTAATCTGTCCGCAGCTCTTTTTAGATAACCACCCACACCGTCTGATGCTTCCTTTCTATGGTCTGTTCCACTGTAATGCCGCCTAACATTGTTAACTGATAATAATTTAGGAAAATAAGAACCAATTAAACAAAACATGTTACAATTTCTATACAGAGTGGTGGGTCAATCACTTACAAAATGAATTGAATTTATTGTTATTAGACTCACTTAAATTTTATGACGTAAAATATTACGTAAAAAAAAAATTTCTCATTAGCTGATGAATTGCAAAAGTCTAGTTACTGTGCAATGGGAAAAAAGATGAATGTTATAATGGGAATAAAAAAAAAATATATTGTATCTTCTCCACTGTTGAGAAGCGATAACAGAGATGACAATTTATTTTCAGTTCCATATATTTAAGTAGCTTTTGAGATTATAATGCTAGAGCTCATGGCCATGTATACTGATAACATTTACTATCAATATTTAACAATAGGCTATTTATAATTCATTGTACTCGCCAAAATATGAGATGAAATAGAGGTGACAAAATAAAACAAAAAATTTCAATCAGTTATTTCAGGATAAAACTACAACAAATGAACTGCCAGTCTTCTCTTCAAGCGGAATTTGGGCGCGATGTCTCACTAGGTGGATTGACACTACAATAAATTGTTCTCTGCCAAACTGAAGTAAAATTTAAGATATCGGAGATGACACTAAAACCCTGGGACAAATGTTATATTCTTATGTATTACAGTACATCCTATTGAAAATTGTATTTCAGGGAATATTATCGCTGCCTAAATCATAAAGTTTAAGAGTACAGTTAAATTTGCTGGAGTAATTACAAATTTTTGCATTTAAAAAATAATTTTTATAAGCAAATGCGATGCGGGACGGAGGTGATGTGTCACCCTCCGTTTACAAAAAAATATATTTATATTACAATTTAATAAATTAAGAACTAGAAGACTTTAATATTAATGCACTTTATCATCTAAAAGTATTTACATAGGAAATTAATATTCTCTTTGAGTTTTAAATGGCCCGGGACATGAAATTGTACGGTTACTGGAGAATGACTCAGATGCGAAGCGCTTGTGATGGGAAGCTACAGGTAGCAGTAGGCGACGTATTCTAAGCAATTCAAAGAACAGTTACGCAGTGACAATCACTTATTTAGCGTGTAAGGAATATTTTAATTGAAATAATTATTTCATGGAGGGGAAAAAATGCACGCTTCGTTTGCTTTTGTCCTAAAAAGCAGAAAAGTCCCTGTAAATATAATATAAATAATTCATTTCAAGCTTTGTTTAATTTCTTAAGTAACATTTTTCGTTATAAATGTTTGTTTGTTTGTCTTTTTTGAATGTGTAAGCGTATTTTACACTGCTTCCATGGAGGATTCACTACTAATTTGATAATACCAATATCTCTGTTTGGCTACAAATGAGTAGTCAGTCTGGAAATATAAGGAGACTGGTCGCTTGGCATCTACATGGTATTCTGCATATACCATGTACACCAATTCCTTTCTTTGTGAGTGCCAAGTTGCCCGATCTCCCATTAATTCTGTATCTGCCCTTATATATATCTTTGACTATAGTTCAACAGGTTTTAACTACATCTAACTTAATTCTTCCCACCATATTACTCAACTAAGTACTCATCATAATACTCGATAATTATTTTAAAAATAATGTTAATGAGACTGTTAAACTAAATTAGAAAACTGCTTGTTGTAAATATTAAAATTGTCAGACAACTTTAATTTCTGTTTTAGTTTAACTTTTTAAATTCTTACTGTTAGTCTAAAGGTGATGAAAAGAAAGTACTTTCATATTGTTATTAATACGGTAATGGTTTCTATTCTTCACTGTTCTGTACAACTGTTATGTAGACGCAATCGAAATCATACTGTATTTATTTCGACCTACGTTTAATATCTATATGAAAATATATGTTTACAGACTGATATTAAGCAATTCTAGTATATTTGCAAACAAAATCTGTAAAGACTTTGAATTAGGTATGGTTTTTAAGTAATCTTTAGTTATCAGAAAAAACTAAAGATATCAACATCAAAAAAGTTAAAGAATTCAAAGAATTCTCTTATAAATAGCCTTAAGATTTTTGTCAGATTTTGCAAATTTTGCAAATTTTCTAAGATTGCAATTGTGAATAGAAATGTTTCACTCATGGAAGTTTTGTTTTGAAGTGTTAGATTTGTAATTAAATGGAGCAAAGTAAAAATCATGACAAAACTAATTATCTAATAATTATATATTTGCATTTAAGTATATACATTTTTACTTGCATTTAGATTAACTTATATTACAAATCTACAATTAACAAAACTTTTTTTGATGATTTCGTATTATTACAGATAATGAGGAATAACACATTAAAGTTTCCATCTTTCACGGTGTGTGCTTATCCAGAAAGTTATCCTGTTCTCGTCAAACATATGCGGAGTCGAGGAAACTTCACTAACGATTGGGATGGATGTATACATAAAATATATTCCCTGATAGACTTTTTGAAAATTACACCTGATCAATTATGGAAGAAAATGCACGTAAAGACAAAGATATCATTTGCTGGTTTTGTGGTAAGAAATTTAGTTTTTCCTTAGTACTATGTCTAAACACCGATTGATTGTTCATAGGTCGTTTTAGTTTGGCCATCAGTATAAATTAGAAAAAGTTCTGTATTCGGAAAAAAACAAAACAAACAAACAAATGAAATGGATGTCGTGGGCGTCTAGAATGTGAATTAATCAAAACCAATTTTCTATTTATACTCTGTCTATCTATCGAGGTGTTAATGGAATTTTCAAAATATCCTTAACTTGGACAATATTCAAAACTCCGCGAAACGAAGCGAAATGAAATTCATAATATTTGGAATTGAAGACCTTTTGAATAAGAATAAATTAATAATTTGGCCAGAAGCTTTCTTTTACTTCTACTACTAAAACTAAAGATATTTTGTAACTGCTGTTTCGTGAAATATATGATTAAAAAAAATGGTAGTTTCTGACGACAAATTTTTTAGATTTATTAGACAAGCTTTACATGGGTTGAAAATGGATAGTTCCGTGCTGGCTATCAGTTTGTTTAGATTGTGTTCTATTTTTCTTAATATTTTTTTCTTATTTTCGTCGTCTTTGACTTTTTCGTTTCGTGCCCTTTTTCTGTTCAAGAAGTTTTCTGATTAAATAAAATATCCTTCCAAATATTAAAAACTAGCCTGTGTCGTATTCTCATATACGATATAAATAGCATTTAGGCAAAACAATGTTTCTTTTCGAAAATTATTAAGAAAGTGAGATTTTTTTTTTTAAAATAAACATCCCATTCCCAATGCGAGATTCTATATTCCGTGTTGGATCTCACCGATAGCAAGAAATTCACGTGGATGGGAGACGGATGGATTTTTGATGGCGCTGTTAAACATTTCGGTTTCACTGCCACGTTTCAACAAAAATCTTGCACAGAACTACTCGTTTTTTATCGATGTTAGGCCTGCCTTACCGTCAAGTAGTTTCATCCTTTTTCCATCAAGAAAGCTGTTGTTATTGTCCATATAGAGCTAATGTTTTTACAAAAGATTAATTTACGGTTGTTGTATTATATTAACATGAGTGTTTTATAATTTTGAATAATGTGTATTTCTTATAAATAATCTGACTAGATATAAAATTATATGTCAGAACTATAAATTCTTAAACTATCTAAAGTTACAAATTTGTTAATTAGATATTACTATCAGTAGGCTATAGAAGTTTATGTGGTTTATTTAAGCAAATTTCGAAAATGATAAAAAATTAAAACATTAATTACTTTCAAAGATTATCAATAAAAATGTACGTGGTCGTCGCTGTGCTTTACAAACATCTACTTCTATATTAATGATTAGATGATTAATTAATAAGCACTATGGACAACGTGATGTTACTGTTAGATATGGCGGTGGTGAGATTCTGTTTGTGGGGAGGTATCATGGTGGCTGAGCTACAGGTGCTGGAGATCGGGACTATGACTTTGAACGATTTGCAAACTAAGTTCTTCTACGCCAAATTCGATTGTTCCGTGGTGCTGTAGGCGAAGATTTTCTATTCATGGATGATAACGCACCTCCTCATCTTACGAAAGCAGTGAGACACTTCTGGAGACTGGCCAGCATGCTCCCCAGATCTAAACCCCATTGAACACATCTGGGGAGAAGTATTGCTGCACGAAATTCCTATTCAAAAACCAAGCACGGACTCATTCGTGCTCTGAAGGAGGAGTGGACTACTTTGCCTCATGAACTCCAGGATAACTTGGTGCTAAGCATACCACGACTTTGTGCTATCTGCATCGCAGTTCGGGGTGGCCGTATGCCATACTGACATGTCTCTCCTCCTGGTTATCTGTCAGCATTGTACATCCATTTTCCACCTTTGTCCTTCAGAAATTTGTGACTTTTGCAAACAAACTTATAACTTCTTTTTTTTTTATGTCATAATCATATGTTCATATTCTGGCAATACATCTACGTCCATATTTGGCTGCAGCCATGAACTGTTTTTCAAATACAGGTACAAATTTCGTCCGTCCTTAGATTTTGCACACCTATGGCAAAAGAAATCGAAAAGCGAGGATATGTAAAAGACAAACTTCAATTCATTGATTTCAATCCACTGATATTCACGGAAGCGAGAGAAAAATTGTGTAATGTTAATGATTTAACTTTGAAACTTTCAGTGAGGTACTGAATGCTTAGGAAAAATTAACTTCTTTGAATTCCAAGCATCCAATACGTGGATTGAAACTTCAAGAAACGACAAAATATTGTTTCACATAAACGAATCGATTCTATTTGTGAGAAGTCTGAGCAGAGAATAACGATATCAAAGGATTTGCAATGATGAAATGAGGCCATTGCCAGATGCATCTGTGTTACATTCGAACGTTGCTACTATGAATATGTATTACTTTCGCATATTCATAGTAGCAACGTTCAAATTCCCTAGTGTAAGAACTAAATAGCCTAATCAATGTCGCTGTTATTTCATAATTAGCGAGAATTGAATGGAACCCACTTTTATGAACTTTACTTATATCATAATTTTTATCATTGTTAATATCATGTGTAGATGATAATGAAGTTTCATTTTGGCTATTATGAGTTCCTTTTGTGATTATGCAAGTATCATTCAAATCAATCATTTTTAACCGAGATCGTTCCTTTGTTAATTATCGTAAATGGTTCTAACATCAGAATAGTTTTATCATTTACATTCTTTGGTTGGTTACATTCTCTTAAGAAACTCTTTGACTTATATTTTCTTATATTTTAATAAGTGAAAGAATCGAAAATTATTAAATATTTTCAAGACTTATTTCTTAAAAAATAAATTAAATATACCGATGGTTATAATTAACTGACAGTACTCAGATCAGTGAGTGGGCCCGGTAGCCGAGTGGGTAAGAGCGCTTGGCTGCGGGTTGGAGATGTCGGGTTCGGTTCCCGGCTTCGGCGGAGGGTTGGAATTTTTCCACACTTCTTTCTCCTCCAAACGGGTCCTAGGGTCTACCCAGCCCTCTGTAGAATGGGTACCAGGTTTCTTTCCCGGGAGTTTCTGACCACCCGACCTCAATCTAGTCCCATTGGTCTCGAAACGCCGGGAGCCTTAACTCCCGTGGGCCTGCACGGCCTGTTTATGGGATTGCTTAACTTTTAACTCAGATCAGTGTAGAGAAGGATCTACTCGACAGATGACAACGTATCTTAATAAAAGCATGGGGAGGAGTTTGTGAATAAAAAAAAAACAATAGTTATTTTGAGTACCACCAGATAGCAGTTGAACAAATATAACATTTAATTGAAATCTAGATGCTCAATATGTAAACCATTCGTATGCAAAATGTGGTGGAAACGTAATACAGTACGGTTCACATTTGCTTGAAGTATGTCTCGGGGAATGGCTGCAACATGTTATGTTATTCTTGCCTTCAGTTCAGCAACCGATTCAACATTGCATTGGTAAACTTGGCTCTTCAAATACCCCCATAACCAAAGATCATGGGTTGAGGTTGTAGCCAAGCATTGGAAAACGCTCGAGAAATTACTCTGCCCTCACTAAATGTGTCACGCAACAATTGCATAGCCGTACGTGACGCCCCATCCTGAATGAAGGTTATGGAACTCGAAGCAATTACTTTCTTGCCGGAATAATCTTACGGCGATGATCTGGTCCATTCACCAATTGATGTACGGGGGCCTTGAGAAAAATGGTCCGATTATAAAGTTTGCGGTAAATCCGCTCCATACAGTTACATAGTCGGAGTGTAGAGGCTCAGCAAGCACAGCATTCGAACGAACGTGTCGGACCCCATATTCGGCAGTTGTGCGTATTCACTGCCCCTTATAGGGGAAAAAATGCGCCTCATCGGTCCATAAGACTTTCGCAGGTCACAGAGCTGCATCCTCGCCAGAAATCGCAAAGCGAAGTTGGTGCGCTGTTCAGGATCATGTGGTTGCAACTCCTGCACCCTCTGAATTTCATAAGGATACTATTTCAGGATGCACCATAGAATTTTACGGACAGTTGACCACGAAACTTGCAGTTGCCGGGATACGAGTCTAACTACGGTTAGCTCCGAATGCGACAGGATTTCTGCAACGGTAAGTGCGAAGTTTTCCACATTGCCTTCTGGAACAGTCCTCTGGCTTCTACCAGGAGCTACACCCAACTCGTCTGTTTCTTAGAATTTCTTCATCATATTCTTCAATCCTTTTAACGACAAAGGTCCTTTCCTTTATTTTCTTTCAAACGACGATATTAGCGTAACTGAGAGGTAGCATTGCTGCAGATTTAGTAAAAGAGTTTTACTAGTAAAGCTCGGTCCTTCTTATAGATACCCATTGTACTTCTAGCGATTACAGGAAGACATCACGCATGATTAGCTGCAATGTCACGAGAGAAATTAGTGTTTCTCGTTCTAACATGTTTTTTGCGCACCAACACCACCTGATGGCACTCAAAATAACTAGGTTTCTTTTGTTTGTTTTTTATTCTCAAATTTTCCTCCCTATATTCTTATTAAGGTATCCATCCATTTTCGTTGTAATTCTTCGAGTAGATCCTTCTCTATATAAGCTCTGAGTACTGTCGGTTTAATTATAACCATCCGGTATTTCAAGGATGAAATATCTCTTTTTTTTCCTTACATGGGAGGAAAAAAAAAATTAAAAATCTATTGATTTATCTATTTAATCATTTACAGTATAAATATTTCCAAATTTAAACACTGTTTTGAATCTGATAAAGTTATTAATAGTTGCTTCAAATAAATCATCTTACTTGTGTATGAAAATAATTTGTTGCAGAGTCCTATGGAAGTTTCTCCTGCATTCGAAACTAAGTCAGTAATCACGCCTTTGGGAACTTGTTTGTCCTACAAAATCAGTAAGTTTATTCAAAATGCTTTATTTCTATCCCTCTCTCTTTTTCTTTCTTATTTTTAAATAGGTATGATTAAAAATTATTTTGAATAATACAGTATTTATTATTTTTGATTTAAGTGGGGGGGAGTGCTCATAAAAAATTTTTAAGTTAACACAATAACAATACAGAAAATAAATAATAAAAAAATAGCAAAACCTTCCTTGTCTTTAAGAAATTCATATTCGATAATTCCTTTAATCACCTCAATTAAATAAAAATAAATGAATTCCAAGAAAAATTTGACAAAGTATTGCCATAAGTTTTATGAAAATTAAAACACATGAAAGTTGTAATTTTCGTCAAATTCAGAAATATTAATAAACTACTTTGGTAATTTCTCTAAAACTCACCTCCGTTAATCATTTTAAATATATGTAGTGCATATATCTCTCAGTATCTTTCGCTTTTGATTGAGCCACAGTTTATTACAGACTTACATTTTAAAATTATTTAATTTATCTTGATAGCAAAATTTAACGTGCATGATGTATATATAACAAGGGGAAAAAAAGCATAAAAACACACACAATTAAAGGTTCACTCAGCTATTTTTGGAATTTTCGTACCTGGAATCCAAGATAGACTGTTTCGAGCTTCCTAGCTCTCGTCAGTTGGATGTTTTGTAACCTATGGGTCATTGTTTTGTTTAATTGTCCTCAGCTAAGAGTACTGGACGAATCCAACTGACGAGAGCTAGAAATCTCGAAACAGTCTGTCTTGGACTCCCTATACGAAAATTTCTAAAACTAGCTGCGTGGATCTTTAAATGTGTGCCTTTTTATGCTTTTCTTTTATTTTCTTTGTTATGTTTAGCTTATCATTTTAAAATTTAAGCCATAAGCAAATTATTGATATTAAAATAAAGTTTATTCATCATAGTAAGAAGCAGAAATATATAAAATGTTTTGTTAACATAACAGTCATTTAACAATTACGTCAGGATTCATTGAAAGGAAGTAAAGTGGATGGAAAAGGGCACTCTTTAGATAGCAATCATAAAAAAAAATCTATACATAAGTTAGAGTTATAAATCTTTTAAAGCTAAAGCACAAATTAAGATGAAAGAAACGAATAAAAAGCTTTAGTATTTATTGCATTTTATTTATTGCATTTTACTTTTCTTTTCACTTTGTTTTCTTTTTTTTTTTCCTTTAAATTTTTAATGCAACTTATAAAATTCCAAGTTGCCAAGAAATTGCCCAAAAGGTATTCTTTTTTCGTATGACAATCTTTCATTATTTCTGAATGACTTAAACATTGAAGATTAGAGAAAATCAGTTTTATTCTAAGCTTGAAAGGCCTGAGTTATGTCAACGAAATCCTTAAGTAATAAACTTAAAATATTAATACTGACTATTTGAAAGGAATATTCAGAAAAGGAAGTTTACGAAACAAACCCCTCCACCCCCAAAAAAAAGCTTCTTAATATATATAAAAAAGTATTTTAATTAACACCATTAAATGCCGTCAATGTAGGTACTAATAGAATTGACAAAACAATCCCAACACATATAAAGTCTAAAAACAAGAATATAGGAACATACCAAAACATATTTATAAACTCTGGTACAGCTAAGTGAAACATTCTTCCCTTATTAGTGATTTTTATTTTAATTAATTTTTTATTTCTTAATTACCAAGTGTTAATTAATATTGTTACTATATTATCAACTTTTCATAAAACTTTCACACGAATTATTTTGCTTAAGTTGTCTTTTGAGCTTCCTTCTATTTGGGGCCATCACTAATTCAGTTCAAGTCCTGAGGTTTTCTATGAAATCAAATTCATTTAATTACATTATACATAAAAGAAAAAAATAATAATTAACCCTAAAGATAATTAGTGTTCTTAAAGATACTACAATATTAATGCGTTGTTATTGTTTTAACTTTATTATGATGTTATTTTCAATATTTGCAGAAGAATCAGTAATTTACATGGGACAAGATTTGTTGTTTAGAATAGCAGGTTTTCCAGAAAATTCAAAGGATGTTTGTACTCCAATTGCCTTTATGGTAAGTAACTTTCATCAAATAAAAAAGTTAAGATTTTTAAAAAAGCATGTTGGTTTAACTTTAGATTAAAACTCAGCTTTGGATGTTAAAAAAACTTAAAAATAATATTTACAGTTCCGTTTTTGAATAAGAACAGCATAGTAATAAACTTAACGTGCAACAGATAATCTTTAAAATAATGGGAACACTTCACACAAATATTCATTTCACTAAAATCACAATTTAATGCACAATTAATTTCGGTAGTCCTGTATAAATTAAAAAATAAAAAAGTATAGCAACTTTGGAATCAAAACTAGCCTCTTCGGAATTTGATCTGTCTTATCAAAATTTCTATGGGAGATGAAATCCATTTTCATAGGAGTTGCAAAGATTTGGTGAAAAATAAAAATTAAAATTATTTGAATTTAAAAATTTGAGAATTCCATTGATGATTCAATGCTAACCTGAAGAGACAGTCCTGTTTTCGACCTTTCTAAAAAAAAAAAAAAGGAAAATTTTTACTAAGCATGTAAAGATGTATTTGCAGTGTTGTTCATCTGTCAGAACCGTTGTTCTTTAAATACGAATAGGAAAAAATGAAGAATTTCAAAATTAAAGCAAAAATATCAGATAAATTTGAAATATGTACAGCTTTTATTCTTGGCAATTCGTTTACAATTTACAGTTTGTTGCTTTCTTAGTATATAGATCTCAAAGTTCTGAATCATTAAACTCATAATCTTAAAAGTGAAAAATTTAATGCCTTTAATATTTACTTAATTAATGACTTTAACTTTACTTTTCAATTCCACAATAGGAATAACGTTATTTAATTATTAGTCAATTAAATTAGTTGTTGTCGAATTCCACTTCATTATTCATGTCTTTTCACTTTTTTCCATTTTCTACTTTTGCAGTTTGACTTTCAGAATTAACTTTTCATTAGTTTTTTTTATTTTGTTTTTTCCATGTGTAAATCTTTCTCCTCTGCTAAACCAGAATTATTATAAATATAATCCATATTACAATATAAAAACATATTTAAGTTAATATAACCAATCTGTAATTTTTATTTTTTTTTTATTTTTTTTTTTGTTATTACCCTTTCACCCTCTTTTTTTTTCCTTCCTTATTTTAATAGACTTTCCTCAACCTTCTTCCCCACACCTTACCAACATCGATTTTCCCACTCAAAAAAGCCGCATGCGCAATAGTCTCCCTCCATCTCTTATGTTGCGTCTTTAAATTTAGGAGTTACTTGCATTTTTTACCCAGTTGATGATGGACCCGTGACAGGCCCGAAACTTGTCCTGTCTCGTTTTTAACTTTACTTTCTTTTAATTTTATTTTAGTCAATTTGTGTGTTTTTTAAGACTTTTTTAATGACTTCGTACAGACGTTAAAATTCGCACTTATAAACTGTAAAGTAAGTTGCTTAAATGAAAATTGGTCTCTAATTTTAAAAATAGATTCATTATAGACCATTCAGAATTAATCGAAATAACTCAATCCTAATTAAAAATATATCTCCAATGGTTAGTTAATTACAAAAGGATTTTTTTTTTTTATAATCCCATATTTCTCAGTTTATTACAAGTTGACTTGCCTGCAAAATGCTAAGCGACCTTTCGTTAGTGACAGCTTTCGAATACTCTCATCGTAAAGTAATTCTTTCAACATGTCATTATAGTAAATTTGAAGCATTCCTATGTGATCTGTATTTAATTAGCGTGTTTTCTTTTCGGAGACTAAGAATGTATTGGTATTTTTCTGCGACTATAGATCCAATTTCTATGAAAATCAACAGAAAGAACACATTTAGTTACATTCATCTAACATTACAATTTCAGACTTCTTTTGAGTTATCTTTATGACTGAGCTTTCACGACGACATATTTTATGACATTTTTTTGCCCTGTTTCCTTTGATTGGTATAAATTCAATAGAAATCTTTCTTGTAATCTACCAACTTTTAAAATGTCATCTTCTCTAAATAAAAAGTTTTTGAGTTTATTGATCACGTGTGGTCGAAGCTCAAACATTTTTGCATTTTAAATTTTTTTGTTATAACGGCTTGTTTATCTTTGCTTTTTTATCTCATGTATATTTGGGAGAATTATCAAGGCTATACCAAATTTATAATAGTCTGTAATAATCAACAGTATAAAAAGTTGCTTAAATGAAAATTAGTCTCTAATTTTAAAAATAGATTCATTATAGACTATTCAGAATTAATCGAAATAACTCAATCCTAATTAAAAATATATCTCCAATGGTTAGTTAATTACAAAAGGATTTTTTTTTTTTATAATCCCATTTTATTTCCTTATGAAATCATGAACATTTTGAAATTAATAAATAAGTTATTTTCATTTCTTCATTTCCCAATTTCTTGTAATTAGTGATATTTTAATGCATATTCTGTAGGTTATTCCTCACGATGATGACATTGAACCTAAATATTTAGAAATATTTCTAAGAAAAGAAGTTTATAGGTCTACTCGATCAGTGTTAGCCTTGACTGTGAAAGAGGTAATTTGTTGAGCTTTTTTTTAAAAAAAAAAAAAAAATTGGAGAGAAAATTGTTGTAGATTATTTTTTTTATTGATTTATATGTATTAACAAATAGTCAAATGTGTAGTACGTAATATTTTTTTGTAATCGTTAGACTTGAATTCGTTCCAAAATGATGTAGATAAGAAATTAGTGTCTAACTGTCAGTAACTAATGTATTGTAAACCAAAATGGCGTAAGCCCTTAAGGATTTATTGAATGCCCAGAATTCCTCATAATTTTAAAAAAGAAAAGTCTTTTTTATTTTATCTAGATTTACTAATATTTCTTCTTATAAAATCGCTGTGATTCTTTTATCATCAACATTTGAGTAAGTAAAATTAAAGGTAAGATTAAAATTAAAGGAAATAATTAACATTAGAAATTAAATGCCAAAAATGCTTTTCATATAGGGTAAGGGAACCAGTTGTGGATCAGGAACCAATTGCGGATAAGTCGTTTACCGTCTTAATTACCACACTTATCAACAGATGACGCAGATATATAGAATCCCGATCCCTTCATGAGAGTCATTTTGGTATTACAGTTTGTTTGGAGTTTCAAGTTGAGCCATCCTGTGAATTTGTTAAATAATTTGTCAGAATTTCAAAAGAAAATTAAGGCGAGTTAGCCTGAAAGTTATTTGTAGTTATTCTAGAATGGATATACGTTAGAATTAATGGATGTATGATAGTACAAGGTTTAATATAACCGAGGAAAAATAAAACATAGTGTTTTCTGCCTCTGGCCATGTTTGCGGGAAATTCTGCAGCCTTTTGTTCTGGTGGAAATACAGCGGTTCGTGGGGTCCAATTGTGGATCAAACGTCGCAATACAAATGAAGACTGTGAAAATGCAGTACATATTTTTTTATCGAACTGAGGTAATACAATGTCAATTATAAGAGCTTAATAAAGGAATAAATGCAAAACTGAAAATTATTTAGCTATTTCTCGTGGTGAAAACCAAGTTTATGCTTAGGCCGATCCACAACTGGTGCCTTTACCCTACACAAATAACAGTCTTCATGTTGTTTAAATTAGAAATATGTTGTTTAAATTAGAAATGACTAATAACGATGTAAGTGTACTATGTGATATTTTGTACATAAAATTAAAAATAATACTGGCCTACATAAGCCACTGAACAGCTCAGTGAAGCCATGTAGCTGTACTAATCTCTGTGAGCGTCGGAAATCTTTTCTTTTCTGCCATTATTCCTCAATGGCAATCCGATGTCTTTTCTTCTGATCCTACCAGAATAAAAACACCAATCTATCCAAAGCAGGTCTAAACAAAAGATGTTTATTTAGAGGTTTTTAAACAAGCCATCAGGGAAATCGCTAATCCAGCATTCTTCAGGTTCCTGTGATGCCCGATTAGTTATGGTCAACCTTTGCATTATTTTTCAATTGAAATTTTTCTACTGAAACTATTTAAAAATCTTTAAAATGAAAACGTAGTTACTGATAGCGATAGAAGGAATTGGTTCGTTATAACTTAGAACTGATAACTGAACTATAGAAATGCCTTTATATTAAAGTTGCAAGTTGTGATAACATCTCTTTCCTAGATTATCAATGTTAAATTATGATTAAAGTCTCATTCGATCCGGCCAGGACTATAGATGGAATTGTTGCAAGAGCTCGTGATCACGTAAGTTATCGAAGAGTAATCGGACAAACAATGGGAACTTTTACGATTTCCTCAATGTGCCTATCATATGATATCATAAATGTGATCATATTCGTCTGATCATATTTGTTTATGCTTAAATTTAACACGGAAGAATTAAAGATAAGACTGGTAATTTTACGAAAAATTTAGTTTTTCGAGAGATATTACGTTGCTTTCTTAACATAATGTTCTTATTATTAATAAAAAGTAAATAACCGGTTATTTTGATGTAGTGTGATACTTCATTTCTTTTAAAAGAAATTGCAGGGCGATCTCAGTCTAAAATATTAATCTACTGACAATATCAGCCAAGTATGTAATGGAATGAGCTCTGAAAGGCTGCTGCTACAAATAAATATCTAGAATAGCATTAAATAATGAAATAACCTGGGTCTCCTTACTATATAAATCAAGCTAACCAATATAGCCCTGTGATGGCTTAAATTATTTCGAAATTTATTTTAAAGGATGAAATAATATAGATGTCGCTTCAGCCTTGATCGTGCCTGAACCCTTACAATTTTCCTTTCCGTTGAGTTGACTCAATCTGGATCTACATAAATTTTTATATTAAAGTTTAACACTTTGATACACTAGATAGGTGTTTCCTTACTTCGCATGATTCCCTTTGATTAATACAAAATTGCATAACTTTTTTTTATTGCTTGGACTGGTTTGGTATTATCAAGTGTAATTGACAACAAAGCAACAACTGAATGTACTATTTTAGAGGGTTTCCAACAGAACAAGCCTCGAATTTTATACTGATAAAATGCTTATATAATTACTGATGTCTTCAAGTAAAAGCTTTTTAAAAATGTAAATATCCGAAGAACATTATTTTCTATTACATAATTGCATCTATTATTTCTACTTAAAAGACTATTTAGTAGACTGTATTATTTTATTAACTTTGCATGAATAAGAATGTTTAGGTAATGTAAATCTTCTTGCCTTAATTTACAGTTTTCTTCCGTTAATATTTCTACTAACCCCTGCCGAAGTAGTCAGGAGGTGAATCGATGCTGGAATCGTTGTTTTGATGATAAACTGGAAGCTATGATTACTTGCAGGTAAGCAACCAACAATAAACTTCTTATTATTATAAACAAGTAATAAAAATTTACAACTAGAAGTATACTATTGTAAATAAGTAATTGTAAGTTTATTAGCCATATTTTTTTTTTTTTTTTTTTTTTTTACCAACCTTCTTTTTATTGACTAGAAGCTCGAGCTTCATTATCCTTTTTCTTTGCTAAACTTCGAGGTATGTGAACAGTATGATTCCCCAAACATCTCCTTCTGGCAATTTTGATGATTTCATTGAGGTTTTCATTGTAACTTCGCTTTTGTGAAGTCCTGGGTCTCCCTCTATAAGGTTTCCTTTAATTTCATTTGGTGCATCAACCAGTGTCTAATTAGGTACCTAGTACGCAATTTCGTCTTTTCTCTATGGTAATTCAGAATTTCTCTTTTTCTTCAACTTTACCCGACTCTTATCTGTCCGTTACAGAACGAATATTCTAAGTCTGAGATGAGGTTTTTAATGCCCCTTCATAAGTAACGACAAATAAAAGGTTTGCAATATAAAAGTTTGAAAAGCAATTTTGAGCCGAAATATGTGTTTTCTATCATATGTATCTTCTGATCAAGAGAATCTATTTATTCACCTGAGATTTAGCGGTAGTTTTGGTTACTAAAAGGAAGATTCATAATGATTATGGTATATGGCAAACTTAGAGGTAAGAAGTTGGCAGCCATAAAACCTCGAAATAGGTTGCGATAATGCTTAAATTCTTACCTTAAATAACTGAAAATTTAAAATAAATAAATGCCACTAAATATGAGATCCTTACTGATTTTAGTATCAAGTAGATCGACTGTAAAAAATACAACAAAAACCACTTATGCACGAGTCTGTAGATTGAAGCCTGTTAACCACAATAAGTAAACATTTAATACTAATTATAAAATAAAAGTTTATTTTTTATTTTATTTTAATAATGAAGATACAACTGCCCAATTACAGTATCTAGGATAAAAAAAAACATATACATAGAAAAATAAATGAGGAGAGAATAAGCTATACAATATTGAGGTAGATATTTGAATCTTAGGAACAAAGAAAGTGAGTGGAAAGAAAAGAAGAGAAAAAAATAAAAGAGAGAAGGGGAAAGAAGAGAGGGATAGAGAAAGCATTAAATTATAATTTTACAATTTGCTAACTTAAAGACTTTGAGAGTCATATTAAATATGTCAAAATTTCTACACTGTTGGTTGTATTCATCATCAGACATCCTAATTAAAGGAGAATATTATTTTTGTGACGATTGGTACGTGAAGAGGGGTATAAAAGTGATCTGTTCCCAGGGCCTCCAAGAGAAATCTTTTAAGGAGGTACAAAACCCATTTGTAAGGTGATCATTTTTTTCTAAAATGAAAAGGAAAACGCAAATAATTTGAAGAAAAAAAAAGGTTATCAGGGGTTTCAGGGGTATAAACCTATCTGTTCAAACAAAAAAAGGTTTTAAACGGTTAGTCACCTTACCACTTGGGCCCCCTTAGACTTGCAAAACGGTTCTTTTTTAAATGGTCCTTCAGTCACGGGCCCCTCTGTAGCTCTCGGGCCCGGACCAATGTTCCGGCTGGACCCCCCTCTCATAGGGCCTGTCTGTTCCTAGTACAAAATAGTAGTGACATTGAACGTGATTTCCCATGCAGATTAGGATTATAGATTTTATTATTGAGAAGATTATACAGAAAAATCCGTGATGCTTTTCGCCTTCTGACTGTCAGTGAATGAAAAGAGAAGATATGTAGAAGAGTATCATAACTGATTTCATCAGGATAGAATTTGAATATCTTCAAAAAAATGAATTTAAGAAACTTTTTTTGTATTAATAAGTTTAATATAAGTTTGCTTGTAAGGGACCCAAACTATCGCTGCATACTCTAAATGGGAGCGAACAAATGAATTATAACGAAGAATGAAAGTGGAGATTTTGTTAAAGATTTTGCCTTGGCGAATCACAAAGCCCAGAAGTTTATTGGCTTTATTTGTAATGAATTCAAAGTGAGAATTAAAAGAGAGATTAGAAGAGAAGATAACCCCAAGATCTTTGATTTCTTTATGCGAAATTAGTTTTTTGCCGTTAAGTTTATAAGTATATAAGAATTTGATTTACTCTTTGTTGTGAATGGAACGATAGAACATTTAAGAATATTGAAGTGTAGCGTAGGCCCTATTAGTGATAGTCCAAGTGTAGAGATTATCAATGTCTATTTGAAAATTTGAGACAGTCCTCAGTACTCGTAATTTCTTTCAAGATTTTACAATCATCTGAATAAGACAATGGGAGTTACTCAGAACTTCTGAAAGATCATTGATAAAATAAAAGTAGTCAGTTTTACTACTGTCCTTTTGAACATTATTTTTAGATTCGTATACTGATGTACCAACTATATCTTGTTTTATTGTTTTTAACTTTAGATTGCCGTTCATGGATATTGAAAGTCGTCTATTGTGTAATGATACCGAGAGCAGCCATCATTCGTTTGCTATGGTGAAAAAGTTGTTGGGAAGTGTAAACCCGGCATTTTGTCCTTGTGGTAAGAAGTGTCAAGATAATATCTATATAAGTAATGTGAAATTAGTTGAGGCTGGAGATCATGTAACTACTTCCAGAATTGACATATACTTCGAAGATAATAGCGTTGAACGGATTACCGAGAAACTAGCATATAGTGTAGTATCCTTACTGTGTGATATTGGAGGTAATTTGGGACTTTATTTGGGCCTTTGCGTTCTTAGCCTTCTCGAATTAGTCGAACAAATTGCAATGCAAATAAAAAAATGCTTGCCACATTGGATTAGGAAGGAAACATAAAAAGCTTAAGAAATGTACGTAAACAAGCATAAAGTAAGTTAGTTAAACGGCTTATAAGATTATGCACACTAATCACAGCTGCACTAAGGGAATTTATATATAACCGCTTGTCTGCTTTTATTTCACTTTTATTAAACAACTTTAAATTTTACATTTAATTACACGTCTTTTAATACGACGAACAGTTCTTAAAAATTTGTTTATTCATTCCATGATGTAACTTTAAGAAATGTGAATTGTATAATGATGTATCATACTTTACTTTTCTTTGTTTAAAACATTTTACAATTACGTAGAAGCCTTATAATGTAAATCTTATATCCACAATTTAAGATATTGAATACTGAATAAATTTCAATATTTATAAAGCAGATCATACGTTTTTGTCTTTGTTTCAGTAAATAATAACATTTTTCATTTATTACATTTAACTTAGGATCCACAATCTTTATTTGGAGATCTTGACATTTGATATTGAAATTTCAATCTTTTGTCCGAACCATGAGTATTGAATTCGTAAAGTGAATATGAGTCAGCAGTGGTTTCATTTACTACTCCCATTACTTTCTGAATGTTACACTGTTTATGCCCTTGATAAACCCAGATCTGCATTTCCTATTTCGTGCAGTTTGTCAGCTATTGGCGTTAAACGGAAAGCACATCGTTAACCACATTGCATTGCATTTTCTACAAATCTTAGTTGGTATACTATTCCACCTTGCCATTAAAGTCAGTTAAAGAGTCTCTTCGAAGTGATATACAGTATTTCTTGGCCAAGGACATCTGGCGTTAGTCCTTGCCTACTGGAAATACATTCTCATCATGGATATCATATTTCACGGAACATTTTCTTTTTCTCCTGCTTGCAATAATCTTATATGCCAGTGGTCGGCAACCTTTTGCTGTAAAAGGGCCAAATATGTTATGTGGGGATTACTGCGGGCCGCACTTGGGCCAAAAAGGAAAATCTTATTTTAACAACCAAAAAAAAAAACGGAAAATCTTAATTTAACAAGCAAAAAAAAAAAATCTTCCAACACGCCCCGCGGGCCGCACCAAAACGCTTCATGGGCCGCGGGTTGCCGACCGCTGTTATATGCCATCGCAAGGAATCGTCTAAATGCTAAGGCACCAACTTCTTAACGATTAGGGAAATTAAACTTTCTTGAAAATAATATGTTGGAAGGAATTTGTGCTTTGTAGGCATTAGTGGTTTGCAAGTTGCACGGAAATGCAACAGTGTAGATCAATTTCGATTGGTAACTTGAATTTGCAGACCCTATTCCTTCAAAAAACGTCATTTCTTCTATTTCTCATTTTTTTTTTTTTATTAGTCTTGTAATTTAACTGCAAATTTTTACTTTACAACACTGAAGCAATGTCTTAGAATCAACCATATATTTGTATTTCACTGTGGCTTAATCGACTTTTCCATGCATTTCCGATGAACAATAATACTAAAAATGAAATATGTATTTTTTTTTCATTTTAAAGGATATCTTTGGATGGCCTATTAGTAGACGTTCTTTTGTTTTGTTTTGTTTTTTTATTTATCATTGTTTTAGTGATTACTTTCATTTCAAGAAGATTCTCTATTATGTAAGACAATAGAGAAAACTAAATTTTTATGTAAGTCACCATTTTACTGTCTTCTGATAAAAAAAAATCAGTTAATTCGAAACAGTTGTATCTGTTGCAATAATGCAAACATTCAGTTGCGAAGGAATGACGGTGAAGCTTTTGATAAAAATCAGTCCGATAAGAAACAATGAATAATACAAGTGAATATAATTCTGTGCTACAGCATAAATTTAAGGGCGACCCATAATAATAAATAATAATAAAAAATAATAATAAAAAACAGAAAGTAATTTAACGTAAGGGGAAAATAAAAAAAAGTTAGGAAAAAATTTTAAAAAAAGTTAGGAAAATGAGAAGGAAAAAAAAGCCCACGCGGACATTAAGAAAAAAAGATGAAGAGAAAAAAAAAAAACATTAAAAAAATGTTATACGGATTCAAACCGACAACATTCATCATATGATTCCGAGACTACCGATCAAGCTATTGCTGACAACTGAAATGAGATGGTTGCATTTGTAACATTTAAGCTGATAGAGGAAATCCAATGAATTTGGAATGCCAAAAACAATGCCAAATATCTCGAACATGGAGGGTCCATGAAAATATCTCATCCTACGGTGTTTGGGCCTCTGAACACGATTGTCAAATCCGTTTGTCAATCCGATCTTCCGTTTGGGAGTTGTTAGGGGTGGTCAGAAACGGACGGATGGACAGGACAAACGCAATAGCTACCGACTTATAGCAAATCACAATAGCTCCCAAATGGGTCGCTGAAAACAATAAATACAATATAATTTACTTTCTCAATTAGTAACAAAAAAAATCAAAAAATACCGTGTTTGTTTTTAACTTCAATTGCTGAGTGAAGTGGTCATTAATTATTCATCCTTTTTACAGGATTTTTTTTTTTTTTTTTAAATTCCATAAAATGTTAATTTTTGATCCAGTTGATACCCGAATAGTATGGGCAAAACAAACATAAAAGTAATTGAATTAAAAAAAAAAAACCTATATTATTTACACAGGAAAAAAAAAAAAGTTAATAAACACAGAGAGAGAGAGATTTTGAGTAAATTTCTTTTTATTCTTCCGTCTTAGTTTATCGGATAAGAAGTTTTCAATAAACTTGTTCGTTGAGAATTTTTCTTGTAATTTCGTTAGCCTTCGATGTAACTCCGTTTTAAAAAAAAAATGTTGAAATTATAAATAAATCTTTTTAAAAAGTTCTTTGTAATTTCAACGGTATATTTCAAACTAATCGCTAGAGTTTTTCATATTCTGAAATTCACATGAAAGAAGTCATTGAGGAGGGTTGATGAGTAATCTTTAGAGGAATCCTACAGTCTTTGAAGATTTTTTTTCTTTTCAAGTAAATAAAGTCAAAGATTTTATTGTTAAAAATAACCTAAAGTTGAAATAAAAATAACGCATATATCTAATTATAGTTTAAGGTTCTGACGTCATTTTAATTATTTTTCTTGTGACATTTACACCTTGCCTAATTATTATTAGAAATGATGGTGTGTTCAGATATGGTTTGCGATTATTTTTAGCACAGAAATGCTAAAGTTAAACAAGTTTCTACTATTAATACATAACAGCCTTTCAAAGTTTCTGTACTTGAGGAAGTAGCCTAGTGTTTGTTTAATTCCGTCTTGTCAAGAAAAAAATAGCATAAACATAAAAATAATTTTTTTTTGTAAATTCAACGATATCATATAAGCTTTAAAGGTTACATTTTATATATTTCCAACTATTTGATGAAGGGGTTATAAGTGCTCCGAAATTATTAATGAGGAATTATAACAAAAGGATTTAGTAACTCCTACATAATTTCCCAGGATAAATTACTTTTTGAGTTTTCATGATCATAGTGCTTTAACTGTACAGTCATTAACTGTAGGTCATTTCTGATCGTTCTCATTCCTCACGTTTTGATTTAAAAATCAATCGTGAGCTTATAATTGATAATTTAAATATACCATTGTAAGTAAATTTCAATATTTCTAGCAGATTTGTTGAAAGCAAAACCGGAAAAACTGCCATAGGGCGAAAAAGACTTAAATAACATTCCATACATTTACATGAATAAAATATCGGTGATACATTTTTCACTTTTGAGAAATGCTATCCATCACTCTTCTGTACAAATTTCGTAATAATTGTAGGTTTGTTTCGTAGGCATTTGAACATTATTTACTCTAAACATATTTTTGCATGATGGTTTCTGAAGTCAAGGAGCAAATTGATGTCCTCACTTTAAATGAACTGAAACATCTAACTGCTAACAATAATGGAGTTCGTCAATTTCAAAAATATGAAATTCTGAATTAAAGAAAATACTTAATTCCCATGGCAGTGCTGATCTATTTATTCGCCTGTATTTATTTTAAAGATTCTTTATAGCGTTTCTGTTTTCTGCTGAAAATATCATAACCAAGGCTACTAAGGTTAAGAATGAATTTCTAAACTGAATCACTCTATGAAATTGATAAGGAAAAATTTATCCCTGATGGACAAAAAAAAAACACTTAAATTAACAAAAACCAAAACACTTAAGATATGATTGATGGATTTGATTTTTATTTTTCATTTTTGATTCCAAAGAATTCCAAAAACAACTGAACATAGGAAGGACGCTAAAACAAAGCGTCTTAGCTATCACAGGAATTATTCTTTTTGGAAACACGGTTGAACCTTTAAAGATTAAGAAAATAAAATCATTCTGAAAGTGAACTATCTAATGAAAAGTTTCGTTGGGTCCACTGATATTTTTGTTATGATGATCCTGTCTCTAATACTAGAACCCTTGTTACTGAGAAGCTTCTACAATTCGATTACAGAAAAGTATTCCAATTCAGAAACACAGATTTAGAAACATTTTCTCATTTTTCTTTGAGTTAAATTTACATAAGTCACTCATTTTCATTTTATATTAACAGAAATGAAGTTTACTGAATAAAAAAAAAATAATGTATGTTAAAAAATTACAGAAATGGGATTCATATATTATTCAATTTGCCTACTATCAGTATAGCTCATTTCAATTCCTTCAAACATTACATTATAAATAATTACATATCAAAGAAAACAAAAAATGTTTTGCTTTCTTTTGAAAAGATGAAGCTAATGCATACATACATGTTGTATCATATTTTCAAAATGTTACAGTCGAAGAAAACTTCAAGTCCAGCATTTGTAAGCTTCAATTATGCTTCAGTTAATCAATTTTTAGTATTTCAATTACAAGATAAAAGATTTCATTTACTAAATCTTTTATCAATTGAAATCCTAAATGTTAACACTGTTTATATTAATAAAATTAAAAAGATATGTTCACATTTATTTACAGAACAGTTCTAATTTAATATATAGTTAATGCTTTCACATTTCTTTTCAGTCAAAAATGATGAATATCTTTAATTAAAAATTACTGCTTCTTTTTATCTTTTTTTTTGTAATTATTGTAAAATATTATTTCTTAGTCAGGCAGTTTTAATGAAAGATATTCCTCTTTCATCTTTACATACCAATTATAACTTGTACCTGCAAATCTGAAAAAAGAAATGTAAAAATTAAATGCATAGAATTCGACTTTATAAATTTCTCAGAAGAAAGCATAAAATTTGACATTACGAATCTCTCAGAAAAAAATATTGAACGAAACTTTTGATTTTCAACTTAAAGGATATTTTAGGCAAGATTATATTATTTTATTAAACGTATTAAGTTCAATTCACTCGAATTTTTGTTAGACATGAGTAAAGATACTTAAAGCAAAGGTTGACTGGAGCTGGTCAAACCTAAACTTAAACTAGAGCATCAGCAAAATTGTGATCAACTATGTACTATGTCCACATTGACCAATCACACTTCTTCACAATAGCCACATGAGATAAAGGATGTTTTACGGATATAAATGGTCAAAAGAAATAAAAAGGCATACTTAGACTAGAAATTACAATATTTTGTGTGGATGTGACTTTAAAGTTTCAAAGAGCCACTGATAATATTTGAAAATATAAGAAATGTAGATTTTGAGAGGAAATAAAAAAAAAAAAAGAAAAAAAAACCCACACATTTAAAGATGTAGCAAAAGTTTTCAATCAACACCTCGGAAAATTGCATCTTTATATTATTCTTAAAGGATATAGCCTAAAGAGATTTATTTTTGTAAAATTAGATAGTACTTAAAATGCTAAAAATCTCAAAAATTTAATAGGTTGTTTTAAAATTACATTTACATCATTTGAAGTAACTGTAACTAGTGTGTATGCAAAAGTATGTTATGTAAAAGTAACTATTTTACATAAATATTATTTTCTACAAATATTAAGTAAAATAAGAAAATTTAAATATCTTAGTGCAAATAAATGTAAATAAAGTGCAAATTGAAGTAAAAAAGGAAAAAAGAAATAAACAGTCATATAAGGCAGATCATCTATAGTACAATACATTATATCAAACTGTGCTAAGTTCGGATGAAGGAAAAGAAATGTGTTAATCCAAACATTCAAAGATTCCTGCATTTACAAAACTGAACAAAATATTGTTAAAACTATCGATGTACAAAGAGATTTAATAGAAAAAAAATATTGTAGTGATAAAATATTTGTTTTCCAAAAACAGCACAGGGAAAATTGTTTAGTTATTCATAAATGACACGTATGTATTTCGTCCGTCTGTTCAAAACTTATCTCTAATAAGATATGATGAAAAATAAATAGCATTGCGTCCATATCTGAAAAGGAAGTGCTAACTTCCATTCAAGAATACTGTATGTAGGCTGGTTTTTCCCAAAGAAAAGCTAAACTAAAAAAAAAAAATTACCATATGAGTAACTTCTGAATCAAAGGACGGAACTTCATAAAATTCAATAAATGGGTAAAGTTTTTGTTTTGTTTTTTGTTTTTTTGTTTTTTTTTTTGAAATCGTTGTCTGAAATGTTATCTTCACAAAATGAAGAATTATTGTTCTATCAAAAATTAACTGACCAAAGATTTTAAATTTATCAAAAACAGCACAATATTCATGTCTCCTGGCATTCTTAGAAAGTTTACTTTAAAAATATCACAAAGATTAACAAAGGCAATTTCAGTCTAATTTGAATATTTTTTTTAAAAATATTAACAATTTTGCAGAAAAAGATTGCGCTAATAGGAAGCGAGAATAATCATAATTAATTGAGCTTGGATTTAAATTTGGTTCGATCTGAAACAAATAATAAATACTCTATTCTGTCCTTAAAAGGAGAACGTAAATAACAGCAAATATGTGGAATTAAAATTTTTAAATATTTAATTATTATTATATTGCCTTAATTTAATTAAATGGGAAAGTCTTCACGGAATCAAATTAATCATGTCATTAAAAAAAAACGTATGAAAATAAGATTCGTGGAAACAATTGATATTCTCATTATGCAAACTCTTATTTGGAAAAATATGGGGATGTTTAAGGTCTCTGGGTCGAGGCTGGAAAAGTCACGTGATGTGTATGTGTCACTTCTAAAAACATGGCTAAGATTACCAAAGCACCTCTGTA
>JAFIDM010009631.1:127261642-127289260 GCA_023159025.1 Thereuonema tuberculata | reverse complement strand
TTATTATTATTATTATTATTATTATTATTATTATTATTATTATTATTATTATTATTGTCAAGACACTATTCTGAGTGTTTGTGACTTACGACATAAACTGTGGGACGGAAGAGTCCTGTAGTCCTGTAATTATTATTATTCAAGTATCTACCTATCTCTCTCTCTCTATATATATATAAATATATATAGTATATATAGTGGCGTAGCAAGGGGGGGGGGCAGTCCGCCCCGGGCCCCCGCCTGGGAGGGGCCCCACCAGCCAGCCTTTTTGGTTGTTAAATAGGAAATTCCCTTTTTTTTGGTTGGTTTTTGCAGCCAGCCTAGAGGCCCCACCTAAGGAAAATTTCCTTTTTTTTTTTGGTTGTTGCTTAATAATGGAACTCCCGCCCCGGGCCCCCCAAGGCATTGCTACGCCACTGAGTACACCGAGTATGTAGGCTGCTTTATTACCTTATATATATATGGTAATAAAGCAGCCTAATTTAGAAACAGAACTCAAACAAGATGTTACATAAATTTTGATTATCGTATATCGAGAGACAGATGAACATGAATGAGTCTCTTCATGTAACGAAGTTAATATTAATTATTCCTCAAGCAGTTTAAAACTATTTTTTAAAAAAATAATTTAATAGATTACAGATGTCTTTGTTATTGGAAAGTAAGTATTAAAATTGTATCTTAATCAACATAAATAATGCTAATAAAACTTACAAAATTTCTGTAGGAAGAAGAGTAAGATGTAATAAAAAGAAATTTATTAAAATTGTAGTTTAATTATTTTTCTTTTCAATGTTATTAATGATAACGACATTTTTCATAAACAATTATTGCAAGCAATTTATTATTGGTTTTTAAATAGTCTTTTATCCACAGCCAGGAGGAAACTATTTTATGTATATGAGAAATAAGAAAAAAAAGTAAAGAAGCCTTAAATCTTAAATAAGGAATATGCAAAGCCACAAATAAGCAGTTTCTGTAGGGGGTGAATATCAGGTATCAAAGTAAACTAATCTTTATTGGACATCTCGATTGTCAAGAGTGCCTAATGTTACTGATTTAATATTAATAGAAAAAGTAGATAAATATATAAATTAAAGTGAGGAGGTAATTTTTATTTTTTATTTTTATTGCAGAGTAAAAATTAAGCTATTTTTTTTAAGAGGAAATCAAGGTTATTTCAGGATGTTATATATTAATAATTTCCCCATTTATTATTTAATGATTAAATGATTAAATCTTCCTAAAATATTTTTAGATAAAATGTTTCAGATTTGGTCTCTGGAAGGAATCGTTAAATTTCGAAATATTTGGAAAATCTTACGCAGTTTCTCGCATCTTATTGAAATTCCTTATCTTCGCCTGTTTCAAAAACTTCCTCATATCTGGAAATACTTTTGATTGTTTCTTTATTTCAGGAACTTCGGTGCAATGGACTTTCACTAATCCTTTCGCTAATGCACTGAATAAAAATAAATAAATAATTAAATATGTAAATAAATAAATAAATAAATAAATAATCATAAATCATTTTTTAACACAGTAGTTCGAAAGCTTACTTGAAATCCATTTTTTTTAATCATTTTCTTTTTGCAGACTGACAATCAAAACTAGAATTTACAGTATAATTGAATCTATATATAGAAAGAGGAAGTATGTTTGTTTGTTTATCGCTATACACACCTAGCCCTTTGACCGATCTGGAGCAAACTTTGAAGAATTACTCTTTAGAACCCTGCGGAAAACAACAGGCTACAATGAAACCTGGACACATCTCCCCCTCCCCCTAATTTAATCCCCTTGAGACTTTTGTGTAATAACGGCTTCCCCCTCTCTTTCTACAATGCATCCGACTCCCGTGCTTTCACTCGAAGCCAATGAGAGAAAGCAACCTACCACAAAAACATATATTCTAATACAAATACAGGCAACTTCATTTCCTTCAACTTCGTCTCGTTGGTGACGAAGCACTGGGAGCCTTACTCCCGCGACCCCAAGGGCCTATAGTGGGATACTTTAACATGCTTCCTATATCACTGTTTCAAAATTAAGTTTATTGCTATGCTTAACAAGTATAGACAAGTATAGACAAATATATAATAATTTTTAAATTGAATAAATTGAGCCACTATTTTTCTTTTTATTAAAAACCCCCATGCAGTACTGGTTTGGAAGCCATTGCTTTAAGTTAAAAAATAACAGCAAAAAAAAAAGAAGAACTTAAATTAATTTTTGAAATCATTTAAATATGTTGCATAAAAGAAAGATGAAAAATGTACAAATTCACATTTTTCTACACAATTTTCTCCTTACAACATTACAATAACCATTCAGACAATGCCTTGGCGGCTGCCTGCCACGAGGCTGATGTTTTTGAATCTGGATTCCAATAACGGTACCAACATGGATGTTTACTTCCTTTCCTGTGTTTGTCTGCTTCTTCTTTACTTTCTCTTTAAGTTTGAAGACATTCCATAATGACTTCCTGAGGAAGAAAAGGAAACCTCTCAAACCCTACGGTTGGTTCTTGGGGCCCTTGTGTAGTCTCTGGCCCCAGAGTATTTCCATGGATCCTTCCATGGTAGCCTTACATCCGTATCGGAGATCGCACTTCAAGAAGATGATAGCATTACAACGCCAGTCCAGTTAGGACAATTTAGTTCCTATCAACAGGTGATATCCTATAATAATTTCAGGCTATTTTTGTTTAATAACTTTTGATAAATTTCTTTCTGCCAGTTGATATTTTTTCATTAACCTTTGTGGTCAAATGCCTTTTGTGTTGAACGTTTGATTTTCACATTTTGATATTTTTATTTTCTTAATCTTAGATTCTGAGGGGTCACTTGTCTTTCTATGAATATATTATTTTTCCCCTCGTAAGTCTTTTGAGTCTTTGATTGCTGGGTAGCCATGGCTGAAGAGAGTTAAGAAGCTCAAAACAGCTGTCCCAGGATCTCAGCTTGACTCAGAAGGTCTCTTTTATCTTACATCTTTATTAGTTAGTTTGAATAATAAACGAGACAGTTATGATAGATTGAAAACTTAAGTTCGAAAAATAGAAAACACAGTAACAAAGTTTAGAATTCAGACATGCACATAACTGTAAACAAAGAACATAACTATTAAATTCCATTAACGTGCCAATACCAAATCTAAGTAATTAATCCAATGAACAAGCACAAATAAAAAGATAAAAATTAATAAAATAACATTACCACGTACACATTCAAACTATCTTACACTCAAGTCCTTTCTCAAGTGTTTCCCCCTTCAAGTGTTTCACATTGACAACTTCCAGAAGGAAGGCACGCTTTTTATAATTAGGGGTGAAACACTTGAAAAAGGACTTGAGTGTAAGATAGTCCGAATGCGTACGTGGTAATGTTATTTTATTAATTTTTATCCTTTTATTTGTGCTTGTTCATTAGATTAATTACTTAAAGAACATAAATATTTATCATCAACACATTCGATAAAATTGATTATTTCTACTAAAGAAAAAAAAATTCTTCTCTTTTCTTATTTTGTTTTTTTAATTTAAATTTTTTTATAGATTTTACGGCCCCAATTTTTTATCTTTTTTTTTTTTTTATTCACAACAAAAATCTTGTCTTTACATGACAGTGTTTTTTTTTTTATTGAACTGATTTCCAATATATAATTGATATCTTTCCCCATACTTATAAATAAAACTAATCTAGCCTTAACTTTTTTTTTCGTGTTCTGTGATTATAATTAGTTGATTATTTGTTTTTATTGTCATCTGCAATTTTATAAAACTGACTTACCATTAAATTATAACAGATTTTTATTTTGTTTCTAGGAGACTTTTTATCATCAGTTTTAGTTCTTTACTTTATTATTCCAGGTTTTTGATATGAATAACAGTTTAAAATTTTTACTGAATTTTGTTTAGTTTATTCAAATTTGTGTTAGTAGTGTTTGCCCAAGTGGCGGTCGCATTTTTTTTTTTTTTTTCAGTTTTGTCAATTGAGTAAATTAAGATATTATCTATATACATATGTATTTTGCTCTCTTATAATTTCAAATATATCATTTCTGTATAAAATAAAAAAGTGATCCTAAATTAGAGCCTTGAGGATTGCCTGCATTTGTTTTGTTTTTTTAGGCTTCTGAAAGACGCCTTATATCCCCGGTTTGTCTGTCTGCGTACACATATCCCGCAATGCTTCGCAATGGCTTCTGTTAGCTCAGTTGGTTAGAGCGTCGTGCTAATAACGCGGAGGTCGTGGGTTAGATCCCCTCATAGGCACTTTTTTTTTTTTTTTAAATCATTATTAGGAATTCAGTGTATTAACAAGGTTTGAGTTAAGAATGACGATTATTCCATATAAATAGGGGTGGATAAGACAGCAAGAGGTCTCAAACAGACTCGCGCGAGCATTTTCTAGACTACCCCGGCGCAGTCTATTCTAAAGTAAAGGTGACTCAGAAGCCGTTGCGAAGCACTGTGATTGGTATTGCTAATCGCTATCCCTACCTTGTTTATTACTGTTATTAGATACATAGATTTTTCTAATTTTAAAATAATGTTTGAATAATGATTTCTAGCTTGCTCAGTTTGAAAAAATGATCTCTTGTTGATTGAATCAAATACTTTGCTTAGATCTATTGATAATAACAGAATAAAATTACCGTTACTTCAGCTTTCATATCATTACTCAATTTTTCTTGTAAACTATTTGGGTTTTTTTGTTTTTTTGATAGACATGCTGTTCTGAATTTATTATATCATCTTTTCCCAAAAACATTTTCTTTTTTTTTTCCATGCTACATTGCATTTAAATTGATTGCCTTTCTTAATTTGTTTTATAAGTTTAGTAGTTGTGGCTGAAAGCAATTTAAGGAGAAAAGCTTTTACTTTTCCAAGCTATTTTGAAAAAGTAAAGTTCAATTCTGTATTGTTTGTTAGAGAATTCCAGCAGATCTTCCCTTCATTTCAACAATATACTGATTAGCGTCCTGTAAAGGGATCTTAAATCTACTACATCTTCTGCCAACTTGATAACTTATTGAACAATTTTTAAACTTAAATTTAACTCAAAATTTTTGCTAAGCTAAAATATTCATCGTAAATTTACTGTTTTTTATCCTAATTACACATTATAAAACATGGAATATTCTAAAACACAGATTGAAATAGGTTATTAAAGGATGTGCGTTTTTAAACCATTCTTTAAATTCAAAAAACTGCACTAACTAAGATAAGTTATGTTGTTAAAAAGAAGTTATTTAAGTTACTGTCGATAGTATAATAAATGTAGTATTATTAATTTTGTTACGATAACTTAAAATCTAAACATCAGATGAAATACGGATTTAATTTGAAAATACCAGGATAATATCTTAACAATTGCATAAAATACAGTAAAAAGATTCAATTAGGAAGCAAATTAATATAAATTTAATATTCATATTGATATTTACTATCACTATAAAACTTACATTTTGTTAATCCTCATTTTTAGGAAGATAGACTTCTGCCAATAACTTTTGAACTATTATACGGATCTCCTTGAAACTTGATATGCATCACTAGACGATCTCATTTGATATTCGAAATTTTTTTCGAGTTGTTCCTTTCGAAAAATTTGCTCGAGAAGATGACAAAAATTCCCATAGAAAAGCTTCAGGAACTAAACAAGGGATTTTTTTTTTATGGATATCTTAAACAATGGCTATTAATCCTTTTAGTTTCGAAAATCTATTAATTTGCATGTTTCTATGACAAAAATGAATCGTCTTGAGATAATGATAATATTTCATTAATATTTTTCAGAAAATAGAAAATGTGTACTGTTTTGTATTCAGTTGATATTAGAATTGGAATATAAACATAGGCTTTTCAATTTTCTATGGCTTTCACGATCAGAAGAAGAAGAACATTTTAAGAGTAGGCTTTAAGTTCTTTCGGAAACTTCTTGTTGTCATTGGTTAAATAATTATAATTTCAAGTGTCTGCAAAACTTAAGATTCAAAGCAATCCTTGAGTAGAAGGCAAATAGAGATATCTGTACAACCCTCACTTAGGTCATCGTTCGCTACGATCTGATCACTGCATTGTTTTATTACTAAGGAAATATTTTGAATTATTTTGTGTTTCAAGAGATTGTATGAACTTTAGTGAATTTCATTTTCTTTGGAAATGTCAAAGACCTCTATGATTATTCTTATAATTTTGAACAAATACAAAAATGATCAGAAAAATATATCGAAAAAATATTAGGAATCAAAGAATAAGGGCTGTCCATAAACTAGGTATGCATTTCGGGGGGTTGGGGGGTTGTACTTAGTCTGACAAAGTGTAACGAAGGGTAAGGGGTGGAGTCAGATAATATGTGACGTCACATTACATTTTACTTAAGCACATTTTTTGAAATCAAAAATACCAACTAAGAAATTCATGAAAACACCAGCAATTATCTATACTTTAAAGTTCAAACAAAACTATGCTTAAATATGAGAAATGTGCGAAGTTAAAGGGTAAGGGCGAATTTTAACGTGTGTAAAAAAATCATTAAAAAGCCTAAGAAACACACAAATTAACTAAAATAAAATTAAAAAAACAAAGTTTAAAAAAAGACAGGACAAGTTTCGGGCAAGTCAGGAGTCCATCATCAACTGTGAATAAAAGTAAGTAACCCCTGAATTTAAAGACGCGGATATCCCTTTTCCGCGTCTTTAAATTCAGGGGTTACTTACTTTTATTCACAGTTGATGATGGACCCGTGACGGGCCCGAAACTTGTCCTGTCTTTTTTTAAACTTTGCTTTTTTATTTTATTTTAGTTAATTTGTGTGTTTCTTAGACTTTTTAAAGGGTAAGGTTCTCTATCAATTCTATGATTGATTAAACGACTTAGTCGTTGAACTAATTATAGGTGTTTTGAACTGAATCTTCTAAATACTTATAGTTAAAAATAATTTAGTTTTTAATATAAATTAAGAAGGAGTGCGTGATATTGTGATGTAATAGTAGGGAGGAGAGTTCACAAAATTGTGACAAAGTGTAACAAGGTGGGGAAGGGGCGAAAATAACATAAATTAGCGTGATGTATTTTGTGAACAGCCCCATAAAGACAAAACAAAAAGCATAGCCTATACTTGAAGAGTTACATAACAGTAGTGACTAAGCCATAGTATTATCAAATGTTTATTAATTACTGGGTTTTCTAAATAAAGATTAGCTATATTCCAGACAGAACCAACTAATATATTTAAATTTTATTCAGGTAATTTACTTTATAGGACGGTTCATTCATTTTACGATTTAGCATCTGATAACACGTGAAATAACCCCTTTTTTTAATTTCTTTCCTTAATGATATATATTTTAATTATATAATAACTACCTGATGCCTGTGTCCTCTCCTAAATAAGATAAATTTGTGAAGAGAGTTTCCCCTTCATAAGACCTATAACAGTAGCCATTTTTGAAAACTATCACCAACTGCGGGAAACAACCATTTGCTGACAATGCCTAGAAAATAATACATTGCAAGGCTGTACTGGAACAAAAAGTAAGGTGTAGATTGTATATAGGAAAATGTATGAAAACTGTACAGAAATATTTTTTGAGCAATGCGAGAAATGAATTAAATGAAATTAAAACCTTTTTCAGTGAATTGAGAAATTCATTGAAATAATATATTTAAATATTACTGATTATTAACAAATGTATATATCTCTGATTAATAATAAATTTTAAGAATTTTATTTAGGTAATTTACTTTAAATGAAGCATGGTTCATTTATCTTACGATTTAGCATCTGATAACACGTGAAATAATAGCTTCTTTCTTAATTTCTTTTTAATAATATTAATTTGTTTTTAAATAAAAATAATAGGTTTTTAATCATTTTATAAAACACGCTCTTACACAACAACAACAAAAAAAATCATCCAAATTTAATTTGATGAGTTTATCAAAACAATAATGTTAGTTGATTCCTTTCTATAAATTTATCAGAAAATTATAAATGAGATCTGTTTCTTAACAAAGTCTTCATCAAAATTTTCAAAATAAAAAGTCTTAAAGTTGAAAATATTATCTGTTAGTTTACTATCAGTAAATCACAGTCATGATTAATTGGAATTTGATTAATCGTTAATATTCTGTTTCGTTTACCTTAACGCATGTAACTTCTCGTTTTCTATCCACAAATACGTCTTCTATTGCCTTTGAATATGTCCTAACAATAAGTTTCAAGTCAGGCTGTTTTTCAGTATAGCATAGTATCATTGAATTGGCATAACCTCCAGAAAGAATCTAAAAAAATGAATTTATTGTACAAAATAAACATATTTACTGAAAAACAAATTGTAATAGAAATTGATGGAAATTAATAGTCAAGAAATATAAAGATTAATCAGATAATTTATTATAAAAATATCAATGAGAAATGCCTGATTTCAGTTATATGAATTTCTGCTGAATAACTCACAGTTATGTAACAGTTTGTATTATCTTTTTTAACAAGATTCAGGAAACAAACCAAGAAATAAGGTTAGGCAATGTGATTTCGGAATCTAGTATTATGGATGTGATCTAAACCGTTATGAGAGGTCTATCTATATATCAAATATCTGAGCCTTAACTGTTGGATTAAAAAGATTGAAAGTACTGTTGAACAAATGTGGAAGCCTGACACAAATGCTTCTTTTAACAATGCTCTGATTTGAATAAAAAAAAAAATCATTGAATCTACTTACATCATAGGCGGGAACAAATATGACTAGAATTAATAAAAGTAAATTCTGTTTTAAGAGGGTTAAGCGTGATCTAAATGTAATTGATAATTCAACTGTTGTCGAATTTTAACGCTAAAAAATTAGAAATAATGAAAAGATGCCACAACAAATGTGCCTCTTCTTAATATTACTGTTAGTAGTAAAGCTTAGAATAAAATTGTCATCTAATCGTCTTGTTTAACCGAAACTGTTGATTTATTTGTCAACAATAAGAATTGCTTAGAAATAGCCTCTGAGCCAGATTCTGTAAAAATAATTGAGAAAATAATAATTATATATCGTCGCAACGATTTTGTGGAGATGTGGAATTGCTATTGCATTCCATATCTTTTATTGATGTTTATCTATTTTAATGTTTGTTGGGCTATCGTTCTTTAAAAGTAAATGTACGTATCCAATGTATTATACTTAGTAATAAATTTTAATAAATACTTCAGTTTTTGAAATGAACATTATAACATTATAAAAAAAATAACAAACACACATTGTACGAAAAGTTAAATTCACATTTTACCTGAAATTGGATTTCAGCTGCGGACCAAGTGGGATACGCTTGAATAAGCAGTTTCTTAATGTCATCCTCTAAATGTTCGGCTGAAACTTCGAAATCTGAATCTATTGGATCTGCCATCTCGAATATTTTCACTATTATTACATTGAAAGCAGTTATTACAGGAACTATTGTTAGCATAAATATCCTAGCAATATTTATTCAGAGTTAATTGTAGATATTTCAGGAAATATGAAGTTATTTCTGTTAGTATTTGTACAGTATATTTAAAGTAAGAGCAAAACATCTTTAAAAATATTAATCTTAAAAACACAAAATGTTGTTCAATCATTAAAGTTCGATGGGAATCCTAAATATTAAGAACATTCTCTCATTTCTCTAAATAAATTATCGGATCAGAGGAATTGTTATTACATCTTTAGGTCTTTGCTTTTTTAGATCGATAGACATTAGGAATTGTATCTGTAAGATCTAACCATGTTTTTCTTTAGCAGAAACTTATCACTTTTCTTATTATCATTTTCACCTCAAATCAAAGGTTTTAAAGTTCAAAATATATTGCACAGTACAAGGAATGCATCACCAATCTGATAAAAACGAACTGTGATACCGTTTAGAAACATTAGAAAAAGAACACAATTATTCTTATCGCAAATCATCAAAAATTGTAAGATAAGATGATACCTTTTTAAAGAGCAGTTAACTCTCATTTAACTGATAACGCAGATTTCTTTTCTCTAGGGCGTAATTAATCTGAATTGTTGTTTTCGTTCCACGCTGATAATTGTGCAACATTAACAAAGGCGACATTATTACAGATTATTTTGCTGAATAAATCGTTATCCAGGGTCTGTCAACAATATTCTCGTAGAAAGAAACCAACACAGAAGTTAGAAACACAAATCAACTGAACCCTAGCTGTAGATCCCGTTACATTAAAGACCAAATTCAAGTTCACAAACTTTGAATAACTTTGCAGTATTCTAAGGATTTGGCCTTGGATCTTTGGCTTTTTATTAGCAGCTGATAAGAAACACATTACTTCTGATAGCTCTGTTCATTTCTGTTTCAATTATTTCATCATAAGTAATACAGAAAATATTGTTTTAGACATTTATTGCTCAAGAGCTAATCAGAAAAAAATAATTTTCAATATTCTTATTCTAAAATTTAAAAGAAAAAATCTTAAATTAGAAACCTCAAATTCAAATTTGAAAAATAATCAAATTCTTTTTTTTTTATTGATAAAGTATATGACCTAAAGAAAAAAAATATCGTTTATTATCCCAAAACTGAAAACAATAAGATACTATTTCGTAAAAATAAAAAAAATAAAATTATAAAATTTATAATTTCAAATTTCTTTAAATTCTTTGAAACGATTATTTATTAAGTGAGAATAAATGAATCCGATACTGAGAAATGAATTTATGACTTACGATTATGTGCTTGTGATCCCAACTGACTCAACAAACTAGTGATTTAATTCCATTGCTTCACAGCCTTTTTATCGCAGCGTTTGAAGTAACCTTTAGACAAGTTCAAATTAATCGCTGTTATGTAAACTTCTGTCACTACATAGATGCTCCTAGAATTATCTTAAAATTCTGATTTGAAAAGAATGCTGGCTTTAATGGGTCATTTTTTTACATTTCTTAAACAGATACAAGATAGAAATAAACAACGATTAAATTAAATCAGTGATTTTATTGTAATTTAGTTTTTTAGCAGCCCCAAGGTTACAGCTTGCCTGTAAAACCGCTAGGAGACCGCTCTTGCTTTTATCCTGTCTGGATGTCACACTCTGTAGCGGCCAAACGGTTAGAGATATTAGAATGAAACCTTCACCATTGTGTTGAGCATCAAAAAGTAGGTGACCACGTATAAAAAATCAGATCTCTAGGACCACTCCCTGCCCCCCCCCCCCAAGACGTTTTCTGTCTTTTAAAGGCGTTTTTAAAAGAAAGACAACGCTTGGGGAGGGGTTCAGGGAGTGGTCGTAGACATCTGATTTTTACCCGTGGTCACCTACTTTTTGATGCTGAACACAATGGTAAAGGTTTCATTCGAATATCTCTAACCGTTTGGCCGCTACAGAGTGTGCCATCCAGACAGCGTAAAAGCAATATTAGCGGCCCCTAGGTTACAGCTTGCCTGTAAAACTTAGGGCACCAAAACCTTCACCATTGTGTTCAGCATCAAAACGTAGGTGACCACGTGCAAAAAATCTGACCTCTGGGGCCACTCCCTGACCGGAAGTTGGGGGTCAAAAGTGGTCACTTCCGATAAAGTTGTGTTTATAAAAGTTTGTTTATAAAATTGTGCATAATTTGGGACCGCTTTGCTTTTGGCACTATCTAAAAGCATTAATTATCTTGTTTAACTAAAAAATTGACTTGTATTTATTATTATAAAATAATCATAATAATAATCATAATTATTATTTTATTATAATCTTTGGATTAGTGTTATTCTTTACAATAGAATGATAAATGTACAAACGAATGTACAAATAACGATGAATGTACAAGACAGTTCCACATTGATTTACTAAAACTTAAATGAAATTGTTATTCTAATCCCGGTGTTTATTTCAAATCCACTAATGGCCTTCGAATTGATTTCACTGTTTATCCAAAGGTTATTTGGAACACTTCACTTGAATTCAGAAGAAATCTATTGAGTGAACGTTGTTCATTGCACTATTATTTTTGTATTTAATAACAGGATAAAGATTTCAATGTTTGATAAAATCTGCTATTTACTATTTAGCTAACTTTCCTGGAAAGTGAGGCTCCTCAGATCAGTTCATCTATGATTGTGTTGCGTGTTCATTTGTATGTAACCTCTATCTACAAGATTTTGAAACCCTGGATGGATCTTCTTGAAACTAGACATGCATGTTTAAGGACAACAGAGGATCTAACTTGATTATTTGAATTTTTTTTCAAGTATGTAGGCCTACTTATCGGAAAATTAGCGCGAGAAGGCGACCAAAATGAATTTCTAAACAATGGATTTCTGTCGATATATTAAACAATGAATATCAATTCTTTTTTGCTAATCAGTTATATTGCATGTGGTTCATATGATTAAAAGTAAATAAAATGAATTTAAAAATGTATATATATATATATATATATATATTTAATTTTTTGGGGGGAAAATAGAAATTTGTACTGTTTGCATCCAGCAAATATTACAATTTCAAAATAAATATAAACTTTCTATTTTGTCATATTCACGTCTTAGTTAATATTGATAGTATTAAAAAACTTTTTCACACGTAATAAAAAATTTAAGGCTTATCAATTCTGGTCCTTGACCCGCCATTTTGTCTTTGCTGGGGAAACCCAAGGTTTGAATCATTTACATAATAATAATAATAATAATAATAACAGACCTGACATCACACTTGTTGATAAAGTAAACAAACAGACCTATCTCATTGATATTGCAGTTCCCATCAGCAAGAACATGCAGAAAACTCACGCTGACAAGATAAGTAAATACACAGACCTAGCACACGAGCTCCAGAAGCAGTGGAGGCAGGACCGAGTACGTGTTGTACCCATCATCCTGTCCGCTACTGGTCTGGTGCCTCACACATTGCATCACAGACTCAGCACACTAGGACTTCATAAAACACTTATACACAACTTCAGAAGGCTGTGGTACTCAACACAACACGCATAGTTCGGAAATCTATGGACACAAGCACACATCCCTAACTATTCTTCCAAATTTTTTTTTTTTTTTTTTTTTAATACACTTGGCAATATGTGCTTTGGTCCTTGACCCGCCACATTGTCTTAGCTGGGGAATCCCATGGTTTGAAACTTTTTCGATATAATAATAATAATTTTAAGGAAAAACATTTAAAAAAAAAAAAGTAGACCATAAGGAATTTCTTGTTACATTTTGAATTCTAATTTGGTTTCTAGTTTCCTAACAAAACGAGGTTCATCAAATCATTCAGTATATGTTTGTATGTGTGTCCGTTTGAACTTGAAATCCATATTTAAGGACAAAACACGATTTAAATTCTATATTTGGATTTTTTTTTTTTCTTTTCAGTGAAGATCTTTGTCGAGAAATCAGCGCATGAAGGCGACAAAAATTCCCACAAAACCCAAACAATGATATTTAACAATAGGTATTAATTCTTTTAGCTAATCCACTAATTACGAATGGTTTGATATAATTAAAATTATAAATATTTAAACAACCACAGTAAATAATGCGGACTAATTTTTTTTATTATTTTTTTTTCAGAAAGAAGACAGTTTCTACTGTTTTTCTTCAGAAGAAATGAATGTTTAACTTTTCTTTTTTTATGAGGGTTTTCACGTCTTAAAAAAAAGGGGGGGGGAGTAAATACAACATTTTAAATAAAGTGGACCTTCAAAAATTTTGAATTTTTTTGTATTACAACTACAATTTTGCTTAGTATATTAATACAGGTCGAAAGACTTATCTGACTTCTTAAAGGAGTTTCTTACAATTACCTTAAGGACAGTGATAACAATAGAATTGAATTTTGTTTTTGTTTTTTTGGATGCCCTTAGCTAGTGATTTCATTGTTCGCAACCCAGCCCTAAACAAGAGATTCGATATTTCGAAGGAAGGTCACAATCACTTTTAAATGTTGTTTTCATTGTTTATTTGGAATCTAACCATGACCTTTAAAATTATTTTATTGTTTATCCCAAGGTTATTTCGTACATTTATCTTGATTTCAGAAGAAATATTTGAAACTAGCCGGGTACCGTCGCTTCGCTCCGGAACCCTTGCATCAATATCATTAAAAAAAAAAAAAAAAAAAAAATATTTATTTAGCAAATTAATATTGAGATCCGAGAATATACGAATTCCCAGCCCGTTGTGGCCTTCTCCACTTAACTCAGGTTTATTGCGGTTTGGCGCCACACACCTGGGGTTGCCGCCATACACTTCAAGGTCAGTTTACCAGATTATTCCCTATTCCGTAAGAATTTCGAAAAATCCGGCCTTATTCCTTGTCTACATCATAAACGAAACCTCTGTGCAAAATTTCAGCTTTCTAGGTCCAAGGGTTTGGGGTGGGCATTGATGAGGCAGTCAGTGAGTGAGTCAGGACTTTTCTTTTTATACATGTAGATTTTCATGAATTTTGTTTTGTTAACATAATTGATTAGTTCTTTATAGATTATATTTGGATGTGTTATTTTCTCATTTTCAACTCTTATCAGATTCGTTCTTTACATATTATTCCTGATGTTTTGATATCATGTTTATTTATGAAAATATGATCTATATTTGTTTTCGTATTTTCCATGAATTGTGCAGTTGTTTCTTGTTTTCCGTAAAGATGATTTTTGAAACCATTATTGCACATAAGTTTTACGCATTTCTGTACTGCATTGTTTTTATTCATTTTGAAAATATCTATATTTACATCGCCAATCAGTATAGTTGGACAGTTGTTTAATATCTTTTCATTTCTTATGAATAGATTCTCTATTTTAGTAACATTTTAGTAATTTGTAATTTAACATTTTGCTTACAGAATGACAGACAGAATAACGTTTTTATAATATATAATAATAATAGCCGGGTATCGTCGCTTCGCTCCGGAATCCTTGCATATATAGCATTGAAAAAACAAACTTTATTTATTTAGCAAATTAATGTTACGATCGTCGGAGAATATATAACTTCTCAGCCTGTTGTTGCTTCTCCGAATAACTCGGATGTATTGCGGGTCGGCGTCACACACCAAAAATTCACATTTTTGCATGTATCTTGCAAACGCTGAAGCGTTTGTGAATAAGTGATACATCGTTCGATAGAACTTTCAAATACCAACATTTTCTCAATTTAATGGTGTCTTAAATCTTTTATACTTTTCGTTTAAATTGAGAAAAAGTCAAAATTTGACCCTTTAAAAGGCGCCATCTTGGAAACCAAAAACTTTTTTCGAAAGATTTTTGTAGCATTTTGTTTGTCTTAAAAAGATCTACATTTTATCCATTTACATAACCAATCTATCTCTTATAGTTTGGTCACAAAATTGGAAAAACGTAAAGTCTTATGACAGACAAAATAACGCTTTTATAATATATAATGTTTCCTATCAATACTAACTATTATTTTAAATATGTCTTTAAGGTAAAGATTTCAGTGTTTAATAAAATCAGTTAGTTATTGCTAATAAATACAAGCAATATTTAAAAATATTATTATTATTATAAAATATTTTTAATTTTATTCAATTTGTTGCCCATTTTGCTGCTTTTTTGGAATTTCCATGTGTGTTGGCCTCAGTACGCCTTTGAAGATATAATAGAATTAAGTTTATTTTACAAGAATATAAAAAATTACAATATATTTACAGTTAAAAAGATGATGCGACAGGTATCACTGAGCTCTTAATGTTGAGTATCATCAGGCTGATTTTAACGTTAAAAAAGTTCCTGTTTATAAAAGCGTGACATTGGTCATGTATAGATAAGGCGCCAATGATGAACATTTTAGCCGAGATCCTATCATGATGCTGGAAAAAGCCATTATAGAGAGATGTAGGGCCATCCATAGTTCAATAATGGGGTCGGATATCATAAAAGTGTTTTATGATATGCATGCAAGGTAAACATCCTGGATTAATGTCCGCTTTTTTTTTTTGTCCATATTGCGTTATTGTTCATAAAGAGATGTTCTCATTGTATGAGGCACGATTGTTTAGAATAAGGATGAATTCTTTACATCATCGGGCACAATGTATTGGGATCTTCAGCTAAGATTTGCGGATTGATGAAATCAGTGGAATGTCCTGTGCTTAGAACAGCTGTAGAATATGCATTATCTCTTTTCTGGATGGTGCGACAGTGCTCCTTTAGTGGGATTCGTAGGGGACGCATTGTTTCTCCTATGTATGTGCATCCGTGTTCGTTGCACTTTATAGCACAGACAACAAGCTGTGCAAATTGTGATTAAATTATGTCAATATTAATGTATCGTTTTTATTGCCCTAATATTTCTGCACCACCCTTTAAATTGTCATTTTTTTTATATTCAGGTGTGGGCTTAACGGAATACTACTAACTGCAATACGTGTTAAATTGAACTTTACTTATTCGGAAATTACCAGCTTTGCAAGAATTTGAAAGTATTGGAATACTGATAATTTCTCTTCATTGGAATACCTGCAGCCCTCGTTTTACGCCGGTGTTGCGCTCCTACCGTGGCGTCGTGAATCGAATCGACATAAAACGAACCCATTATATACTGTATATGTAAGCAGGGGGGATGCGTTCCACACATCCAAAAATATACTGCTTTTATTTAATCAAGCCATGTTAATATAAGTTTTTACGATCAAAAATAATGTAAAATATTTATGTACTTTCATAGGCCTACTAAATTAACATAAAATAATAAATAATAACTTAATTATTATATGAATACAGTGTAAAGTGTGTCAGCGTACATTCCTTTTACCAGACATGGACGTATTTATTTTTAAAAACTTTTATCACTATTAATTGTAATACGTATTTATCATAGCATTCACAGGCAATCAATGAGGGATGACAGAGCGAAATAAAAGTGAGCAGGGGAGGAGCCAAGTTGACTGCATTCACCTTTTACGGCTCAAAAAAATTAATTTTTCTTTTTTCGCATTTTTCATTTTTTTATTATTATTATTAAATATAATTTAGTTACAAGTCAGTCCTCCTAAGTTTTACAACAACCTGTTTTGTGGGTGCTGAATAATTGATCTGTTTAATAATACTGTACAATAATATTACGGGTTAAATTATAATAAAACACAACAATATTACAAATTAAATTATAATAATATACAATAATATTAATTTTTCATTATTTTTTAACAAATTTTTTAAGTGAAAATCATATTTACAGTGATCTAAAAATCCCATTTTATTTTTCCGTCAATTAATTTTAATGTAATTTTTATTTTTAATATTTTTTATTTTTAATATTTTTAAGATATCATCGGTAAGTTGACTACAGATTTTGTACAATATTCTATTTTTATTTCTTAGACCATATTTATTTTTGGGATTATTATATATAATTATTTGTTGTTTCATAAGAATTCATTTGCACAATTTCATTTTTAATCTTACTTGTTAAATTAAAAAAGTTTTAATTATAAATATATACAGAAATCTTTGTTTTGGTAATAAAATATTAAATTTTTTTTATACTAATTTGCTGTTCTTTCGACATTTGATTGAAACCAGTAAAAATACAATTTAATATTTTAGAGTTTTTTGCTTCTAAATTTTTATGATCTTGATTATTTAAATAAATCCAGCTTTCAATTCCATAATTTATTATCGAATCAACTAGTGATTTATACATTAATATTTTATGTTTTGTTGGAAAAATGTTTTTTATTTGTTGAAACATATATACATGTGCATTTAATTTTTTAATAAATGGATATAGTGATCATTTCATGTAAAATTGTTATTTATTATTAAGCCTAAATAGTTTATTTTATTTACAATATTAATTTGATCACACTCACAATTTAAATTTCTATAGTTTTCAGTTTTTACACAATTATGATCATGCATTTTAATATTAGAAATATTTATTAATCTTTTATTTTTCGTTTTGATTATCATTAATTTAGTTTTTGTTTTGTATATAATTATTTATTTTCATGTGACCATTTAATTAATTCATTTAAATCTTGTTGTATTCCAATGATTGTTTCTTCTTGATTTTTATTGTGATATAAAAGAAGAACATCATCAGCATAAGAATATATTTCAGAAAATTTAATTTGTTTAAACATATAATTTGTATATATCGATATAATGAATAAGAAAGGTCCAATATTTGATCCTTGTGATATACCAATTTTGCTATTATATAATTTTCCAAAATTATAATTGAAATTAATTCTATATTTCCTATTCTTTAAATAATTTTTAATTAGTGTATTTATATCACCCCTTATTCCAATGTTTTCTAATTTTGTCAATAAAATTTTATGATTTATAGAATCAAATTCTTTTTATAGTCAATAAAAATGTCATAGTTTATTTCTCCTATATTAAGATTATATTATTTATTTTTGTTATTTACTGTATTTATTAAATTTGTAGTACTTTTTTGTTTTTGATATGCAAATTGATTTGGGTTGAAAATTTTATTTTTATGTATAAAGCCATAAATTTCATTTGCAATCTATTTTTCTACAATTTTCGATACATTTGAAAGAATTAATATTGGCCTGTAATTTTCATAAGCGTCAAGGTTACCTGATTTATGGATGGGTGTAATATATGCAATATTCCATGCGCTTGGATATTTTTCAGTTTTATAAATTAATTTAAAAATTTCAATAATAAATTGAACAAAAAATTCTTTAAATTCTTTTATTTTCTTAACACTAACTCTATCTAATCCTTTTGAATTTGTATTTTTGAGATTATTTATTATTTTAATTATATCATTTTTGTTTGGTGTTAATAAAAACCATAAAATATAGATTTGTATCATTTTTTTATTTTTGATCTCCCAATTACAAAATTTTGAAACATAATTTATATTAAACATTTTCCCAAAATTTCTAACCACTATTTCATGCTTACTTTTGTTTAACAATTTTTCTAATTGATTTTTTTGTTCAGTTTTATTGTTTTTGTTTATTTGAGAATTTATAATTTCCACATTTTTTTATTATCATTATTTTTTATGTTCAATAATTTTTGGTAATATTTATTTTTTCCATTCGTAATAATATTTTTTAGTTTGTTTATCATTTTTTTATAAGCCAATTCATAGTGTCCATTAGCTTTATTATTTTCATGTTTTAAAAATAATTTATTTTTTCTGTTATTTGTTCCAATAGGAACATGGAACCATGGATGTTTAGGGATATTTTTAATTAATTTTTGGTTTAATTCATCTTCACAATTTTTTTTGTTCTATCTTTTTCATGTTTTTTACGATATTGTTCAATTTATTAATGGATTTTATTAAGATTATCCCATTTTTCATTTTTTATATCTTCTGTTATTTTTATTATTTTTCTCCGTAAATATTTCTTTATTAATTATATTTCCATAAATTTTTGATTTGTTTTTAATTGCAATTAATTTATTTTGATTGCTTTCTAATAATTTGAGGAGGAGAGCATAATGATCGAAGATATCCCACTTAATAATATGAATTTTAATATTTAAGCACTTTGTTTTTATAAAACAATGGTCTAAACAAGTACTGGTTATAGACGTATTCGTTTTAACTTCTCTAGTGGGAATGTAACTATAGTTTTTAAAACCACGTGAATAAAAAGTTTCCAAGTAACTAATAGTAGTTGGGTTTAATTTAGAATCATTTATATCCATAATCATATCACTTATTATTATATTATTATACTTACTATGTATTATGTTTTTTACATTTTTATTTAATTCTTCTATAAATAATAATTTATTTGTATGTGGAGGTTTATAGGCCTATACAACTATTAAAATTATTTCATTCATATTTGAGTCATTTTTATTAATTACCTTTTTATTTGAAATTTTCAGAAAAAAGTTACAGAATCACTTATTATTTCATATAAGAAATAATATTTTATAATATATTATAATTCCACCTTCTCTAGTATCTATTCTTAATTTAGATATGTTATAAAAACCAGGAATCTGAAAATATTTAAGTTCATCCTTTTTTATATTTGCTTCTACTATTATAATTATGTCAATATTTTTAAATGATTATTGATGTGTGCTAAGAGATAGTTATAATTTGCTTTCATACTTCTTATGTTTAGAAATAAAATATTTTCCCACATATAAATACTTCTTCTTTTTATAATATGTGGAATTCTATTTTCAAAATTATCTATTGATTATAATTCTCCTAAGTTCCTTTCCATTTCAACTTTTTTTTTTAATATTGTATTATATCTAAGTCACTTAATGAACATATTAATATATTTTTAATTTGTGTGTTTTCAGTTTTTCTTATAAAGATTTTTTGATTTTTTTGTCCACACAAATTTATACTGTTTTTCTCTTGCTACATTTTTAGTTTTCCACAATAATTCTTTACTTTTCTCTGACAAATTTTCATTGATATATATTTTATATTTATTTGAATTTTTGAATATCATTATTATCCAAAATTTTTTTTTTTTTTCATTTTCTCAATACATGTAATTTTAGCTTTTTGATTAGTAAATCTAATTATTATTGGTCTACTATTTGATTTCCTTGTGTTATTATATCTACGAAAGTTGTCAATGTTCTCCCAATGATTCTCTATTTGAGTATTTCTGCAATTGTTGTTATTATTTCTCCTAAGTCCTCATTTTTTCTTTCTTCAACTCCTATAATTTTTATATTCTTCTATCTGTTGTGATTTTCAAGATTTTAAATATACTTTTTCTCATTTTGGCCTAAATTCTAAACCGGCGTAAATCTGAACCGTCGTAAAACGAGGGCTGCCTGTACTGGTAATTCTCTCTAATCTGTCTTCGATTCGCTATCCGTAGATCCAAGTATTGTTACTTAAAAAGAATCGAATTCGTTATTAATGAGTACATTTATAATGAGCTTTCGACTTTTGTGAGCACACAGAAATGATGTATTTTATGAGCAACATTTGACAATTAAGCGATCACGATAATACAGAGCTTGACATGTATAATAAGCTAATCATTAAACTGTTATAATAAGTAGATTGAGCGTGTAATGTCAAGCGAATAGACGTTTTAAAAACTGTTTTTTTAAATTGTTATTGTATGAAACCAATCACCTCGATTCCGATTTTCTCAGTAAAACGAAAGATGTTGCTCTTAAATTTCATCTTAAAAAAAAATTTGAAAATCCTAAAATAATTGAAATGTTGAGTCAAAATATATTCTAACATTCCCTGTCTCCTTATTATTTAAAATTCTAGATAAACAGATAAGTTGGGAAATAACAGTGCACATATTATCTTATTATTTTGAAAGACTTTCTGGTTTCGTTATTTTTCCTATGTAACCTTCATAATGTGTTGATTTATTTACCTACTGATTTTTGTATGTTGTCTAAATAGTTTGAAAACTAGGTATCTTGAAAAAATTGTTGGAAAATTCCATTACGACTAATTATTATTAGGTCGTAATTTTAAGTTCAAAAATAAGGGAACAATACATTGGAAACAAAAACTGAACTTAAAAGATAATTTATTTAATTATTAAAAAAAAAAAAATGTGCTTTTACTGTATTTTAAGAGTAAGGAAAACTATCAGATGAGTCTATCAAATTTATCTTTCAAAAACAGTAAGTGAATAACCACAAACACTCCAACAAATAACAGAAAATTATTTTGTTTAATTTCTATTTTGTATTTTACAGTAGATCTTGAAAACTCTTTGTATCTCATTAGATTGAATTACAAATTTACTCAATACTTGATTTAATTTATGAGGAAGTTCTGTCTAATATTTAGGAATCGGTAACTTCAAATATTCAGATTTCATTCGAAGATAATCCCGATGTCTGTCTGTGGCAAACCTATTAAAAAGACACAATTATATTTATTATTTTATTTACAACATTTTATAATATTCACCTAATATGTCTAGAATTCAACAATTGCATATTCATTGAATATCATAAAATAAAAGAAAGATAGAAAAATATAACAAATATTGAGACATCAATTGTTTTATTGATGCGTGTTGTTTACTTTAACTTTCCTTAGTTCCCTTCCTTCTACGAATTGGACATACGAGATAGATTGATAGTAGCTTTCTGATTTGTGATGACCTCTAGAATACTTTGTTTAAGTTAAGACATTTCCTTCTGAATCACCTTGTATATATTTCTCAATAAACGTTCTTTATTTAACAATTTTTTTATAACTTTTAAAGTTCAGCGAATCTTGTGCTGGAACAATCTAGTTTATTTCATAATAAATAAATTACGATAATAAATTACTTTCATCGACTTTGGCCAACTATGGACCACGGGCGAGCCCTACCTGACAACGACTAGGAAATTCCAGAAGGGGGACGAGATTCACATCCCGTCCAGAAATAACTCCGAGATAGTAAGTCCCAGTGAAGAAACGGACAAAACACAGAAGAAGAAAGATGAAACATCCATGCTCTCGACCGGGATATGAACCCGGGTACCGGCACACAAGCCGCACGGCAGACCGACGCCTGAGACCGCAAGACCACGCCGGCACGGCAATAAATTACTTTCATATAATTTCTTTTCTTTTTAATTAAATATGAAAGAGATGAATTGTATTACTTAGGTCTAAACTCCAATAGAAACGGATTATTATTATTATTATTACTATTATTAAGCACAAATTCTTGATTGATTCTTGATTGGATGTGTAATCATATTCAACAGCTCATAATCCAGGAAGAAAGAAAAGTTCAAGAGACCGAACTGCTTTCTGAAAGATAGACAATATTGCAGACTTCATCTTATATCGTAACTTTCCCTTCCTTCAAATTTTATAAATGTAATCAATGCTGAATTGTATGTAATTATTCCATTCGTTATTTGAATATTATTGCCAGATAGATTTAAAATTTCCTTGCCAAATTATTGTTATTGATTGATACAATTAATTCTAGATACTAATTAATATCGAAAATAAAGTTATATCTTACTTGCAAGTATCAAATTTTTCAAAGTTATTCTTCGTATCAGCACAGAGACTCATTATGTAAAGATTCACCAACTAAAAATCAAAACAAACAGTAACAACATCATCAATCGGACTTTTAAAAATTTTATTTTAAAATTTCATTTTTAAATAATATTTAGTAAGTCTAATAACTATTTTCATTCCATCTTTTTTTTTATTATAGGAATAATCATATTTTAATAATCATATTATAAGGAATAATCATATCTCTGAATCAAACAGCAGAAACCTTTTGTCTTTCCATCAAATAATGCTTATCGTATATTCAACAGTTTCTAAGTTTTTAGAATCCTCATTTGACCTCAGATTTATTGTGGACTGTATTTATAAGTTCGAGGATACAAATAATATGTCTGTTTATACTGGAAATAAGATATGTTATTAACAAGTTATTTTCATTTTCTACTTGTACAAATATAAGTTATTGTTTCATTATTTTATTACTTCATCTATAATTCTAAATCTTAAATATCTTAGTCCTTTCTAAACAGATGAAATTTCTAAAACTGTTTTGGAATGCATATCGATCAGATTCAAACATGTTCTCAATTAAATGTTATTATTTAATGACTGGTTAATTATTGATAATTTTCAATAATTGCTCGCTCTTCACGCAATCTGGAAAACGTTCCGACACCTCTGGTTCAATATACAGTATAGTGTTAAAATAAAAGGGTAAATTTTTATTTTTTTGAATTTACAAAGTTGTCTTCATGTTTTCGATTTTGTTCATGTTTCAGTCCAACCAGTCTTTCTCGATTTTAAATCGACTTGATGTTTCTCGTTTATTTAAATTAATAAAATTAATGATTCTATTTACTTACACTATAAGATAATATAACAACCACCCAGAAGGTGTGGGTTAGATCTTCGGAGATACATTTTTCATAGAAAATAGTTTAATAAAAGCTGTCCACTAAGTCACGTAATCAAATGAATGAGTTTCTGTGTACACTATATTGCAATCGATCTATACAATGATCGATTTGAAGCAACAAAAAGGCGCACAGAATGGGAAATATAGGCGGTCATGAACGAATCGATTTGGAGATGTTACCGTAGTAGATCAACTCAATATTATTATCTTACTACTAGTATTATATGGTAATTGGGATATCCGCTAAATATGGAAGTGCAATAGATCATCAATCATCGTCAATGTATTGTTAGCAGTTCTATCTCTTACACGTATCAATTTCATCCTATTATCAAAACTATTTGACTTGGCACAAATCTTATAGTTGGCCCACACTCATCCAGGTGTCAATCTGATGTGTCAGAATCGCCTTATCATAACTTCAGCTATGAACATCAGTACTGACTCGCAACTTATTGTACAAGTATTTTAAATGCATTTAAACCGTTCAAATATGTCATTGATGATGATGATTTTTGTTTAACTTTCTTTGCTTATTTTATAGTTTAAATAACAAATCAGTTCTAAGTAGATTACATCTTTCCATGTCTTAATTCATTCATATGTTGTAGTCAATGTTATTTTGGCTCTTCTCAAACAGCCTACTCAAAAGGATTCTAAGATAGTAGCAACTATTTATTGTATGCCTTAGAAACTCCTCTGAGGAATTCATATAGTTTATTTATTTAAGATTTTAAGATGATTCTAAAATCTTCTAAAATGTTTTCTCTTTCTTGAAACAGAATGAAGTACTTTTTCTTCTTCTTCTATTACTGTTATTCTATCTCTCCTCGACCTTCACTTTGTCTCCTTAGACTGGTGATTCAAGGAACTGTGCTATCCTTTCTCATTTGAGGATATGGATGAATAATGTAGCTGTCATTATTTACCATGTTCAAGATAAGTGCGTAAAATTTACCTTCTTTAAAGAAATTTACCTAAAATTCAACTTTGCAATTGATTTTTCAAAATTTAAAAATTTGTAATTTTGGTAAAGTTTCAATATCTCTGCAATAATTCAATTTTTTTCATTAATATTATGAAAGTTTGGAATCGAACACCAAACTATCTTATTTAAAATAAACAAATGAAATGTAAAATCTTACAGGCATAAATTTCTTGACTGTTACTAACATAACTTCCACATCCAATTCCTGAACATCATCGGCATTCTTTCCATTGGCTTCGTACCAGTATTTGAGGTAATGCTGTATGAAAAGTTTCATGTAGGTTTCCAATGGGATAGGCAGTTTCTTCATGTCCTCAATAATTAAATCTTTCAATTTAAAAAAAAAAAGATTTAAATGATTCAGGAATTTAATTAATAAAATGGAATTCAAACTAATGATGAGTTTATAATTGGCAAATCGATGTGCTACCCTTCATTGTCCTGACTGAGTAAATTAAATTTTACATATTAAAATTAAAGACAATAATGTTGTAAATCCTAAAAACATTAATTTAAAAGTGTGAATCTCATAATAATGTAACACATTTTATTGGGTGATTTTTAATATTCTAAACTAAAGAATGAAGTTTTAAGTTCTTTCGGGAATTCTTTGTTGTTTTTTAATTCAGTGCAATAGAAAAAAATGCATTAAACCTTAAATAATGGAAATAAACTTTAAAACTTTTTACAACTTATATGAACAATTTCTGCACTAATTTCATATCGTAGAAAATTATTTTACCCCAATAAAAAGAAACGAAGTGATAAGCTATATCCTGTGCTTGATATTCATACTTCGACATTTCACAGTCTACAAATGTCACGTGATCTAAAATGAAGAACAATAGTAATGATTATTAAGAAAGCCACATGTGATAAATATATAATATTTTATATTAATATTACATTAATTAATATTAATATTAATATTGTTAATTATTAATATTAAAATTAATATTAATAATTTCTCAAAAAATGTATGCACAAAGTCTTACAATTTTCCCAAGTTTTTGTTGACTGGGACATAATACAAGAAACTTAGGAATTACAGAAAGTAAGTGAAATATAGGCCTACATAGTTTGAGATGTTTTTCGATTTACGCTACCAATGTTTACCAGTGTTCTCAGAAATGAACACTGAATCAAAGAAATACATTAGTTATGAAAATGTTTTAATTAAAACGTTACTTGAAAATTTTTGAAACAATGTATCTTTAATGAAACAAATCTGAGTTAAATTGTCAAGTGAACTATCAAAAAATGCAATTGTATGCAATGGCTCTAAAGTGGCTTTGTCTTTTAATCTGACAACTGAATGAAAGCGTAAAATTACACTTCTTTCTTCACATAGATTATTCAAATTAATTAATTAATATGCAACAACCAAGTGGTTAATTAAATTTTTGTGTTGGCTCTTACATGTGAAAATAATGGACGAGTTCAAATCAGGAAGGATGGCTTTTCTTTTTTGTCGAAACCCAACACAATATACAGTCTTTCGGAAGAAGAAAAAAAAATCATAATTTTCAAACTAGTCTACTTGATTCTGTACGGGGACTATCGTAACAAGACTGGAAACAGTGAACTGTCAAGATATTTACTTATCCAAATAGCAATAAATTCAATAGGCTTAAGCGTATGAAATATGGACGAAAGCAGGGCAAACGTCACCGAGAAGAATGGTTTCTATGACGGCCGTCATAGAATTAAGAAAGCAAACGAAGGCACAACGCTATAAGAAAAAATTCGCACCCTGAGTTGTCATCGGGAAGAGACTGGGATGGACCATTTCGTCCTTATTAGGACTCATCAGCCAGCCAAACTCCACCAAATGACAGACCCAGAAGGTGCGAGGGGTTAGCTTTCCCGGGACTCGCTCCCGAGAGCGGGAACTCCCCCCGAAGAAATCCTAAACAACAACTATTCCTTGTCCTGCAATCTGCTAGGCGCAAGGGTGCGAATCCTTTCTTATAGCGTTGTGCCTTCGTTTGCTTTCTTAATTCTTTGAATCATTGGGCACGTTAAATTTCTTTTCATTTTAAATATATGACTTTTGGGCTTTATTTAATGCCACATTTAAATTCCTTTTGCGCCTAGCAGATTGCAGGACAAGGAATAGTTGTTTTTTGTTTTTATTTAATTTTTGGTTAGGATTTCTTCGGGGGGAGTTCCCGCTCTCGGGAGCGAGTCCCGGGAAAGCTAACCCCTCGCACCTTCTGGGTCTGTCATTCGGTGGAGTTTGGCTGGCTGATGAGTCCTAATTAGGACGAAATGGTCCATCCCAGTCTCTTCCCGATGACAACTCAGGGTGCGAATCCTTTCTTATAGCGTTGTGCCTTCGTTTGCTTTCTTAATTCTTTGAATCATTGGGCACGTTAAATTTCTTTTCATGACGGCCGTCATGTTGTCGAATAAGCAAGATTTTTAGCTAGACAATTCTCGATAGAACTCTCTTTCATCATTTGGAAAAAAATGTTTCAACGCAAACCATAAATATACTGAAGCTTAATTGAAGACAATCTCTCGTGTGTGTGTGTGTCTGTCTCATACCCTTTGTTCTCAAGAAAGTCCTTCAGCGAATACTCATTCTGCAACAAACACGAGTAAGCCAGCTTTCTTTTTTTTTTTTTCACTCTCTCTTTTTTATTTTGAATCAAAATTCCTTTTATAGACTGATCCTTGCTGTTGGTCCAGAACAGAAACTCGTAATAATCCCATGAATATAATGGAAAGAGTATCTTTTGATGCAGGGGTGTATATAAGGGCCCCCCCCCC
>JAFIDM010009631.1:127251388-127261542 GCA_023159025.1 Thereuonema tuberculata | reverse complement strand
TTTTTTGGCCCGGGCCCCCCCCCCCCCGAAATAATGAAGGTATGTCCTCCCAAGGTTTTTTTTTTTTTTGGTTAAACAGATAGGTTTCCATGGGGTGTCTACTTAATTATATTAATCTTGGCCCCCCCCCCCGAAAATATATTCTATATACGCCACTGTTTTGATGGAGATTGCGTCATCCTGAATAGGCGGGACTTTGTGGTAGTTGTGTGAAGTTGCATAATCAAAATAATTAATATTTAATAATTAATATTAATTAATAATTAATATTAATTAATAACTAGTCGGCTACCCGTCGCTTCGCTCCGGAAGCCTCCCTTATGTAACGGAAAACAATTTTTTATTTATTAAAAAACACACACACACACACACACACACACACACACACACACACAAATTACATCAAGGAAACTAAAACTAAAATTTTTTAAAAGCCTTTTTTTTAATTTAATTTTTGATGTCTATATTCTCTCAATCTACGACTGCTTTTGGAACCACCTTGTAAATCATATATCTATGATATATTTTTATTTTTTAGAGATTAGAATGTAGGCCTAGTGGTCTAATGGCTAAGACGTCTAACTTCTGAGCAGTATTCTACCTAATAGAAATAGTGCATCTTTCTTTCTTGACTATCTTTTTTTTTTATTCCTATTGATACTTTTCAGTGGTTTTCGAGTTAGAAATAGTGATGGTTTTTGAGTTACAAATAGTGATTTTTCAGTATTCTATCTAATGAAATAGTGCATCTTTCTTTCTTGACTATCTTTTTTTTTTATTCCAAATGATACTTTTCAGTGGTTTCTGAGTTACAATAGTGTTCAGTATTCTAACTAATAGAAATACTGCTTCTTTCTTTTTTGAGTCTCTTTTTTTATTCTAAGTGGCACTTTTCAGTGGCTTTTGTGTTCCAAATATTGATGGTTTCTGAGTTACAGATAGTGATTTCTCAGTATTCTATCTAATAGAAGTATCGCATCATTCTTTTTTGACTCTCATTTTAATTATAATTGTCCCTTTTCAGTGACGTTTGAGTTACATTTATTGATGGTTTTTGAGTTGCAAATAGTGATTTTTTCGGTATTCCACCTCAAAAAAAGAGTGCTTCTCTCTTTCTTGACTCTGTTTTCTTTACTCCAACATCTGGCGTTTACACCCACATATTTTTCAATATCACATAGGATTTGGTTAAGTAAGAATATTTAAAATATTGCAACGTTTCGGCAATTATCGTTCTAATTGTCAGTTTCGAATTACAAATAAACTGACTGATGTGAAATAAATAAACAATGTTGAGATTCAAAAAAAAGATTGAATACATTCCTTATTGATGGGGGAAAGGAAAGGACATATAAGTCAAAAAACCATATGAAGAGAGTTGTAGTCCCTATGGCCTAATGGATAAGGCATCTGACTTCGGATCAGAAGGTTGCAGGTTCGATTCCTGTCGCGGATGTTTCATTGTAAAAATTATTTCTATTTTCCATTCTCTCAGAAAATTGCGCCGGACAGACAGACAGAGAAATAAAAGATTTTAGTAATATAGATTAATTCATTAGAATAGTAATCATTTAATTGGATACAATCTTACATTAATTTAGAATCCCATTATCATGAATTCATAAAATAAATCAATATTTTTTAAAGTAAGATAAAATGTTTATCCTTAGATTCGTTGTATAAGTATACTTAAACAACATATTCTGTTACATGCAATTTTATGACTGCTAAATTAACGTAGTTAGAACTTTAATTTTGGTCGCCAAATACTTTAAACACTGGATTATATCAATTTTTATTGAATGTTCAATTTATTTTCCTTCTTTTTTTTTTATCAATAAAAGTTAATTTAAAGTATCCCACGCAGACCAATCCCTTCGGGTCGCTGGAGGTAAGGCTCCCGACGTTTCCTGACAAACGGGATTAAGTTACCGTATATGCTCCAATAAACGCCGAGGCTCTTATTGTCGCCGGTCTCTAATAAGCGCCGGGCTGCAGAAGGGACACTGCGAAATAGTAGCCGGTCTCTAATAGTAGCCGGGTCTTTGATATTTGCCTACCGGTACTAGTGTAAGCGTCCGTATCTTTATAGTCGTGCGTAATACCTTACGGTACATTGCCTTACAAAATACCGCCGAAACGGTCATTTGACATTGCCTTTAAAATTCGCGAGGTGAATTACGCGAAAGAAACTTCCGGTGAGGCGGTCGCTCGTCATTGCGGATTCGGACGACGAATAGCAGCGAAAGGTACAGAAAGACATTGCCATTTATCTTTAACAGTCTTATGTAGCATGTGAAATTCAAATAAAGTAGCTGTTTGTAATATTAGCCGGTATTTATGTGTAAAAATATTGCGTTCTGAAGGCTTTTGTTAATAATGGCCGGCCTCTAATAGCAGCCGGTCTCTATTAAGCGCCGGGGGCCGAGGCTAGTTTTGCAAATAAACGCCGGGGGCCTCTATTGGAGCATATACGGTAATTCAACTCCCGGCAAAGAAACCTGGTACCCTTACAGAGGGCTGGATGGACTATAGGACCCGTCTGGAGGAGAATAAAGCTTTGAAAAATCCCCGATCTCCACCGTTGATTGGTCCGAATCCTCTACCGGCAGTCACGTGCTTTACCACTTGGCTACCAAACCCACTTTCTTAATCAATAGAAGAAAGTATTAGTAAAAATATCAATAAAGTATTTGTGAATTTCAGGATGACTAATTAAAGATAAACCACATATAAAGCACTTGTGCTATTCTAAACATGACAATTACATTTAAATCCACTTTAACCTACTTTAAAAAAGAAATTATTTATAAATACTCGTATTTATAAATACTCGTCCATAATTACCGTCTTTCCGATTCCACAAAATGTTCCTAACGTGACCATCTAAATGACAGAAAACAATGGGCGAATCAACCTTTTTGATTTCTTCTTCAAACAGATCTAATTCCCTTCTTAGATAGTCTGCGCTGAAATTAGGACTAAGAAGAAAAACAAAATAATTTTATAATTAAACCTCAGTAATTAGCATAATAATAAAAGAACAGTGTCCATTCAGCATGTTTCTTCAAGATGTATACCTTCTAGAAGTGAAATAGTTCATGCACTATAATAATATTATTATAACAAAAAGAAAAATTTAGTCAAGAGAAAGTATCGCTATAATGTTTTTGTAATGTCACAAAAGTTCAATTTATTGGGATAAAAATAAACATACAAAAATCTGGGAAACGATACCAGCAGAATGTATGGACCTGATATTAATGATTGTTGTTTATTCGAATTGGTCAAACGTTTTCTGATAGTCATACATCAATACGACTACTAGCACTGGTAGGATAGAGATTGGTCTTTTACTTTTCAGTCAATAGTACAAACATGACAGGATGGAAGAATAAGTAATAAACAAGTGAATTTCCAGTATTAAATTTGAATTAAAAATTTACAAATTTTTTTGGTTGAAAGTCTACGACCTAAGCCCCTCCCGTTCCAAACTCCTGGGTACGTCTAAACAACCACAGCAACAAAAGTATTACATTTATAATCAGTAAAATCAGAATGAGAGTTCTCTCAGTGAGAATTTCAGAAAAAAAATGGCTGTATCTTAGTGTTGGCCAATTTTCAACACAGCAGCCTAAACACTGATTACTCCATTTCTAAATGGCGAATTCCCAAGTATCCCAAGAGATACGTTTTGTAGTTCGTCTAAAGAAAAGTTAATCCTTTTATGTTAATGAAACAAGGAAAATAATATTAATGTTCGAACCCCAAATAGTTTATATGAAATGACAAGAAGGAGTTTTTTTTAGGTTCTTTTTTTTTTTTTTCAGATGACTAATATTAATTAAAATAATATTTCCATAACAATATTCCTACCAAGTTTCATCTTTAAATCATTCATTATTTCAGTGAACTCTCCCATTTAAACTTACATGGACTTTTGGAGCTTGGTAATGCTTTCTTCAGTTGCATTGGAAATGCTCTGCCTTGCCATTCGAATGTAACAGGGCTTCTTCGGTAAACCGGTAACATTGGTTGTATGGAGCATCACAAATCCTTTGGCAACTGCGCTGAATTAAAATAACAATAAAATATAATAAAACATTTGTAATCAAAGTTAATGTCCAACAACGTTATTAAAAAAACTTAAGTTCTTATGATTGTGATATATCTTTATAATAATTACGGTATTAGCCAATCCTTTTATACACGTATACAATACACTGCGTTGCAATATTAAAGAGAAATTGTAAAAACAAATGCAGCTCCACCAGTTTTGAGGAAAATGAAGAAGAAGTGTTCTTTAAAATTGTGGCAGTAAAACTGAAAGTTTAATAGCAGTTGATAGCATTGAAATTGTCACAGTGGTGGCTGAAAGGTCAATTGACAGAAACCAAACGGAATGAAATGAGATCACCTCTCTCAAGAATTCAAGCCTCACATCGATGTATCAATTGAAATATTCCAAAACTGCAGTTAGAAATAGAACTTCAGAGGAGATGGAGAAATGATCGTAGATTGTACAGGCTGATATAATTACAAGCGTTGAACATAGTGGTAGGATGATATTATTCACTAAGTTTTATTAGTCTACTGTTTTTATAGTCAGTCAGTTAAATTACATGGGTTAATTTGCACTTTTACAATAGCAAAGTCTCAGGAGATGTTCTAAATGTCGAATTTCAATTCCAATATTAGCAGTAAATGTCATTTCAATTCAAATAGCAGTAATATCCAATGCTATGATTTTATTTGCTAGGTTGTATAACTGTTGTGATGGTTTCATTTGACAGACGGAAGGAAACGTAAAATACTTTATGTTTTAAGGCAGGAAATCAACAGAAGAATTAGACTCTTTATTACTCACTATGGTCTCACTGCTCAAACGTTATGTTGACGACGATGACGTGATCGAGTCGAATGTTGCCGCCACGTTTCAATGGAAAGAATAGAGCCGCAAGTTGATTTCAGCGAACATAGGTTACTATTTAGTGTTCTATTGAGCATCTCTATATTGCGTCAAACTTTTTGAATTACCCTGTAAACCATCCGCATCTCTAATTATTTATTTATTTATTTATTTATTTATTTATTTATTTTAATTCTCCTTCAATTCTAAGGCGACATAATACGTATTTTGATTTTTTCCCCCTAAATTTTCAAAGAGATCTTTCTCAGCTTCCATTTAAAAGTTAGAATAAGAAACTTTTTATCTTGAATTTTTTAAATGCTATATGTTACTGTTATAGTCATTTCGGAATAAGGAAATAAAGAAAAAAGGAAAAATAAAATCATTAGCATAACACAACAGTATAATGGAAGGCAAAAAAACAAAATATATCATAAGTTAGAAAGACTGTCAACCAGTAAAAAAGACTATCGCAAATTCATTGTTAAAGTAAAGTGAATCTAATATCTTTGTTGGCTTTCACAATGATTCATTTTAGACATATGAATAAGAAAATAAACTGCTTCAATGGGTTTCTTTTCCTAATGAGATTTAACATCACATCTTCACTGCAGAACGATTTGGTTTTGTTTATTTACTCTCAAAATAATTTATAAATAAAACAAAATGAGATATTTGAATAGGGTCGGAGGAGAGAGGAGGATTCTTGGATCATAACTGCTTCGAATCCAATATAATTGATTAATTAAAAAAAAAAAATAGACGTAATTATATATAACTAATATAATAATGTAAGATATACTCACATACCTATATGTATTTTCCTATGTACATTATAATGTGTAAAATCATTATAAATTCATTATAAATTATATATATTATAAATTCAAGGTAATCCTTCCAATGGTCAGATTTTTGTTACGCCACTGTTTGTAAGATTATGAGACACGTGGAATGCAGGTCTATACCAGCACAAGGCAAAACAAATACAGGTGAATTCCGTGGATTTCCTTCTGATAGAATGTCTACCGCTCACGAGATATTACAGTAGTCTAGAAAGTTTCTCTAATTTTTGAAGATTATTACAGATTATGGGACTACCGGTATATTTATATAATAATAAGAACGAATTAACACTTCTTCATAACATTAACTTACTGAAATACATATAAAAATAGATCGTAAGGTAATTACTTCAAATATGAGTATTCTTTCAGTAAGTTGAGATCATCATAAATCGAAAAGCCTTCATAAGAATAATAACAATAGCCATTTGCAAAAGTTGACGCCATTTTAGGAAAACAACCTTTCGAAGACAGTGCCTAATAATATAAAAAGATTTAAATTTATAAAAATAGGATCATTCTTGACTAAAGTAGAATTAATAAATGATGAATTCATTTAAAATTGCAATTGCTAATATTACTGATTAAATTTAATATAGTTAATTTGATATTGTCTTTATCTCTTAAATAATATCGAATCAATATGGTTTTACTTCACAGTTTTTGACTTCAATATCTCTGTTATCTAGAACTGATCCTGACAGTCTTTTAGACCAAACACGTATTATCAGTTCTTTACACGGCTTGTCCTGCCTCCAGCATCGAACCATTGTATTAACATAACCCCCAGACATTTCCTAGAAAGATATTTTAAAAATTAGAAATCACCATATATAATCATTAAAAATCTTTTTAAAAAAGTAAGTCAATTGCAATTAAAATAAATAAAAAAATAATTCTAATGATTAATACATGCAAATGATTTGGAGTCTTTTAATTAAAGTCCTGTATTCTTTTTATTAAACCATTATCTGTTTTAGTAAAATTTTTGATAGCATCAATCATAACATTTTAGTAAATATGTTAAATAATGTAACTGTGGGCCCGGTAGCCGAGTGGGTAAGGGCGCTTGGCTGCGGGTTGGAGGTGGAGGGTTCGATTCCTGGCCTTGGCGGAGGCCGGGAATTTTTCCACGCTTCTTTCTCCTCCAAACGGGCCCTAGGGTCTACCCAGCCCTCTATAGAATGGGTACCGGGTTTCTTTCCCGGGAGTTAAAGGCGGGCGAGCGACGGGCCGACCCCCCGTCCTCAACTTTGTTCTGAGGTTCTGAACACTGGAGCCTACCCTCCAGCTGCATTGCGCGGTCCTCAGAAAAACCTTTGAGTCTATTATTTTTTTTATATTTATCGAAATACAACAATAATGAATCTTTCAATAGCGGCGCTTAGAATTTCAAATACCAAAGAAAAGAATAAAATATTTATAAAGAAAAATTTCATTTAATAAATCGTTATTACTTAAGCAAAGCTGAAAACGAATTGTACATTAAGTTTTTAATTGAATTTTTGGCTTTAGTTTAGGTGAGTATATTTTTTCTTCTGTGAAATAGTTAAAATCCTATTTAAAAATCCTCCCTAAAAGCCAAATAGGTTTAGCCTGGTCACTGGTCACTATACAGAGTGGTCCTGAAATGGTTGGCCAAATTGAGGGCCAGATGCAAAGTGGCAAAATAACGAAAAAAGTCCATATAAACATGGGTGCAGAAATGCTTTATTCAGATGTTACAGAATGATTAACATGAACATAGGCTATGGTATAGCCACTGTTAGGATAAGGTGTTCGAAGTGGCCTCCACCAGCAGCAACACATACCTCGTAAGGATTGCCGGACACTCTCAAACATGCCAGCTGTACCCTGAATCGTTGTACGCAATTTCTCACACCACAGCCTATGTACGTGTAAATGCGATTATGTATATGCGATTATCGAATTGCTTACAATTTGCCGATATCGGTCACTGACCCTTTAGCTATCCAGATTCTCCCACCATGTCCAGTCCTAGAGATCTTATAAGTTTTTCTGGTTCGCTTCGCGCATGGAACAGCACGAGAGGACTTATCAAAATTGTGACAAAGCTACATCCTAAGTTGACCCAATAATCCAAGATGTACCTCCATTGTATCAACTTGGGATCCCAATTGGTTCAATGTATACCATAATCAATACGAATCTTACTTGTAAATACCTACAGTAATTTTAATATTTTCAGGTTTCTGTTAGAAAATTGAACATTTCAAAATATTTCTTGAGCAATTTTGATAATTTATGGAAACGGAAATATAATTATATTGCTTTTCTATTATTAACTTTTGTAATAAATTATTATATTTGTCGTTATGATCTTTTTTTTTTTTTTTTTTGGGGGGGGGGTCACAAGTGACCGCTTAAGATTTTATTGAAACATGACTAGCCACTGAGTAGCATATTCTTATTTTGCGATATTACTAAATGTTTTGTTACTTTTTTAGTTAATCGCCAAGTTTATGGAAGCAACGATCCCGTTCTGTTACCAGTTTGTTTTTGATTTCTCAGTAGAATTCAATTAGCTAATTAATGAACTGATCATCACCTGTTGTTCCAATAACCCAATGAATCATGAACGATATTGAACACTGTACCTCAGGAAATATTTGTTTCTGTTGCGTTATCATTAAAGATGCAAGAAGTGAAGTATTGAAGATACAACGTAACGTCAGTGAGCTATTACTTGGATTTAGGGGTGAGTGTGGTTGACCAATGCGAAAAATCATTATCTAAGCTGGTATGTCATCAACAATTTCTTTGCCTATCATTGTACACTTCTTACCAATATACAGTTCCACGTACGATTCCGTCATTTTCCCAATGGATATCAACAGCATTTGGATTTTTGGATTACAAAACATAAACAATATTTCGCTATTCACATGACATACATATTTTACTTATATGAACTATTTTGAAATCAATGTTTATAGGACTATTTAAGAGCTACAATTGCCCTATGTAAGAGGAAAAAGAGAAACTTATTATCTTGAATGTAAAATAGTTCCTTATTTATGAAACAAAATCTTTTCGATATCGAATGCTTAAGCAGATATATGCAGATATAAACAACATATTAAAACAGAACAACATACGATTCCAATAATGAGTTCTTACTACAGTAAAACTCCGGTTAACCGAACTAAAGGGGGGGGGGAGCCATTTCGGATAACAATTTTTTTGGTTAAGCCACGAACATCTAATACAGCTACAGTATTTTGTATTGTAATTACATTATGTATTTTGAAAGGTTTTGAAGATCAAACAAATTCAAAAATCTCTTTGTATGCTATACTTATGTTCTTTATTAAAGTTAAAATTACATTTTTAGGATTACAGTAGGCTACATCAATATACAGTATTCTGTACTTAGGCTATAATAGTTTGTAGCATATGAATTACTCATTTAAAAAACTCAGTAATTTTTGTTTGTTTCTTGCGTCCCTCCCAACGTTTCGAGTAGCGATGTCCCGCCATATTTCCGTGCAGTACAGTATTATTGTTTGGATTTGTGATTTTCGGAGGTGTTTCGGATAACCCGGGTTTCGGTTGACCCGAGTTCGGTTAACCGGGGTTTTACTGAATTTATATTCTAATTTCGCTCTTTTCTAAACTTCAAAAATCAATTTCTCTTTATTTATCAAACTTCAAAACAAAATAATAAAATTAAAATAAAATATCTTCAATTGTCATTAATAAGTGATTTAATCAAAACATAAATACACATACAAAAAAAAACATACTTTTTTCAATTATAGAATAGTACTGTCAGATAAAATATGACAACTACACTGACAGATAAAATCTAAATAAAAATCACCATCATTAAGTTGCAAGCAACATAATTATATCATTAAATAAATAACCTATTATCAAGCTGATCATGTGATAATATAGAATAAATAAATGTATGAGTCTCTAGAATGAATAAATTTACATAGAATAATTATTAAATTGTGATATAAAAAATATATGTTGATGTGTTAAACTAAATGAAAAACAGAATTCGCATATCAAACAAAAATATATATAACGCTTTATAACATTTTGTAAAAAAAAATGTAATCTAATGTTGTAAAATTCTTGGATCCATCACCTATTAAAAAAATAACGTTTTTTTTATATTTAAAATCCTAAATGTAAATTTCTTCAAATGTAGTACAATTAATGAAAGGAAAAGTTAAATGAAAGATTAATTCTAAACAAAACTATACTGAATTCTAACAAAAAATTGAGGATTCTTAAAAGTAATGAATAGGCAAAAATTAATTACATATATTTTATTATATGGTAATCTGAAAAATAACTAAATGCTAGACTCTCCCAAAAATTTATATATATATATATATATATATATATATATATATATATATATA
>JAFIDM010009631.1:127195786-127237126 GCA_023159025.1 Thereuonema tuberculata | reverse complement strand
ATTTCTTGTTTTTATGTTTGGAGGTTCCACTCTTGCTCCCTCATTAACCAATATCCACCTCCGTAATGGGACCTAGGGGTTTTATGCTCTGCTTCCCTGTGATGATCGCCATAATAGCGTGAATCAGCTGTTAGGGAATAGAGCTTGTACAAATAAACACTAGGTCCTCTTTTAATCTATATTTTCTATTGATGTGAAGCAAAACAATGCATTAAAGTATCAACAATAAATGATTTTATTACTATAATAGCAATAATAAAGAAGTATTGTTGCATTTTAACATCTGTTTCATATTACAACCCCAGTTCAACAATTCATTTTTTTTGTAGAATGTTCTAAATAATTGTACCTATTCAAGAGTTTTAAATATTATTTTAAAAATGTGTGGTATTTATCTCACACGATATGTATACTAATGCTACTGACGATTTTCATACATTAGAGCCGCTTGAAATTCAAGATTTTGTCAAAAATAAAAAAGTGGTCCATATTACCACCACCTCCCCTATATATAAAACCAACTCACTCACTCATCAATGCACAGCCGAAACCGCTGAACATAGGAATTTTAGGGAAGGATTACCCGGCGCTCCAGGAAAGGATTTTTGGAAATACCACCCCAAAAGGTGTAAACGGGAGGGGGGGGGGGGGTTGAAGGGTATGCATATCTCGGAAATCGCTTGAGTTGGAAACATCGAATTTGACATAAGTATTCTTTGTCAAAATCGGAAAGATACGTATTTGACGAATTTTCGATATTGGCGTCCTAAGGGATGTAAACGGGAGGGGTAAACTTTCCTGAAGGGTCCGCCTATTTCGGAAACTGCTGAAGCTAGAAACATGGAACTCGGGAAAAACACTCTTCTGAAAAAATGAAGAAATACATGTTCAATGGTTTTTCAAAAAAAAAATCCCCTAAGGGTAAACGGCAACAGGAAACGAATATTTCAGAAACCGCTTAAGTTAGAAATGTTAAGTTCGGGAAAAATACTGTTTTTAAAATTAAGAAATACATATTCAACGGTTTTTCCAAAATAAAAAATGCCCGAAGGTTGAACAGAGAAGAAGAACGGGGGTTGGGGAACTTCCTTAAAGGGTCCGCGTATCTTGGAAACTACTTAAGCTACAAATGTGAAACTCGGGAAACATATTCTTATAAAATGAAGAAAGACATGTTCACATGTTTTTCGAAAAAAATACAAACCCGAAAAGTGAACATAGTGGGTGGGTTTCTATAATAAAGTAGGTGTTCTGACTCATCAATGCACAGCCGAAACTGCTAAACATAGAAACTTTAAATTTTAAGGTTCCTTTTAGAATTGGGTTAAACGTTTTCTCAGGGTTTGACAATTTTTTCCCTAAGGAGATGGAGAAGTGCAGGAAGTCTTATGTCCTCTGATCACGGTTTTCAGGTTGCAAAATACGAATATAACATTAATTTGCAACTATCTATTTTTCATCAACTGGGAAAGGTTACTTTGCACGGATATTTGGCTAGTATTTTTAGGCAAAGTGCAAAAATGTTTGCTTTCTAAAACTTAAAAATACTAAATCAATTTTAATCGACTTTCATCGTTTGGTAAGAAGTGTACCAGGAATGGTTTATGGCCACATGGCATCATTTTACTACTTTAAACCACATGAAGTTAACCATTCTCGAGATTTTTATCATACATAAATGGAGGTCATCAAGCTGCAAAAGAAACTTTACTAAATATCACACAATAAGATCTCTTATTCTAAACCACTTATGCGTGACCACACTTCAGAGCTAGTAATGATCATCATTGGTCATGAGCCCCCATAGGATTTTTTCCAGGAGGGGGGGGGGCAAAATGTATTGGCAGTGTAAAAAAACTCTTTAAAAATTGTACTTTATATTGTGAAATTATATAAAATAACCTCTATCGAAAATAAAATTTACCAGTTTTCTATCTTTTAGTCCTCATGAGAGAAAAAAATTTCTTTGAATTTCATTTAAATTGAAAATTCCAGTGCGGGGCAAACGCCTCTCCCCACCCCTGCCCATTTGTGCAGGCACCAATTCCATTGGTTAGGTTGCTTTGGTAGGCAAAGAATTGGATGCAGTATATGAAATTCCTTTGAAGAGGGAGTTTAAATTTTGTGGGGCAATTTTCAGAAATATTTTACTGTTCTTCTGATGGATATAAGTGTATGGTTGTAGCCAAATCAGTCTGTATTGCATCATTCTGCAAGCTATGGAATTACAGATTCTATTAATCACTGCTACCAAAATAGACTTACGGCTTTGTCAGAACCCAAAAGCTGTCAATATGGCCAACTAACCACTCCACTCTTCAGTCTAAAATACATTCTTTTACAAATACAGCAATCTGACGATAAAAGTAGCATATGCTGTCTTGGCATTTAATACAAATCTCGTTTGTTCCTAGAACTTGGAGCTTGGATCAAGAATATTTCCAAGGAAACCAGCATTAATTAGATCATTATGGCAGTTGTATTCTAATTTACGTTGGCAAATACTGCAGCCAGATTCTTCCATTTTAAATATTTGTAAAACTCATCCCAATCTGCAAATTATTTGCATAACTTGGCATAAGGAAGCCACCTGCTGTATGGGCAGGCTTCCAATATTTCTTATAGTATTAATGAAATTCAATGATATATGTGTATTGGATGAATATGCCAGTTAAAATTTAATTTTATTGTTGATATCACAAAATTATTTTTGTCATATTTATTAAAATTCTTTTCATTTGAAACTTTGGTGTTTCAAGCTAAGATGAAACGCCCTTTTTGTACAATCGTCTCTTCAATCGTTTGCAGTTTTATGTGGTCATCTGCAAATGTGCATATCTAGTCCTCGTACAAATTAATTCTGAGTGATTTCATATATCGCTGTTCCATATGCATATGAAACAATATCATGATTGGAACAATTTCGATGGAGTAATGCCACCCAAAATAAGTGCCTTTTCAGAGGCGCTGTACTGTAGGCACAGTCTCTTAATACACACTTGACTGTAACCAACTTTTTCAGAAGGGTACATGGTTGGTTACAGTCAAGTGTGTATTAAGAGACTGTGCCTACAGTATGGATTGGAGGTATCTCAGTCCGGAATTGGCAACATTATTCATCAGTATGCAAATGATGTTACTATTGATGTTTTTTCACTAAGCAAGCAGAAGACAACCCATGTGAAAGCTTATACCAACTATTATGATCAGGCTGCAGAGGATGGCAATTAAATAAAATCCACCAATGCAGTTTACCATGGGGGAGGAACTTGGAGTAAAACAGTCAACTGTTCAGTGTGTTCTCCACAACGGCATCTCTAAGTTCTACAAGCACTGGTACATAAGCTTCTTCCGAGGCATAAGGTGGAAAGACGAAAAAACTGCCAAAAGCTCTATGAAATGTTCTTATTTCAGGTGAGACATGACCTTTTATGGTGACTACTGATGATGCATGCATTTCTCTCTCATATTATGGTAAACCAAGAGCCATTGCATATTGCGAAAGTGATGTAAAAGGGTGGGCTGACAGGGTTTGTGAATGTAGAGCTTCATGGAGGGATTCATGATTGCCGTAAGTTCTGTTATGCCAGTAAATTTGACATTAAGAAGGGGACAATCAAATGTTAAACTTAATGCTACCTATTAACAAAACAACATTGTAGAGGCCATTTTCAGGTGCAATCCTGGCTCTGTATTACAATCACATTCCAAATGTTAGTTTCCATCAAGACAAGTTGTCAAGTCATATGGCTCAAAGTAGCTAACAATTTTATGATAAAGGCTGAAACATGGATAAAAGAGATTATCCCCTTCACCCAGAATTCCTTTGAAATCAACCAATGCTACCTCCATAGGATTACTGTGCATTTGAACTGCTGAAAATGCATTAGGAAGACACCATGTAACAGGGTCTCTGGAAAATTTGTAAGCAGGAATGGAACAGAACTGACCACTTTGTTTTACACTGGTCACTGCTACAGTGGAAATTCAGGTGCAGAACTAGAGTGCAAATGTCTGGAAAATACAAAGAGCAGAGTCGATGGTGGAGGAAAGGATTTTCATAAGAGGTAGGTCTTAAAAAATTGATCACATACCTATTCATCAACCCTCTATTTTGTCATAAGTTTTATTATATTTGAAATTTTCCCCCTTTTTTATTTACTTAAAAATATATTTAAAATCTTTTATACTGATTAGAACTTGATTTTGTGTAAAATTAAGTTTCTTAGTTTCAAGTTTTTACAAGCTTTCATTGGAGAGTATACTGCTTTTAAAACACAATAAATCCAACTGTTAAAGAGGAGCTAGTAAGCAATTTTAAGATTAAAATTAGAAACTTATGCAAACTAATTAGAATTTATTTGGAATATCAAATTTTTAAAGTACAGTAGAACCTCATTATAACGGACTAATAGGGGCTGAAGGTTGTCCGTTTTAATGAAAGTCTGGTTTATAACAAATAATTCTTATAGGAGTGTAATGCAGCAGGGCATACATCAATGAAAGTACAATAGTTAGCTATAAAAAGTGTTTATTATATATCGAATAGTAGGCATAGTAGGCATGAATTGAAAAAGATGTGTACGTATACACTGCATTAATCTTTAGAACAAGGTCATTGTTCATGTTGATTGCTTACATTCATTGGTTTGAAAAAATAATTTATTTTCTGCTGGGTTTGTTTGCTTCTTATTTCTTCAGTTAATAACTGACAAGAGGTGCCGTAAGTGCTCATAATATGCAAACACATATGGTTGGAAATGTAAAACTCGTCAGATAAAAATAAGCATCCTTTATTATTATTACATTTTTTTTTAAAACTCCGTTATAAGCGACATCTGTTATAATGAGGTTCTACTTTACTTAGAAATTTAAAAAAAAACCAATGGTATATTTATTTATTGAATTGCCAGACAGAAACAATTGTTGTTTTTTTAATTTAAGAAGTGCTCATTGTATCTCAAAAACAAATAACATAAGAACACCCTATGTTCCAATATATGTTCCAATATAATATTTTTAAATTTTACCCTTTGTAAATGTAAACAATTTATAAATCAAATTTAAAAGAATATAAACTCACAACAACAAAAAAAAGGGGGGGGGGAAAGATGTGTTTTATTTAAAAAGGCAAATATCAGTAAAATGATGAACTATTTTACAAACATTCCAATGCAAAAAAGAAAAAAAAAACAATAAATAAATAAAAAAAATTACCATTTACAATTGGTTTTCAAGAACATTCAAATCACTCCCTCACCCTCATCTGTACTTGTCAGGTTGAGGCTTCCTTGGTCTTTGTCCAAGAAAGATGTTGGCATATATAATGCAGATGGCTTGCCCTTCCTCTGCTGCACTTTTTTAGTTGGAAGACAAACATACACTGAAGATAAAAGAAACATCCAAGCCCCATGCCGGAATTCGAACCCAGGTTCCAACACATCTGCATAGTGAAAGGCCATCGCCTAGACCACCAGGCCATGCCAGAATGGCAACATTACATTATCTATACATATATACATGTGATTCATGAAGATATGTAGAAACTTCAGGAGCTCATTCTACATGTAAAAGTACAGAAAAAAAAGTTATATAAATGCTTCGGTATCGAGTTATGGCTAGCGAAAGATTTCGCCCATAATGTAGTACAACAATATGCACATGGACTACACCTCAGTTGGTAGCTCTCACAATAAATCAAAACAATGCAATTCACACTATTATTGAACAGCTGTTATTGTGTTGGCAACTTTTTTGTAGGTTCCACGTGGGATAAGCTTCAAACCACTGGGAGATACAGTTCTGCGACATGTTTCATTCGATTTTTCAGATCAACAACCATAAGAAACCACTGATTTCGCCCCTTAATTTAGCTTCCCAGACTTCCAACAAGTCTTTATTTCACATTAGTCGCGAAATCTTAGGCTAGCCTTAACTCGATACCGAAGTATTTCCGGACCTATGTTTATATAACTTTTTTCTTTACTTTTACATGTAGTATGACCTCCCGAAGTTTCTGCGCATCTTCATGAATCACCCTGTATATAAAAAAGTCAGTTTGTATGTTCTTTATACAATTTTACACCATTTAACTGATTGGAATCAAATTTTGCATAGATACTCTCTACTACCCTGTGGAAAATATAGGCTACATTGGAACCCAGTTAATCACCCCCAAGGGGGTGAAATCTCTGAAATAGCACCACATAATGAACCTGTGGTGACAATGGGAACTACACAAATATTTTTCTGCAACAATTGGGGAAACTTTGATGTGATAGGGTTGTAGAGAAGGTGAAAACCAGAACTCCCCATCCCCCTCGTATTTTAAGATAGTGTTATATATTTACAGAAATAACCAACAAAAGTTTGTTATAACTTGAAATTGACAAATTAGTATTGTTATGGTGACTAGACATCTTTCCAAAAGACACCACAAGCATTTCAAAGCAATAATTTCAGTGGAAAAAGCTTTAAAAATTTAGAATTAGAAATTTTTTAGCAACAAGTTTGCCTAATCTCAGCAGTCCAATCTCAACCTCGGCATTTTTTCTTTTTTTAATTATTACAATAAATTATCTGAATTTTTATTTTATTTTTTTATGATTAAATATTTAATGTGTGCAGTAAATAACCATCACAATGAATTTCTTGATTTGTTGTATGGAAATTATGTTTCCATTAAATAACAATGAAACATAAAACGAAGTAGGAACAGATGTGGAAATACATTCTTTGTGAAGTTTTAGTTATAATACTACACCATTTTAACCTTCTTCCTTCTATATTCCAGCAATATTTTGCGAAACCATATCGTTTCGCTTTTTCAAGCCTTTTTCTTTTCCAAAAATAACTTTCGAGTTTATTTCAATCACCGGAATATAGAAGGAAGGAGGTTAAAATGATGTAGTATTATATAATCTAAATAGAACGTTATAAGTTATGAAGTTTTAGTTATATTCGTTGTAATGAATTTCACTGTATTAATGAAATGAAATTATCTGCAACTTTTTTTTTTCTTTGCAAAAGTTTTATTTCAATTGCCCACTCCTAATAATACATAATTTTCATAAGGTCAGATCTTATTTGTAAATTCTCCAAACAATGATCTAAATTTAAATAAGGTGATAACAAATGGAAACTAAATAAAAATTTATCAAACAGATTTTGACCTTATCAGTTAAGTCTCAGAATACATACATCATCATTCTAAATATATTATTATTATTTAGAAGTTAATGTAGCTTGACAGGTCAATTCATAAGATTTCATTAATTAGAAAATTGTATTTCTTCTTATTTAATGCTTTGTTCCATCTATTATAAATATTCAATTTTTTAAGTATTTACAGGTCTAATAAAATCAAACTGATTATAAAATCCATTATAATAACTGGTTTATAACAGTAGAGTTCAGCTGGCCACTTTTATAGCCTTATCTTCATTATTGCTACAAAATTCACTTATATTATCATCAGTTCCAAGTAAAAGATTTGGTTCAAAGCTTTCAAATATGAACTCTTGTCTGACTTTTTTAATTCTAGAGCTCTGTACCCCTTCCCATGTAAACCCATAGCTGCGTTCTATTAAATAAATAATTACATGTAAGGCATCTATTCGTGAGATCCACTCATTGTATGGCTGTATGTCTTCTAGAAACTGGAGAGACTTCAGCTGCTCTTTGATAGCACATGGTTCATAAAGAATTAAAGGAAGAGCACAATAGATTTGCTGATCTGAAAACCCATGTTCTTTAATTAATTTAATTGTTTTAATATTGTTGAGATTTAGACCCAATGATTTAGGATGTTGCTTCAGTTGTGAAGATACTTCTTGAAAGGACTTCCCAAAAATATTGGCAAGCATCTGAATACATTCCTTAGGAGTAAAATGCATGTTAATTGTTGAACACTAAAAGAAAAAAAAAATATAAACAATATGAAAATTTTAATAAAAGTGGAACTAAAACAGTTAAAAATCATTTCCCTATTTTCACAAAAACACTATTATAATTTCCCAGCCATTTTTTCTTTCTTATTTCCTATTAATCTTTCTTATTTTTATTCTTAATTATGATTCATTTCACTCCAATTAACACATCAACTGTAGAATTCTTTCCTCAATACTTTCATTTATTCTATTTTAAACTTCTATTTTAAATTCATTTACTATTTTAAATCTACTTGACTTCTAGGAAATGCTTGCTTTCACATATGAAAGAAAGGAAAGGGAAATTCTACAGAAATGTGCCAGGTAAAATTAATTCCCTTCTAATTTTCAAAAAAAAATTCTCAATTACTTTGATTTCAGTAACTTTTCAAGATCATGACAATTAAATAAATTCCAAATTAAATATATATACACCCATTATAGAATTTATGTATCCTTGCTAGGAACAGTGCCGGGAATCAATAAAAAAAAAAAAAAAAAAGAGCTGGATACTGAAAAGAATTAAAGGAAAAAGAAAAGTTCAACAGGAAAAGAAATGGATTGCTGTAACTGTAGCATAAAAGGGTAAAGAGACAACAATGGAAACAGTGCAAAACTGGTTCTGTAGAACCATCTATGCTTTCGTCACTAGCAAGGAACAAGTAAAAACAATTTTGTGCTAAAGAATAAAATTAAGGATAACCCATTAAAACCTTAACTTCACCTAAAGGCCATTTTAGACATGCCATTTGAGTACGCTATATCATGGCAATGTCAGGGTAGATGGCCAGTGAATAAAAAGCTTTAAAACTCGATCTTCTATATTGCCTTCCATCAGATGGAAAATTTACACTTGGCAATTATGTTATACCTATGTTTTATTTACAAAAATAAACATTGAATTATATAAAAATCATTTATTCAATGCATTGAATAGGCTAGAGAATGTTTTTAATTAATTAAAACAGGAAGTATTTTATTTTTACATCGTTTTGTATTTCTTTGTTTTTTGTTTCGACATTTCTCATTAAATCTTTACGAAATACAATGTGTTTTCAAGATTTCAACAGCCCGCCACATCAAATTTTCAGGCCGGAATTCTGTTGTGATTTTGTTTGTGTGATGTAGCTTTATCTGGAAGCATCCACGAAAGCTTAAGGAAAAGATGACCTCTGTTTGTGAAAATCAATTTTCAAAAAGTAATCTCGAATAAACAGATACAAATCAATTGAACTTCAAAAGTTCTTCTATTCGCCACCAGGAGAGCTGGTGTTAGATGGCTCCTACAAAATGGCATACCATCTCTTTGAAATTAGAACTTGTCCTAAATCAGAACAGCAGAGTTAATGTGTTTTTCATTACTCTGTGGCCTGCCGATGGCACACAGACTGCCTCCTGAAATGGTATGTCTAAAACAGCCTTTAGAAGCATTAGAGGGTTATCTGCCACGCAATGACAGCCGACTGTCCACAGAAAAAAAAGGTGAAGTTTGGAAATTTTTTCCTGGACAACTACTGACTCGATCGACTTGAAATTTGGATATGCTTTAGTTTAGTGTCTACTATACAATGAATATTTTTTTTTATTTCTGCCTATCTGGAAAAATGTGAAAACATTGACTGTGTCTGCAAACTGTTATAGATACAGTTGAACAAAAATATAGATTGTACAGTAGGCACTCTAAACTAAAGCTTATCCGAATTTCAAGTCAATCGGGTCAGTAGTTGCCAAGCAAAAATTTCCAAACTTGCAGAAACAATCAGTCGACTCTGTCCGCATTTTTCCGGATAGGCAGAAATAAATACCCGATTCCTATGGTGTTTGGGCCTCTGAACACTATGGAGAAGTCCGTTTGTGATCCAACCTTCCGTTCGGGAGTTGTTGTTTGTTGTTTGGTTTTTTTGGGGGGGAGGCGGGGGGGGGGGGACAGATATGGACGGACCCAGAGAACAAACACAACCCAAATGGATCGCTAAAAATATCGAAAAAAATTACAGAGATAAAGGAAGTACTCAATGGAAGTTTGAAAAAAAAAAAGGAACTAAAGTTGACATGATAGATGACAAAAAGCTCTGAAAAATATAATGAAGCTGATTCGAAACTATTCAAAGCGAAACAGAAGATAAACCCACTCCATGAACAAAAATCTGAAACTTTTCAAAAGAGATATGTCAAATCAAATATTACATGGAAAAATTTTGTCAATTCTAGCTTTGCCAAAACTATTTGAAAACTGAAACCAAATAAACAACAGAAACTGTTGGACAAGCTAGTCTGAGATACATATTTGAAATAGTACAGACTGTAAATGTACAATTTGTCAAATAGAAAGTGTATTTTACTACAAAATAGAATTCAGAGTTGACATTTGCAAGAAAAGTGAAGCTTTAACTTGGCCTTTTAAATGTGGAGATGAGCAAGAAAGTTTTAATGATTTTTTTTTTAAGATTATAAAGAACCATAGAGACAGAGAAGGGAACACATTGTCCCATCTATAACAATGACCTAAAACCAAACAAACTGATATATTAAGAAAAGCAGAACTATGAGACCAAAGAAAACTTAACATCGTGAGTTTTGATTAAAAAAAAATGATCAAGTTTCAAAATTATCAACTGAGAAGAATTATTTCAAATATAATAAAAGACAAATGAATTATGTTTAAAGTTTTTAGAAAGGTAGATAAAATTGACATTCTTACCCATTTCTGAAAATTTCTATTTGATGCAGTCAACAAATTTACACTAATCTGTGGATATCCTACTGATTTTAAATAATGCATTCTCTCTTTAGACCTATTATAATGTTCAATAAGATGTAAAAATCGAGGATGATACTTAAAAAGGTTGAATTCTTCAAATTTTTGAAAGTCTTTTAAACGTTTCTTTACAGTTTCAGAATCTACACTGTAGATGTTGGGGCATTTTAGAATCTGCTTGTTAGTAATGCCATTTTCATGTAGAATTTTATCTATTTCTTTGACATTATCACAATTCCAAAGCATGACCCTGGGATGTTTCTTAATAAATTCATGGATGCTTAAACCTGCTACTTCAGTAAGTTCATTCAGCACACGCTTCAAATTCAAAGGATCCATTAATAATAAACACTTGCTACTTTTGATCTGAAAAAAAAAAAAAAAAAAATGAAAAAAAAAAATGTAGAAAAAGTTTATTTGGTACCGGTATTCAAGAATCAATATACAATATAACTTCTTTTTTTGTTTTGTTTCTTTTTTATGTTAGATTTTCTTTTTTTTTTTGGTTGCCGATATTCACAAAATGTGTTTAGGAACTGCAGTCAAATGAAAATGAAATGATTTTAGTAATTAGGTATTAATCTGAAATAAATAAATAAAAACATTCATTCTATTAAATCACTTCAACGTACTGAAAGTAAGGATTCCTACAATATTTTAGATATGTAAAACCTTAGGTCAAATTGACAACTTTTTAAGAGCACCTAACCAAATTCTGTGAAAAACATAAACCAATGAAATAGTAGTATAACAGACAAAATTACTTTCTTATAAAATTATTTTAAAAATGTGTTTAGCAAAAAAATATTAATAATTATTACAGAACAGAAAATAGAAATGCACATAACTAAACAAAAAAATTTACTGAGCTAATTTTGGTTTTTGTACTGGGAATCGGAGACTGTACCGTTTCAAGTTGCAACACTCATCAGTCCGATCCCTCCCAGTATACCTAGCTCAGTGAAGAAGGACAATATACAAAACGGACAAACGAACAAGACAGTGACCCCTCATTTAAAAAACATCAAAAAGTAAATCAAGAATAAAAGGGGATAATAATAAATCCAAGCTAGCATTTCGCTTAGCTTAGTAAGGATTTATTGAATAAAAAGTTAGTAAATGAAACTAAATTTAATGTGTGTACAAGATTGCCCGTTTTGTATATTGTCCTTCTTCGCTGAGCTAGGTATACTGGGCTGGATCAGACTGATGAGTGTTGCAACTCAAAACAGTACAGTCTCTGATTCCCAGTACAAAAGTCAAAATTAGCTCAGTGAATTTTTCGTTTAGTTATGTGCATTTCTGTTTTCTGTTCTGTAATAATCTTGTACGCACGTTAAATTTAGTTTCATTTATTAATAATTATGTTTAGTTTTATTCATGTTGTATCTTTGGATTAAAATACTTCAGTGTCTTTTCACTGTTTTTACCTTGTTAAAAATAAATGGAAGTAAAATTATGATGGCTTTACAGACACTTTTTTTTATAAAGTTAGTTTTGCCAAACATAATTACAACTTTAGAAAACCTCTGCTTAACAGCTTCCAAACTCTACATCTTAAGTCTGACATATGTAGGACATGAGTTCAAACCAAAGATAAAACATATTTCTGATTATCTATCAGAGGTTAAAGAAAGTAACATCGGGCAGGGCAAAACTTCTCCCCTTATTCCTAGACATTTACACCTAGTACAAGAAAAAAAAAATGGGATGTCTATGTTAACACAACCCCACTAAACACTGTGATATGAAATTTGTTGCCTATATCCCAAAGGATGACATTACGAGAACACTAACCTTGTAATAGCAACATCCAACATTGATTCAAAATATAAAAACTAAATTAATAAAATAACACTCACCCTGGGCAGTGAATATCCAAACTCATGTAACAAGATATTCCACATCAGAAAAATATTTGATAATGAGCGATATTTTATTGAAGGATGCTGATCTAGAAAGGATAAAACTTCACTAGGCGATAGCTGAAAAAACCATGTACAATATTCTTTAAAAACAACACTTTTTATCAGGGAAAGTGAGGCTTCGTCAATAGTAGGGTATTTTGAACGAAGAGATTTTAAGAAATCTGATGGTGCATCAATCTGTGAGATTAGATTTTCTAAAGGTATGACATCTGATGATAAAATATTCTGTTCATGAAGCTTTGATGTGTTGAGAGTCATCAAAGAGTTATAACTGTAAATAATAATAAAATTAATTAATTACCTATGGTTTTAAGGATTTTTTTTTTTTTTTAATGAAGTTAATGCTCTTAAGCTAGTTTAAAAAGAGATTGGCCTATACTATAGTTTTGGATAAGAGAAATCTGAATAAAACAAACTGCTTAATATGATCATGCATAGCTAAATGTTATTCAAAGGTTAATTCCTCTTTAATAAAAATTAAATGATGGCTTAAAAATGTCTTGTGCAAATGCTTTTAGAGGTTACAGGAAATTTTGCCAAAATATATTCACCACTATTCAATTCCATAATATTTACTAAACCTCCTGTTTTCATCATAAAATTACTTTCAATGAAATTAAATGCAATTAGAGAAACTACTGTTATAGTGAAGGACACTGAAATAAACAACAGTACAATTTCAAGACAGGAATTCTATGAGTAAATTTAGAACAATCCACTTACCCTTTTATATTTCATGAAATAACTAGTTAAACAAAGTATTGCATTTAAAAATTATATATTTAAAAAATAATTTATAAAATGCTTAGCGAAAGTGAAAAATTTGTATTTTATTTTAGACATTTAAACAATTTAACATTTGAAATACCCTGTACTTCATGAAGTAACAGAATTATATACTTTAAGGAGAGACGTACGTAAGTCAGTTTGGACGATTTGTAGGTCTAAGTTCAAATCGTTCTGTAAGTGTTAAAAATACAACTACAAGAGACCTTAGAGAACTTAGACCTACAAAATCGTTCAAAATGACTTCTGTATCACCTTAATAACAAATAAAACCAACTTTTCTCTTAGTAAATAATTTTGGTGATGCATTATTAAATCCGTATTCTATACATTTTAGTTTTTGTCTTTCATCAAAGAATATAAAACATTAAGCTTCTAAGTCAATTACATGCAAGAATACAATAGAATGTTATAAAAAGGTCAATAATAATTCAGAATACAGTGACCCAAAAAAAGTATTTTTATTTGAATACTTACAACTTACTGTGGCTAGCAAATTCTAAAATAGTGAACTTAAAACTCATTGAAAATATCTGAAGTAATGCTATTTTCTTAGAAATATTAACTGGTCATTATTGTACTTTCTCACATAAACTCTCATGGTTGTACAGAGAAAGCAGATCATGGAAAACAGTGTAATCAGTAAGTTCATCAGAGTGAATAAATTTTATTTCATCTAAGTTTTTGAAGTTTTTTGTTTATTTATTCTAGCAAATATGTGACAATATGTTTATCTTTGACTAAAGATTATTATTTATATATATAAAAGGAACAAGAAAAGCAGAGAGGGAGGTAGGACATTTTGAATAACATTAAAAGCTATACTGATGATTTTTATAGTTTTATCTATATTAAAGTCAAAGTTTGTATGTTCTTTATACAGTTTTACACCATTTAACTGATTGGAACCAAATTTTGCATAGATATTCTCTACTATCCTGCGGAAAATATAGGCTACCTTGGAACCCAGTTAATCATCCCTAAGGGGTGAAAACTCTGAAACAGCAGCACATATGGAATTGGTGGCAAATATGGGAAGTACAGAAATATTTTTCTGGAACAATTGGGGAAAGTTTGATGTAATAGGGTTGTGGAGAAGGAGAGAACCAGGACTCCACACCCGCTCCCTGGGATACTTTAAGTTAGTTTTTAAATACAAAACAAGTAAATACATTATCTATCATAATTTTGAATTTACATTAGAAATCTGATTGCTAATAGACAATAAACCAACAAATTACAATAAAATATAAGGAGAACTGTTTAAGGGAAATATGTTTAAATTCTTATTTTATATTAAATATATTTCTTCTCATCCTCATACTCTGTTACTTCCAGTCTTGCCATTTTTTTTCCTTTTTATAAATGACAAATGATTTTCTGAAATTCTAAATGTAATAATAAATAATTAAAAATTTATGTAGTCAACACATTGATTCTCTTCCTTACTCAGAAAATTGTACCTATAACCCTTCATTCTCCTTCTATAAGTTGGAAAAGTGTCATCATATATGTCATCAAAATTGACTAAAATAATGAGGTTTTACTGATTTCAGAATAAACTTTATTTACATCTGCAATTTCATTATGGCAGAACTTCAGATTAAGATTTTTTAAGAGACCCTATTTGGCTTATATGAGGCATTAGAAGTTGTGCAAAAAAAAAAAAAAAAAAAAAAAAATCTGTATATTTTTGAAAAAATATTGTACTGTAAAAGCACTTATTTTCGCGAGGCTTTAATTTTCGCGAATTTCGCGAGCCCGTCGTAATCGCGAAAATTTAAGCCTCGCGAATTACTTTTTTTCGGTTGAATTCGGTTCTATTCATATAAAATTCGCGAAATTTTCAGCTCGCGAAATCATCGATATCTTCATTTTCGCGAAAATTACGGCTCGCGAAAATAAGTGCTTTTACAGTAAATAAATACACTTTTTTTCCTAATTTTCTTACATTATTTAAATATTCCGATTAGTTTGAATAACTAATTCTAACAGAGTTCAAGTAGTTACCTTAGAATTTTGGAAATTGTAATATCTGTGAACCCAAATTCCAAAAGACCATAATATCGTTCTTCAATATTTCTAGGGCCAAGGGCTAACACCCTAGGTTGTTTTATGATTTGCTCATAATCAAAGTTTAATTTACTCAAAATCTTGTGCAAATGTTTTACTCGCTCATGTTTAATGTCCTTTATACCAGCAATAGGCAAATCAGCAAACACCTCTGTATTACTTAGTTTACCTTAAATAAATGATATAAATATATATATATATTAGTAAGCAGTTAACAAAATAATATTGCTATTTAAAGTGCTGTATCTTTAAAAATCTGTAATTCATATTGCAAATGTAATCTTGGATAATTTTAGTATAATTTAGAGAAAGGAATTGCATTATCTGTATTTTGATATGGTAATTGATCAGAGAAATTATAAAAAAAATACTAACTGTTAGAAGGTGGGATGATTTGGATGATATCTTCTCTTGAGGCTTCATTTTTCCTCCATTTAGCACGTCTGTTCTTAAACCAAATCTTTACTTGTGCTTCACTAAGATTTAGTTTAAACGCTAGATCTTCATAAAGCAAAATGTCAGGATAAGAGAAATTTCTGAAAGCACTTTCAAGCTTTTCTAGTTGGTAAGGTTTAAATTTTATCCTAAAATGTACAAGAAAATTTTAATGATTAAACAATCACATGATAATCAAAAATATATTATCACAAATTATTTATTAATTAAATTTGTTATGTTATTTATTTTTATTGATTATTTCTGTATTTATTTTTAATTATTTAAAAACAGCCAAATACTGTATTTATAATTTGCATATTTCTTGAAGTTTTCCGAAGCAGGCAATTCCCAAAAATTCAATGGAGCCACCTGGCGAGTAATTTTCTCATATAAACTCTTGTGGTCGCACAGAGAAAGCAGATCATGGAAAACAGTGTAATCAGTAAGTTCATCAGAGTGAATAAATTTTATTTCATTTAAGTTTTTGCAGCTTTTTGTTTATTTATTCCAGCAAATATGCGACAATATGTTTATCTTTGACTAAAGACTAAAATCTTTGGAAAATATTTTAAGATTAATGTCAACTTTAGTTGTAATTGCCAGTCCAAGTTTGATTAGAAAAAAGAATAAAAAATACATTAATTAAAACATAATAAGAGTAACTTGTCACTCTAATAGGATCTCTCCACAATAAAAGCTCCATCAGAAACCTTTATTCTAAAACTTAATGGTTACTTGTTGTATAAAGTTACGGCATTGCAGCTTACGAACTCACAAAATAATCAAGCATTATATTTAGTTTTTTGAACTTTTTAAAAGTAAATTAAATAAGTGTAATTCTTCTAATTTTCCTTTTTAATTGTTATTATTATTATTAAATTCATACACATTAAAGTTTATTCAATTGTTATCTGATTATTAGCAAAATTACCTTGTTTGCTTCTTTTTCTGTTTATTTCTTGCACTGTTAATGTTCAATGACACATCATGTTCACCAAATTCCCGTACAGCTGAAAAAGTAGGAAAGGCATTTCTAAACTCATTTAACTCCAAATACATATTTAAATAAGATTATATTGGCCTTCTCATTTCAAATATTAACAAAGAAACTGTACATGCAAATAGAAGGATTTTATTCCTAGATTCTTAATTGGAATCTAAATGTGCACAATAATCTGTATTAATTTCATGCTTTGTACAATTAAGCATACTTCCTTTATCATGATCACAAACTAACAATACTTAATAGTGAATTCTGACCCCAGGCTTCATACCTATAAATACAATTTTGCAGGAACTGGAAATACATCATTACTATTAACAGCTATGTGTGTTGTTGTGTGTTTCTTTTTAGTAATGACAGTAACACTATTTGGGTCTACGGAAAACCTGTAATTCGCGTCACAGAGCAATAAATTGAAAATGATTGAAAATATTTGTCATTTTTCAAAATTACACATTGAAGTACAAAATATACTATAGTTTAGTATATATTTTTTTTTTTTAATTTTATGGAATTTCCAAAAAAAATGTTGTCCACAGAAGGTGATTCGTCACTTCTGTGGACTGTCACAAGCTACAGTTGGATAGCTTCTAAAGATCCAAACTGCTTTATTTTTTAATATTTTTCAAATAATATATATATTGTGAAATCAGAAAATACATAAATTTAACATAATATTGAGTGAAATTTTTTTTCGAATTATCAGTAAAATTTTTTTGCAACCTCAAGTCTTGTCACAAGGTAAGCCATCGCTTTTGTGGACATTCCTAAACTTTCTAAAAAATCCACTCGATGTGATAGTTGTCTTCCATTTCACTTAAAAACAAAAGTTTACACGATGATTTTGGATTGGGAAGTGATTTTATTCGTCTGAATCGCACATTTGTCAGGAAAATATTACCTTTTTATTCATTTTTCGTAATTTGCACAGCTCATCCCATCACTTCTGTGGTCTTGTTTAGAACCTAATTTTTCTATGGAAAAATGATTATTTCTAGGCATGATAATTGAAATATGGTAAACTTAATTTTCTTAATGATACGTGTTCCTAACCTCAAAATGAAGAGCACATGGGTCAAGAAACATAAATATTCGTCACTTCCGTGGACATTTGGGGTCCATGGAAGTGAGAATCATCAACAATAGCGGATACTATGTTTTTCACGAAGACTTGTCTTTCACTTCCAGTCTTTGTTAAATGCCAATAAGGATATTTATAATTATATAATGTATATATAATATATGATATATGTAATTATATATTTTCATTTTTTATAGACGTTTAAGATTGACAGTCTGATTCATTTCTATTGTATATGATTTCCTCTTTTGATAAAAAGTTCTTTTAATTCATAAATTAGTCTTCTATTTATTTATTTCATAGTTTTTCCCACGTAAATTCACTATTTCAAATATAATTTATATTAAAATTCAACATCGTTATTAACACAAGTCACTTCTGTGGACATAGCCTACCGTTATTTTTTTATTTTTTTTTAATAATCAAAATGCGTTGACCTGAACCACATATATCATGGATGTAAGAAGGTCAAAAGCAATCATCTCAATTTTTTTGAAAAGGAAATCTTGTAATTTAAAATCTCAAAAATTTTTGACTGAAATTGCAGGTTTTCTGTAGATTCACCCATTTATTTATTTATGCTACATTTGCAGGTAAAGTTACTTTTCAATGCTTTGACCAAAAGTCTCATAATAAATCCTGAGTTGCAAATTTCAGTTAATTACTTTTATTACTGATAAAAGTAATGATAAATTTCATAAGTTGATGCTCCAGAGATCAAATTACCATGAAGCAATACAGAACATGATTACAGGCAATGAAATGGACCTTCAAGAATTAAAAACCCAAAAAGAACCTGTAACAATAAAACTTATTAAGGTGTACATTGATATCTGGCAACAAATGTATTTAAATAGGTGGCTTAAAAGTTTAAGTAAAACATTTATATTCATAAAATTCATCTATCAGTATTAAACTTTACTAAAAATGAAGAATTTATACGAATTAACTCATATTATAGAGGTAAGAGGGACAGGCCTCCTATATCACACATCAGAATTGTCATCAGATTAACTCTGAGAAATTCCTCTTTTTTAGCAACAAAATAACATCAAAAATTACCAAATGATCCCTTTTCTTAAAAAACTGGCATGGAAATAGGAAGAAGTCACACTATCATCTCAAAAGTAAGCACTATATCAGACTTAATATGGATACAAATCACAGTTGAAAAAATGGTTGTTATTGCTGTTTATAACAATATTATAAACAGCATTTATAATATACAGTCGGACCTCTTTTTAACGAACCTCTATTTTGCGAATTTCTCTATTTAGCGAACTTTTCTTTGGAACCAAGAACATTTTGCTAATTTCCTCGTAAAATAACCTCCAAATAGCGAAGTGCATTTTCTATTTAACGAACTTTTTCGAGGATACAGCTAAGGGAAAAAGAAGAAATTAATGATGATGTGCTGATTGATGATTATCTTTCACTTGATTTTGAAACACTAACTGAATCGGATATTTTGGACATTGTGAAAAATAAAAACAATACAGCTATGAATTGCGATGAAGATGATGATGATGAAAATGGAAATGGTCATGATGAAGAAATCAAAAAAAACCTTCGTGTGATGAAACGCTAAAATCATTTAAAAAAATTCGACGCTGATTACAATTTGAAGAAAATACGCCTGAAGAGGTTTTTGGTGCATTGCAAAGATGCGAGACGTACTACGAGCAAAAACACTTTTTCAAAAAAAAAAAACTCAGATAAAATTAACAGACTTATTAGTAAAATTTACGTATGCATATGGTAATGTATGCTTACATTAATTAAGCATAAAATTATTACTTTAAGTAATTAAAAATTATTTAAAATTATTACTTTTTTAATAATTTTATTTTTTGTGTATTTTAAATCTGTTTTATGCAGTTTAAAGTAATTTTAAAAGTGAATCTCTATTTAACGAAATTTCCATATAACGAACTTTTTTTCGGGATTTAGCGACTTCGTTAAATAGAGGTCCGACTGTATTTCTAAACTGTAAATGGTAGAATATTTCAAACAATGAGAAATATTTTGCATTGTAACATAGTGTCAAATGATTTCATTGATTTTTAGTGATTAAATTATCAGCGATATTTAAACCTGATTGTTTACATTTGAGTGTTCACATTTTATAAAATGTCCACATTATTATTTTTATTAGAAAATCTACGAAATAAGTAACTTCACTACTTTTGTAGCTAAACAATCACTTGGTGGCAAAAGATGCTTTAACAAGGAAGGCTGATTGGTTATTTAATGGCACAAACATATCTATGACTAACTTTAAAGAGGACAGCCAAGCTATAATAGACTAACATTTGTATCAAATCTGATCTCATTTTTCGAAGCACTCCAACTATTTTGGCATACAAGCAGTTAAAGATCGAATACACATAACACTGTCTAATGTGATTTTTTTTTTCAGTATTTCTATCTTCTTCTATAGGATTTTCCCCATTTCTGAGGTTTTCCTCAACTGAAAGTCGTCCTCATAATTTCTCGCTATTTGTCTCTGTCCTTAGCATCCACTGCCGCTATTCCATATCTGTCCAGATTTTCACTCAGGTTATTTCTCCAACATTTTTTCGGTCTTCCTCTTCTGTTTCTACCTTCTGGTTGCCAGTCCATCAGTATCTTAGGTAATCTGTTGCCTCTCATTCTTGTCACGTGTCCGAACCATCTTAATCTTCTCTCATCTATTGTTTTTATAATGTTTGTTATATTTAACTGATTCCTTATTTCAATATTCATTTTTCTCTCCAATCTCGATGTTCTGGCCGATCTTCTCCAGTAATCCTTTTCCATTGCTAACAGTTTTTATACATTCACCTTGCTCACTGTCCACGCTTCTGCCCCATAAAGAAATATGCTTTCAATGACTGCATTAAAGATTATTTTTTTTTGTTCTAGTTATTATATCTCTGCTCCACAGCACAGAGTTTATTGCTGATATTGCTCTTCTTGTAGTTGCAATCCTTCTTCCAACTTCCATTTCCCCTTGTTCTTGCAGTTCTGATCCTAAATATTTGAAATGAAATACATGTTTTATCACCTTTCCTTCTATTATCAGATCTTTCTTGAAGCCTGACGTTAGGTATTCTGTTTTTCCAAAATTGATGTTCAGACCCCATTCTGTATATGCATCCAAAAGTTTCCTCATCATCTTGTGCATTATCACTTGATCATTAGCAAATAATAAATTAAATAAGTATTTGTTATCATTCAACTTTATATTCATTTTTTTCACATTTCCTCTTCCAGTCCCTTAACACAACATCCATGTATATCTTGAATAGGATGGGTAAAATGCAGCATCCCTGCAAAAGTCCTTTGCTTGTTTTGAATTCACTAGAAACTACAGATCCCATCTTTATTTGACTCATGTTGGTTTTGTATATAAGTCTCACTAAATTTATTAATGGCTTACTTATATTAACAGTTTTCTTTGCACTCCATGGAAGCTGTCTCGGAATGCTATCAAACGCTTTTTCTAGACCATAAATATCATTTGAATATCTTTCATTTTTTCCTGGCTTTTCTGGTCTGATTGTAAATAAATGATCTATTCCTGACTTCCCTATTGCAAAACTGCATTGTTCTTCAGATGTTACAAATTTCTCTTCTAGTCTATTTCTTACTATTTTTCCCAAGATTTTCATTATTGGAATATTTCTATATCAGAAATAATAAATAAATAATGAAATTTATAGAGCAGTATCCAGAAAGCAAATAAACTAATCAATTAAAGGAACAAAAATTAAATAATTGATTTTCTAGCTTTTATAAGTATTAATTCCATATTTCTTCTTAATCTCTTCTCTTCTAGTTGTCATACTATTATAAATAACCTCATCTTACACCAATAAATATACTAAATAAAATACATTTATTAAATGTATTTAAAAACAACAAATTTTCAGAAAGAGAAATCTTTTTTCCTTTATCAAGCCTATTTTAAAATAATTTCCGATTCTAACAATTCATTGACACGAGCATGAAACATACTTATAACGTGAAATATTGTTAAAAATTTTAACAATTCGCAAGTCAAAAACATTATTGATATCAACAACCCAATAAAATTAAAAACTTAATAGTCTAATTCTTCAAATTTTATAATTTTTTGGCAATCAAAACACAAATTTACTAAATCTCCCGCTAATTTTACAAAATTACTATCTACTCCTTCGCTTCTATTCAAATTTTATCCCTTTGTATTTCTTATTATTATACTTTGTATAATTTTTCTAGTTTTTGAGTCTTTTTTCTATCCATAGTGTTTTACCTTATTATTCATACAATGCCCTCTTTTTAGACAGTGTTCAGCTATTTCAGATCTATCTACTTGTTTATTCTTTATGTAATTACCATGTTCTAAGATTCGTTCCCTAATTGTTCTTTTGCTTTCTCCAATATAAAAATTCCCACAATTCATACATTCTATTTTATATATTACAACCATTTCATTTATCCTTTCACTTTTATTCAATTTACAACACAAAATATTTTTTAATTTGTTTTTATATTCAAAAGCAATTCAATGTTATAATTTTTCTATCTTTTATTTCAGTAATTTATCTATGATATTTCTGTTGAAATTCTCAATAAAATTACTTTCAAAAAATAAAATTGGTCAATAAACTTGAATCATGTTATTATACAAATATTTTTTTTTACCCTTTTAAGTTCTGAAATGATTATTCTTCAATAGCACTTGTAATTAGAAAGTTAAAAATACTTTTAGTAGCCTAATGTTTAAAAACATTAGGAAATAATGACTGAAGTCCATTAAGTACCACAATCTTATATAATGAGATTACTGTTGGTTCTTCATCTAACAGTTCTTATCAATGTAATAGATTAAACAAATTTTTAAATTCTAGAATATTTTAGATCCAACTACTATATATATAAGCCTTAATTCATTAGTTACTTACTTGTTTAATTCCTTTTCAGACGTATATTTGTAAGTTAGTAAGTTTTCTCTGTTCTTCTCAAATCCAAAAAGTATCATCTTGAGTTTTTTTTTTTTTCTTAGTAGATGAAAATTTCCATTTTACAGACAGGAATTAAAATAAGTAAGTAATTGGTAAAATAAGTTTTATATATAATAACTGGAACTAAATTAATTTTGTAATTAAATTTAGTTGACTAAAAAATTTATTACCTCATCTCTAATTTATATCAATACAAACTATACAATTAGTGTCAGATTCAATTTTGAGGTTTAAATATCATTCTAATTGAATCTAATGAGTAATTCGGAAATGCAAAGATGTTATGCAGATATTACAGACAGGTTATCCCACTAAGATAAATAGTGAAAAGATCCATTTGCCAATTCCAATTCTGCTGAAAAATAGATAGCAGCAAAGAAAACAGGATGAGACCCAAAATATCTAAAAGATGATTAAAAAAAGACAAAGGATTGCAAATTCAACTATGTTAAGCAAATGCACATACTTCCAAGCAATGTTAAAATGTAGATTCAAATAGTAGCACTTCATAAAAGCTTAAATAAGTATTACAAATTTTACTATGTACAATTAAAAAAAAAAAAAAAGGAATTTAACTTACCCAATGAATCTGTTCCAATGGGTACAGACTGACAACAAAAACGCTTTATAATATTTTGATACTGCTGTAAATACTTCTGTACAAACACATTATGAGGAACGAACAAAAATTTCTGAGCACTGGCATATCTTAACATATCCAAAGCAAATTTCATTTTCAGAGAGCTAAATACAAAAATATTACTTACATTATTTAAATGACAATATTCTTTTCAGTTTGATATTTTAAAAAATTTATTAATACTTCATTGATTTTTCTGATCTTTACTACACTGTTTTTTTTTTTTTTATTTTAAATTATAATTTTATTTTTACTAAAAAAAGCCCCTGTCTTTAGATGCGACTATGTTAGCAATAAAGTAATTAAGGCTAGGTAAAAAACTTAGTTTAAATATTACATTACAAAATAATAGCAAAATATACTAATTTTCATAATAATTCAAATACATATGAACTGATTACAGTTAGAATCAAGCTAAACATTTTGACTTAAAATGTCAATGGTTAAAAAGTTAAAGTTTCTCCCTTCGATAGGCCATGGCTGGCCTGTGGGATCGCGGGAGGTCAGGCTCCCGCAGCTCGACCAACGGGACGAAGTTGGGGCCGGGGGGTCAGCCCGACGCCCGCCCGCCTTTAACTCCCGGGAAAGAAACCCAGTACCCATTCTACAGAGGGCTGGGTAGACCCTAGGACCCGTTTGGAGGAGAATGGAGCGTGGAAAAATTCCCGCCTCTGCCGAGGCCGGGAATCGAACCCGCGACCTCCAACCCGCAGCCAAGCGCGCTGACCACTCGGCTACCGGGCCCCTTAAATGTCAATGGTGATTTTCAAATTATATATTCTCAACCATTACAAAATCCTCTGATTTTTCACCAGCCAGGCTTACCAGGGCATCATTGCCATTGCAGAAACAAGCTGTGCCACCGTTCAATTAAGTTTATGCTTTAAATGTACACTTAATTTCATTCTTCTTCACCTTGTCCTCATCCATAATGATGTGATATGACAATATTTAAATTGTCCATGCAGTGAAGAATCATGAAATTGGGTGATTGACCCAAGGTCAAAAACAAATATACTCTAAATTGCAATTTCTGTACATTTTTATATTTCAATAAATAAATAAATAAATTAAAATTAAAATGATGCAACTCTTTTGTTTCCACAAATCCTCATTTCCCCAGTTTTCCTTTTTGATAGGAAACTACCAAAAGCAATTTGTGGCAAAAAAAAAAAAATTTTACAGGCAAGTTTTTCATTACTTAATGCACTTGTTATTGTTTACAATTTACTTTACCCTTCAATCTCTGAATTCTTACATGCTCGACAAGTATGATATTTTTTGATTTGTCAGTGGATTTTGTAAAGGCTGTATATAAACTGAATTTAATTAAACAAGATATTTCAGAACAAGTAAATGACCTATCATTTTACATTAATACAGTTGCTGAAATGTTTTTGATCTTCGGGGCTATTCAAGTATTATATAAGCATTCAAGGGGAGGGGTTCCAAGCTTTGCTTATTTTATGCTGACAAAGAGGGGGGGGGGGGGGGAATCAGAGCAAAGCTTATGTAGGACAGACAAACATGCATGCGCTAAAATTTTGATATAATTTTGACTGTTTTAATTTATTATTCAGTGGTATTTCCTGTTAATGATTTGGCAGATGATATGTAATAAGGTGATCATTTTTTCTGAAATGAAAAGGACACACACAAAAAAAAATGTTATCAGGGGTAAAAACCTAACTGTTCAACAAAAAAAAAAACTTCACATTTCAAAAAGGAGGACATTTTCCTCTTCAAACATCAAAAAGGATGACATTTAGGAGGACACTTCTCAAGGGAGGAAAGACCTTCAAAAAGGAGGATGTAAGCACAAGGGGGGAGGGTCTTAAATGCCTAAAAATGTGCTTACTTAATACTTGAATGGCCTGTTATATCCTCTTTTCTTCCGGGTTTTTTTTTTTTTTTTCAATGTTTTTCAAAATATGTACTTCCCTTCTTCTCTTAACCATTATATATATTTTTTTTTTTGCAATTTGTAATTAAAAACTAAATTAACATTCTACATACATTTCACATTAGTATTTTGCTTAAATAGAACCACTGCAACTCATATTTGATGATAAATCAGAAGCATTATTATAGAAAAATTGGAATACCACAAAGAGGCAACCTCCAATTTACCCCTTTTCAAATTTCTTTTTTAAAAAGAATTTTAGTTTCTAGAATATCTCCAGGTTTTGGTAACAATAGGTTTAACACAATTTGTTTTTTGAAGTTATCTACTATACTAATTTTTATTAGTATATTTTTTTTTTTGAACTAGATGTTTCCCTAGTTCGTGCTTATTGGAGTGGAAACCCTCACCCACTCACATAATATTTTGTCTCACAAGACAGTTGATGTGATGAATGGACCATGCTGATATCAACATAAATTACTTTAATTATTTAGCATGTCATTAATTTTGACTTGTAAATATCATTAAGCTGAAATTTTGATGGAAACATAACTCTTGTATTTACAAATGCTAAATTACAGCTTACCAACAATTAGATGAATGAAACATTGTTTCTTTTAAGATTTATAATTAAATGTACAAAAAAAGACATAAAAGATGAGAAGTATTTATGTCGTTGTTGCTGTGTAGTAGTAATAAACTTCATTGTAGTAAGTAATCTGTGCATCTGTAACAATTACGTGAACTGCCAAATATATCTAATCAGACATCCAAAACTATTTATTTCAAATTTGTTTAAAATTTGAAAAAATAGACGTTCATAAATAAAATAAATTTATTCAGTTTCAACACTTTAACAGAGTTCAAGAAAAATTTCCATTGGGAAAAAAAAAAAATAATATGAAAGCTGAGAATCTTCAGGAAAGGTCAAAACATCACTAACGAAGTTGATTACTAAAATTGATTTAGATGAAGCAAGTTTCCATAAATAGCAAATCTAACAAAATATACCTGAGGATACGTTATAATGTGACATCAATCTTATTAATGTGGACATTGTTTTCAAAGACAAACAAAGCGATCTCATTACTCTAACAATTCACTATCGACAGCGTGCTCAGAACAACCGGAAGTAGCTATCTCTGTTTTTCGGGTTATATTTTGACACCAGATGGCAACATACTCTGAAAAGGACAGTAGAAGGGCAGACGGAGAGCGATGATGAAAATTAAAACAAATTAAGAAAATATAAAATGATATATTATTCTGTATGCTTTAAAAAAAATATGAAAGTTCTTGTTGTTCTGCTTTAAAGAGAAATTAAAGATGCAAATAAGAAAATAAAGTGTGTTGTTACTTTCGCCTCCATAAAAATTTTCAAATTTAAATAGGGCAATAAAGAAAAAAAAAAGGGTGTGAACAAAATAAAAATTTGGATAGCTCAGGGGCGGTCTGGCATAATTGGGGGCCCTCGGCTGGAAACGAATTTGGGGCCCTTTAAGGCTTTACCATTTCTCTGGCGAACGTAACCAGTACATGATTTACCGGGGAGGAGGCAGAGACGACGCTAGGAGGGTGCGGGGCCCTAAGATGAATTTTGCGGGGCCCTTGACTTACTTGACAACCATAAAAAAACAGGGCAATCCTATCTTAACAACCAAAAAAAAAAGGGGGAATCGGGGACCCCCCCCCTGGGCTGGGGACCGTCGCCGACCTGGCCAAACCGCCCCTGGGATAGCTTCTTTTATTTAAATACTAGCTTCCTTGGATGACTGGAGAAAAGTCTGCCTAAACTGCTACATTTTTATTTGCTTTGTCAGTCCCTATTGATCATAGGGTGATACCTATACCAAAAATCATCTCTATAAAATTCTAAAATAAAAAAATCATCAAATCGGGAAAGTAGTTTGCGTGTTATCATAATGTTCGTTCCAAGCTGGATTCAGGTTCCCGGTTCTCCGCCGTGCGCGCTCGTTGATCAAGTAGTACCTCATTTCTTTGGGAAGCCTGTAACAGGAAATAAACGGGAAACATTTTATAAGGAACAAAAGCATGCTCGAGACAGTAGCCTAGAACGAAAATTTCGTTTGCTATAACAACCAAGCACAATCTGCCAGTTACTTATCTTTAAAACTTTGGCTAATGTTCATAACAAAAGTGGATGCTATTAAATTGCAAATAATTAAAAGCCTAAAAATGCTTATTGTGAGTTATTTATAAAATATACGTGTGTACTGTTGCTAATTTTTTTATTCGGCTAATTAAATGCTATATTTTTTTTCATACTTGGTTTTGATATATCTCTTGTAGTTTAGCCAGTGTCTCGAATTTTGCATGCGACAAGTGTTTTTTTTCTCTGCACAGCTTCACTTTTTTTATTCGCTGATCAGTCCGTTATGTTATCCTGATAAAGCATATCTTATGTTACTCTAGAGATTATAAGGAATATACTAATTAAAGTTTCGTCACAATCAGTTCAATAGGTTTTTTAGTTTATTGTGAACAAACAAACTCAGAAAGGTTTTTTTTTAAAAAAATGTATCTAGAGCCCAGCACAGACTAAACAACAAACAAATTGCCTTTTTCTGATTCATTTACCGGGGAGGAACAGGTAACAGCTGTTTCGCTATTCAACTAGCTCTTCAGACCTGCCCCGCCTCTCCCGATAAAGAACCAGAAAAGGCGCAAACCTATGGGAGAGCCACCGGCCAAGCTGGTTTTCTCAGAAACATTTTCTCTTTATAATATTAATACTTAAATTCTTAGGTCAATCAGAAAAAAGTATACAAAGCTTGTGTACGAAAAGCAGACCTTTATTAGAAGAATATGAGATGGTGCCCTTAAAGTGGCACGAACTCGCCATTTTTTTACCAAGTCATCTTGACGATTGAGGCATTTGTTACAATGTTTGATCAATTTGTCCATCCCAGCAACATAAAAGTTAAGGAACTGCTGTTGTAGCCGCTTTTTTGGTATCATATTTTTCACTGATGTGAAGCTGTCAACCTGACCTATGCTCTTTTAAGGTAGGAGACATAAAAATCACTGGGAACCAAATCTGGACTGTCGTTAGGCATTGTCATGAAGGAGGATCACACCTTCGTTCAGAAGACCAGGACATTTCTTCCAGTTGTTATTGCACAATTTCTTTAAGGCTTCAATAGGAGACCAGTTATTCAAGCAATCACCATTTTGAAATGACCTCCAATGACACAACAAGACAGAACACTTCTTTCTAGGATATTTCAGCAAACACCAACATTATGGAAAATTCATAAATCTAATTTCTAGCAGTAGTAAATTTTTTTCCTGATTATCACTGCAGCTGATTTTCATAGATTTTAAATTTAATGTAAATGCTTAAAAAAAAACTTCAATTTATTTTATTACTGTTTCAAATTTAATATTACTTTTTATTATTTAAGTAGCTTGATATTTTATAGTTTAGCTTTCTGTTAAAAAATGAAAAGACAAAAGCTTTGAATCTGCATTTTTCTTACATTTTTTTCAAATCAGTGTATAAATTATCTATAACACTTAGTCCACACCAATAAATGTTTGCCCACAGACAAAGTGCAGATGTTTTCAAACTACAGTAGAACCTCATTATAACAGACCCTATTACAAAGGACATCGCTTATAACGGACAGTTTTAAAAAAAAATGGAATAATAATAAAGGATGCTTATTTTTATCTGACGAGTTTTACATTTTCAACCTTATGTGTTTGAAAATGTGTTTGCATATTTTGAACACTTACAGTACTCCATCAGTTATTAACTGAAGAAATAAGCAGCAAACAAACCCAGCAGAAAATAAATTATTTTTTCAAACCAATGAATATAAGCATTCAATATGAACCTGGACCTTCTTGTTCTAAATATTACTGCAGTGTATACGTACACATCTTTTTCAATTCAAAGGCTGTTTTTTATTTTTTTAGCTAACTATTGTACTTTCATTGATGTACACCCTGCTCCATTACACCACCGTAAGAATTATTTGTTATAAACCAGACTTTCATTACAACGGACGACCTTCAGCCCCTATTAGTCCGTTATAATGAGTTTCTACTGTATTTAAAGGCTAAAGAGGTTCCCCTGATTTAATTTCACAGGAAAATATATTGTAATGACACTTCAATACATATACTTTAAAGCTTAACTAAAGAAACTTTGCATACTTACTGCATTATTGAAAATGCCGATTAATTTATAAAATTTCTTTAGAGTACAGTTCTATTCTAAATGCTGGTTTTAGAATACAAATAATACTCAGTCTTATTATTAAAATTTTGTATTTGACTTCTATTTCTTTTTTATGTTTTTCTATTCAAGAATTGCAAGTGAACAAAACTATAGGTAGCATATTTTTAAGGATGTGCTCAATAAATTCATTTCAGTTTTTTACTAATCCAAATAATAATCCTATAGTTCTGTAAAGACTCAGTAGATGCTTTGTAGATGTGGACTTTATTTTATATAAGAAATATCATTCTGATTAGAAGAAAATATATAATTAAACAGGGAAGTCTTTTAATTATGTCTTTGATAATGATTTGTAACTCTAATATATTAATGATAAACCAATATCATAATATATCAATATCATACAGAGAAAATACCCAATATCATAAGTGATCAAACCTGGATCTTTCACCCGAGTATCTGTAGCACCTGAGATTCCAGAACTCCTGACTTCAAGGAAATGATTGACATACAAAAACTTATCAATAGAACTTATTTTTATGTTTTCTTTAAAAACTTTTTACAGACTATTTGCAGATATTACAAAAAATAATTTACTAAAGTTTATACAATTATGCAATAATAGTGAGTTCATTGTGGTTAGAGTTTTTTTTTTTTTTTTTTTTTTTTACAATTTTAATGGATAATAATTTTGTTTTCATTTACAACTTATATGTATTGTTTTATGGAATCTTTTTATTAGTTATGCCAAAATGTATTGTGCAAAGCATGATTAAATTTATAGTTTAATTCAGATTATTAATCATCATCTTAAAATTATTAAAATAACAATTTGCATATTCTTAAAAATTCTTTTTAAAAATATTAATATACAATATTTTAACATAAAAAATTGCAGTGCAAAGAATTCAGATAAGTAGTCTTAATCTGCTTCTTAAATATTATGATAAAATAGATAAAATTCTTATATACAGATCTCTTTCATAATTAAGATCTTGAGTTCTGTTAGCAAAAGAAGTGATTTGGGCATTATTTTTTTTTATATACAAATAAGAGATATCACAATAAAGTAGGAGGAAATATGATCCAATAAATTATTCAAAAAATACATTATATTATTACATGATCTTAAAATAAGATATCTATATTTAGTTTTCCTTAAATATAAAATTTGAGGCACCACTGCGGTTCCGATATATAAAATTGATGCACTTGAAATGAAGTGATGCACTTTTATCACTTTCACTAACTTTCACTTGATTTTTGTAGTAAAACATCTTCAATTCGTTTCATTCCTAATTAATACAAACAGAAATAAAATTGTTAAGTCACTTGATACAAACAATAAAATATATATAAATGATTATCTTACTCATAATATTTTAATATTTTCAGTCCAAAGATGCTTGTGTATGGAAGATGATCTGTGGAGCAAAAATACAATATATGGCCAAAAGTATCCGGACACCCTTCCGACGAAGTTAATCGGGCAGGTCAGCAGGAGGCTTGATGCATCATCGGACACTATAAAAGCATTGGTGGGGGCTTGGGCGGTCGTAATTCTGCATTCCCGATAAAATGAGTAAATCAGGTGAGCTCAGTGACTTCGAACGTGGCATGATAATCGGATGCCACCGTTGTAGGAAATTCGTTCGTGAAATTGCAAAAATGCTGCACATGCCAAAATCAGCTGTGAGTAATGTAATTGTAAAATGGAGACGTCGAGGCAGTGAAACGACAGCTGCACGAAGTAGTAGACTGAAAAAACTGACTGACCGTAGCCATTGAACCTTGAAGAGAGTAGGGAAGCAAAATCGCAAGTCTCCGTTGGTAGTGATGACAACAGAGTTCCAACATGCGTCGGGCGTTGTTGCTAGCAGCAGGACTGTTCGTCGAGAGCTAAACTACTTTGGCTTCCATGGCCGTGCGGCCGCTCACAAGTCGAACATCTCAACCATCAATGCGAAGCATCGGTTGAAATGGTGCAGAGCTCACCGTAATTGGACTATAGAGGAGTGGAAAAATGTTCTGTTTAGTGATGAATCTCGCTTCATGATCTGACAGTCCGATGGACGCATGTAGGTTTGGCGGATGTCCGGCGAATGCTTCTTATTGTGCCAACTGTTAAGTTCAATGACGGCAACATAATGGTGTGGGGGTGTTTTCTTGGTTCGACCTGGGTCTCTTAGTTCCTGTGACGGGCAACATGAACTCTGCGATGAATTGGGCCATTCTGGACAATGCTGTTCCCCCAACTCTGTGGCAACAGTTTGGGGAAGGCCCATTTCTTTTCCAGCAGGATAACTCTCCCATACACACGAAGCTTGTGCGGCCGTGGTTTGACGACATGGGTGTTCCACAACTTGAATGGCCATCTCAGAGCCCCAATCTCAACCCCATTGAACATCTGTGGGACGAAATAAAACGCAGATTACGTGCCCACCCACATTGCCCATCTTCCATGGCCGGACTCACTTCAGCTGTCAAGGCTGCCTAAGTCAGTTCCTGTGACCACCTATCAAAACCTGGTGGAAATTGTTGCCAGACGTGTACAGGCTGTCATCGATGCAAAAGAGGGACTGACATCATGTTAATACGTGCCTCAGGAGCATCCATGTCCTGATTACAGGGTGTCCAGATACTTTTGGCCATATAGTGTGCATGTAGAGGGAGGGTGTGGACTTGTACATAAAAGTATAATGGGATAATTGAAATTGGTTAGCAATTTCCAAAATATTCTGTTTGATGTCAGAGACGGTTCAGTTTATGATGATAGATACATAAGATGGTTGATCTTTTTATTGACATAGGATGAAGTGGAGCAGAATCTGAGTGGTCTAAGAAAAGTCCTGCTATATGTTTTAGTTATAGAATATAAAATGATTGCCAATAAATCTATAGGGAAGTTTATCTGGGTGTGTTGCTTTCACATTAACATATTTTGGAATGGTAGTTTGCTACTATACTACATGGATATTCATTTACCAACCTCATTTAATGAACCGGTGAAGATTTGTAAACTACTTCAGATAATCTGTTTCCAGGACTCAGAAGACTGTTGAAATATGACAAAGATTCTTCAGACGTTTCACAGAGTTCCACTCTTCAGAGAATATTTTTTTCAGTATTCGAAGAAAACGATTTTCATTATTCACTTTGTATTGTTGTGAAAATATAGCATCTGTGTATATGAAGCTAGGGAATCTTCACTTAATCAGCAGGATTCCTTCATGATTTCACTTATCAGTAATCTTCTCCTTATTGCTTTTCAATACTATCAGACTCATAGATGCTTTTTCTCCCATCATCATTGGAAAGCTTCCTGAAGCATTTTCTAAAATTCTGTCCAGTCATTCTCTACTACCTTCATTAGGACTAATTTTCAAGTTTGAATTATGGGTATCATTTTTATTTCCAGTTGTAGAAAAGGAAAACTTTTTAAATGTCTATGAAAGCTTGATTTGTTGAAAGATGTGTTTTACAAAGGCTTGCAACAATGAAAATTTATCTATGACTTTATTAGTTACAGATTGTGTGACTTCCATAGCTTGAGTTATAGTCACAAAGTTCCTCAACAATTTACAGACTAGGCATCCCACTACCACCTTCAACCCAGTACATGCAGATTTCTATGAAATTTTCAGCCTTGAACCTTTTAGTATGACATACCATCTTAAGAACTGAAACAACTTTCAAAACAACTTTTCATGGTATTCCTGGCCTTAAACTCAATAATTCTTATAAGAGTGATCTAGATGCAAATGCTCCCTAATAATAATAATAATAATAATAGGAAATATTATAATAATAGGAAATATTATTATTAATTCACCCTAATAACATTTAATTAATACTCAATGTTATGATTATGAGAACTCTAAAATGATCCTGATCCTTTGGGTACTTTGTTTTTATTTACTTTTGGACTCACTTCTGTCCCTTCATAAGAAATGATCACAACCTTGGAATATTCTTTAGTCCCATCATTATTAGTTGTTTTGCTAAAAACATTTTTTGGCGTCACTCTGAGTTGGAGTTTTTGCTCCTTATGCAAATACTGAATTGTTCAGAAATTAAAGTTCAAAAAAATTGAAAAATATCCATAATAGCTGGGAAGACAACAAGGGAAAACTCGGGAGGGAAGCCATGGCAAATTTCAGATCTATGACAGAACGACATATATGATTCTAGTGAGTGTCCAATTTACCAAACTGCCATCTCCATCATGGACAAACGACACCTGTTCCACTGTCCTACCTGGACTTCAATCAACAGTCTCAAAAACATCATCAAACTATTTGGATACCATATGATTGATGATATGACCTCTCTGTCATCTGCCATAGGAACAACAACAACATATGCAGATACTATTTTGTTGGGGTTATATGATAATTGGATTAGTTTTTTTAATTTCTACCAACAAAGTTGTTTTTTGCTTATTAATAATCATTATCAAAAATTAAATTGCTTTAGTCCTTTCAGTTAAGAAACTATGCATTGCAGGAGACCTGTCTAAAGGTTTCCAAGTGAGAATAGGTTCGGTAACGCTATTGATTAGAGCACAAGCCAAGAACTATGCTTTATAATTATTAGAATATAACAAAAATTGACTTTTTTTTTTTTAAATGTAAGCATTTTGTTTTTTGATTCCTTAAGCAATTCATAATTTATTCAAGATTTTTAATTAATGTGATTCATCACTTAACTTGAAAAATTAACTTTACCTGCTTTCAAATAATCTTCATTTAATGCAAAAGTTATTCTAAACCATCCTGGTTCAGAACAAAACAACATTTTTCCTGGAATAACATAAACACCAGCATCTAAAAACTTTTCATTGAGCTGTTCTTCTTCCTCATAGGTTGCATTACGAAGATACTAAAAAGTTGATGTTTACAGAATATAAATTAAAAAAGAAATAAAGTTGATAGGGATTTCCAGAATAAAAAAATGAATAGTTTAATACTTACTAAAATGTAAGTATTTCTTTATAAACTAATAAGACTGCATTTCAGTAATAAAATTACACTGCAAGATTAAATTTGAGAAATTCAATGCACAATGAAATAAAAATCTTCTACATTTGTTTTCACAATTTACAAGTGCTTTCTTGAGATATTTCAATTATTAAGTTGAATACTATTAGAAATATATCTCTTGGAAAGCTCTTCTGAATAATATTAAGGATATATAAGATTTCTTTTTTCTTAACTAAAATCTTCTACATATGTTAATTTCCATCTTGAAAGTTGAATACAAGTGCAGCAGTTAAAATAAAAGTGCCATTTGTCTTTGCAAAGCAGTAAAAAATTATTCAATCATGGGTGGGTCCTCTTACAATGAAACTGTTAATCTTCCCCTCAGTGATACTGACCAGTATGTACTTTCAGTAACATGCAGGAAATAAACTGTTATCAGAGTAAGAGGAAAGACAAACATTTTCAGAGATATAAAAGGAATATGGAGGAAAGATCAAAGAATCTCTGCCAGATTTAAAGTGGCCAACTAATGCTGAGTGAAAAAAATGATAAAAACTTGAGCAATCAGAGAAAAATTTAAGCCCAAGGTTGTCTGATTTTGACAGTACAAATACAAGATGATACTATGACTGATATTAATTGTAAAGATTGTTAAAGTGTATGAGAAGAACTTGATCTACAAGTAGGAAGAAAGATTTTTTTTAGAGATGGAAAGTAAAGATTAAAATTCTAGGTAGGGGTAAGAAGATCTCAAAATCTTCCCCTTGGCCTCTTAAAGGTCCTATATAAAAGAATAGGCAAAATTAAAACAACTAATATAGAAAAAATCCTTTCCACAGGTACTTCTGAAATACTGTTTAGGAAGATGGCAATGCTTGTTAAAAGTTAAAGTGTCCCTCTACAGGTCTTTAGGGCATGGGAGGTCAGGCTCCCAGCATTTCGTGACCAACGGGACGAAGTTGAGGTCGGGTGGTTAGCCCGATGCCCGCCTGCTTTTAACTCCCGGAAAAGAAACCCGGTACCCATTCCACAGAGGACTGGGTAGACCATAGGACCCGTTTGGAGGTGAAAGGAGTGTGGAAAAATCCCTGCTCTCCGCCGAGGCCGGGAATGGAACCGCTACCTTCAACCCGCAGCCAAGCATGGCAATGCTTGTGGTGAAGGTGAAAATGACCATTGGGTGGCTGGATAAGATCCAGAACTACTAAAAATGAACAGACAGATCAAAGAGCAGAAGAAGGTATTATGAAATGGGTTGACAAATTGGGGCTGTATTGATCAGTGGTTACTAGAATTTCTTTGAAAAGTGGAGGAAAGGTATAGACAATGTGATCAAGATAAAAGGCATTCTGATGAAACGAATCAGGATTGACAAAGTAATTGATACAGGGGGTAGAGAAAATAATATCATCACCTGTGAAACGATACAAAATCTTTATTAGTAGGGTGTTGGCCCACCCTTCGTCTCATTTCAGCTTGTATCTGACATGGGATGGACAAATACAGGTAATGCACAATGTTCAAGGGAAAATGCAGCCATTCCTCGTGCAGAGCAGTCTCTAGTTCAGAAAGTGTGGAGGGAGGTGGAAACATAGCACACACTTTGACCTCTAAACTACCCTACAAAGGCTCGATTATGTTAAGATCAGGAGACTGAGGAGGCCAGACGAGATGTTCCACTTCATATTCGTCCTCATGAACTATGCTTGGGCACACCGAGCAGTGTGAATGGGGACATTGTTGTCTTGGAACAGAGGTCTTTTGCCAGGGAACACAAGTCTGAAGCTTAGGATAGAGATGATCACCCAGAATGCTGAGATCATGCTATAATGTCACCTTCCCATGCAGCAATACAAGTGGTCTCAGACCACGCCAAGATATTGCATTCCATACCATTCAGTGTCCCCTCCATGCTTAACAGTAGGTTGGGGACAGTAGCAGTCAACATGAAAGGCTTCTGTGGTCGTTCTCCACACATAAACATGTCCAGTGGTCTGAAATAATGTAAAGAAATATTCATCAGACCAAATGATGTGTCCTCACTGATGTATCCAGTGTCTGTGCTCGCGGCACCATTGCAGTAGCTTTAACGCATTATGCAGTGTCACCAATGGTTTTGGAATAGTCATTCTAACATGAATGCTCGTGGCATACAGTTCCTGTTGGATAATTTTGGTTGAGACAGGGTCCTGGAGATGGGTGTTCATCTCAGAGGTTATCTGGAACATCACTGTCCTGTGCTGTTGAGTCACTATCTGCTTCAACATCTGTCTATCCATGTTGGTGAGCTTTGACTTTTGCCCACTATTCTTTTCATAGATGACATCTTACCATGTTTTGTGTAGGCTAACATAACAGTTGACACAGTGCTTCTTGCAACACTCACAAGGTTGGCTGCTTTTGTCACTGAAGCTCCAGTGAGGCGCACTCCAATGATCATGCCTCTTTCAAAGTTTGAGAGGTCAGACATAAAGGCATTTCACTGCTAGCACAATTTTCATATACAACCCATACAATTGCTGCTGATAGACTGATACCTCCGCCTTCATGCCCACTAGGTGGCAGACATCTATTCTAGACGGCGTGGCTCTGCTACACAAATGAAGTATGGCCCATTTTCATTCGGGTGTTCATATTATTGTGTCCACCCCCTGTACTTCACGGCAGAGACCAAAGGACGGAAATTTGGAAACCCCATCACTCAAAAAGTTGATGAAGAAAAAAAGATAAACATCCAAAAAGCTCTGAGATTTAAACCATCAGTGACATGGCAGACCACTGCCTTGACCATTTGGCTGTGACTGAATGACAGTTATTTCGGTAAGATTGATATAGATCCCTTGAAGATATGAAAGTGTTTAACAGTTACCTTGTTAAAATTCATACAGAAATTAGGAACTTTACCAATAATAGATGATAAAGATGAAGTGAAACATATATCTTGCCTCATTTTCATACAGGACATTAGACTAATGCACATATTTCCTCATCTTTCCATTCTGATATATACACTATAATTTTTTACCTTTGAAAGGCTGCAATCACCATCTAAACTTCAACTGAAAAACCTTGGATTATAATTCAAAATAAAGAGAAAATAGGGGTTTTAAACTTCATTCCAGGTAATCTACCTCATAGGTTTCCTTTCAATGACTGCACTTACACCATTTGAAAAAAAAAATATCTATTCCCTAACACATGCTCTAAGCCAGGTAACATTTGTAAATAGATTTTAATTTTCAAACAATTATAATATGTGGTATAATAAAAACAATAACTAACTGATACCTTATCACTTAATGGAAGCTTATCAGTTCTATTTATCAAAATAGTAGGCACTGATTTGTAAGCAGAAGTAAAGAAATGAGATTCAGTATAAAATTAAAATTGTCAAAATATTAAACATTTATGTTACCTTTCTGAAATCAGCCCAAAGAACAAATCCAGCATACGATGGTCTTACAGGAATACCCATGCTGCATAATCTTTCACTTGCAATATTGTGAGCAATTGCTAAGCGACGATAATTTGTTGGAAAATAAATTTCATCATACCACTCTAAATCAGAAACATCCAACAAAGATAGTATTAATATAAACCAAAGATTTATACTTTTGGATTTATAGCAGAATTTTAATTTTAAAAAACTTACAGCAGAAAAATGCATGCTATTTTTTTTAAAAAAAACAACTGAATTAAAACTAAACCCAGAAAAGTATGCAGATGTTCATAAAATTACTTCTGAATTGTTATCTTTGGGTTAAGTTAAAGTGTCCCGCTACATACCTATGTGGCCCTTGAGGTATCGGGAAATAAGGCTCCTGGCATTCTGTACTCAACGGAACTAAGTTGAGGTTGGGTGGTCAGCCAGAGGCCCACCTGCCTTTAACCTCTGGAAAGAAAACTGATATCCATTCAACAGAAGGCTAGGACCTGTTTGGAGGATAATGGAGCATGGAAAAATTTCCGCTCTCTGCCGAGGCTGGGGATCGAACCCATCACCTCCAATCTGCAGCCAAGAGACCTTACCCAAATGGCCCACGTACATTTGGGTAAAGATCATTAATTTTTCCATCAAATCTAATTTTTAAAATTACTATTTCGTTTGTGTTTTCTTTCTTATTTCTGTTTGGGTTTTGAAGTTTGAAGGACTAACGGCACTTATAGCACGATGAATGCTATGCTTGGCAATATCTACATCTTTTACAGGCTTTTTGTTTTCTTTCTTTCTTTTTTTTTTTAGAAATATCAGGTTATTACTTTTGTTAATAATATCATTTGTGACTAAGACTTACTTTTGAAGATAGACCATTATCAAACTAAATTATGATTTTTGTGGAATGTCTTTGCTTTGTTTGTTTTTGTTTTTTTTTTTATTTTTTACCAAGCTTAAACATGATACTTATTGTTAGGTAATAAAACTTTTCACTCTCATATATAAGGCCACCTGTTTCTCTCTTCTTATTGTTACATTTTATTAAATTATTGTTATTGTCATTACAAAAGTTTAGTTATGAAAAATATCCCAATTAATTAATTAAATTTTATTCTGTGAAATGATTTTCTAGATGATTATAGAATAGGCTTGAAAATATCTCTGCCATCCAGGTTTTTTTGAATCTAAACCAACTATTATAAATACAATTATTGTCAACTGTAAATAAGCATAATATTTCAATTTTTACCATTTTTAATTTCTCTTCTAATTATACTTCTAGGAGCATCAATTCTTAGTTTAGTAAGTAATTAAAACAATCCTGATGTTCTAGACTTTGATTTCTGATCTTTTTTTTTTTTTTTTCATTAGGTTTAAAGTTTTCTTAGCTTCAGAGCCTATTATCTGTTCTTTTCAACTATAATTTTCACTATTGAGAGCAACTGAACCCAGTCTCAACCCAATATCCTTTGGTAAACCATAAGAAGGATGATTTGATATCAATACTATTGTTACCTACTCTATATTAATATGGAAGGTAATGCTCAGCCTTCTCTATACCTGGCCTTTCCTTCATGATTTAACCTGTGAGTCAGAATCCATGTAATCAAATAGCCATATTCCCTCCTCTAAGGCAAGGTAAAAACAGACAAGAGGTTGTTGTTATTTGAATAAGAAAAAGAAAACAGCACCTGAACAAAAGAAGAAATTGCCTTTCTGATTTTAGATTATGGGAAGGAATTGGGAACATCAGAAAGGCAATTTCTTCTTTTGTTCAGGAGCTGTTTTCTTTTTCTTATTCAAATATTCCTCCAGCACATTAAATTTCTTTATTAGGTTGTTGTTATTATTATTATTATTATTATTATTATTATTATCAAAAAAGCTTCAAACCATGAGTTTCCCCAGCTAAAACAATATGGCGGGGCAAAGGCCAAAAAAAAAATTTCCCAAAGTAAAAAAAAAAAAAAAAAAAAAAAAAGTTATTATTATTATTATTATCATTAACATCTGTGTAGAAAGTCCCTTATTTTAATTGTTACAATGATTAGGAATGAATTAGGAGTAACATAATATTGATACAATCATTTAACATCATTAAAAAAGAAATACCTAATAGAATGGCTGATCATAAATTTCAAAACAATTAAGAACTGTAACTACTAAACAGGATTATTATTACATTGAAACTCGGATAATTCGAACTTGTTTAATTCGAAATTCTGGATAATTCGAATTTTTTGCTCGGTCCCTAGAATTCTGCATTAAAATAATGTTAAAAAATCGTGGATAATTCGAATTTTATTTTGGATAATTCGAATTTTTCGTACGATTGTCCTTAAAATATTACGGTAAAAATTGTTTCTGAGACTTTTCTCAGCTAAGGTGCATTATTTATTTTAACGGTCTTTCTATAGGAAAACAAAAGCGAGGGTTAGAATGTCACTATGTGGGGATTTCCGAGGTTTTTTCTGTCCACCCTCTGTTGTTACCCTCCCCCTTCCCACACCCTTTTGGTCTTAGAGTCACGTGTCCTTCTGTGAATGATTTAATGCGGTTATATATATTTTTAGTTTTTGTGCTTGTGCTTTAAGTATTGTTTATATGCTCTTACTATGCCATTGTCAAAAGCTAAAGCTAAAGCTCCTTATAAGTCATTAACATTAGCTGAAAAGGTAGCGGTGAAAGGGGAAAAAAGCCTTAAACAGAAAGCGGAAATTGCCAAGGAATTTGGAATTCCATCCAACACGTTATCAACATATTTGAAGAACAAAGATAAAATCTTGAGCAGCAAAAATGGCAATGGAAAAAATAAAAAAAGAATGAGAGGACCTGGCAACCCAGAGGTTGGAATCATATGCTAGGACACAAAAATTGCATTCAATGAAGCAATTAAAAATATCTGCCTTTTTTTTTTGAAACTGATGAATAATTAAGCTAGTAAAAAATGTTGATTTAAAGAAAAAAAAATGTAGCAGTATTCTTAGATAAAGTTTATGTGTTAAATCTTTGATCGTGGAGTTAATCTTTTTTATTTATCTATTCTGTTTGAGAGAATATATGTAATTTGAATTTTTGGATAATTCGAACTTTTTCTCTGGTCCCTTCAGCTTCAAATTATCCAAGTTTCACTGTACTATTATTATTATTATTATTATTATTATTATTATTATTATTATTATT
>JAFIDM010009631.1:127161344-127173900 GCA_023159025.1 Thereuonema tuberculata | reverse complement strand
AATAAATTCATGTGAAATAGAAAAGCAAATTAATACTCTTTCGTAAAAAATTGGTGGCCCTCAAAAGGGCAGTTTTTCAACAATCAATTTTTCAGAGCGGTCTCAGCGTCGGTATTAGGCCTACAATCCGAGCTGATCGAGAAACCATTTCTCATAATAAACACCGTTGATTTCTGCGGGATAATCCCCAAGTTTTTTTTGAGCCTTAAATATACCACACGCTCCAACGTCAAATCCTTCTGAACTTCCTGCATGGATAATTATTAACCGAGGAAGAGTCGAATCGAAGGATCAAAAAGCGATGTCGCGATGAACGCTAACCCTCGCGCAAATGCGTTTCAGCTGGAGATCACAGTGTTATCGTGCCATATCGTCCGCTTCGTATGGCCAAAATTTATCCATGTTTCATCTATGTAATAAATATAACGATCATGAGAACGATAATGATGGATGTCTCGGGTTTTGCTGGTTTATTTGGTTGAAAAACATTGCGTTTGAAGACGCCATCTTAACTCAACTGTGAGGCTTCCTTGATTGGTTAATCAACTAATGACTTTAAAACTCATAAATATCTGAAATGTTGTCTTTATCTCCTTAAAATATTTACCTTGATAAATTACGACATGTTTAAAATGATAATTTCTGTTAATTGGCATTTATTTTTGACAGTATCATTATTTAATGTACGGACTACTTTTCAATGCGATGGTATACATTCGGTAACTGTTCCTGTATTATCAGGTTAGCTTTGGGAGAAGAATAGTCAACTTGTAAAAAGCAGTGAAATTCATACTGTTTACTCATCCGATGGTCAGTTTCTATCTGCTTTTACAAAGCTCACGTTGTTACAAAAATAGCTGGAGAGGGGGCGTGAGTCAGCAGCACACGAGCAACTCTTGCCTTTTCCAGTAAGCAGCTATATTTCTAAATGCGGTTTGGAAAAGGGAAGTTGTCCTAGCAACCGAGTCAACCCACAATTTCTGCACCAGCTCTTTTATTAAAAAGGAAGTTGAACTAATTGCGACAAAAAATTAATTTTATATATTTTGCTTCTGAAAACTAAGGCGGGTGCTATACACGAGTAAACACGGTACAAAATAATATATGTTATTGACAATTCACTTCATAAAGAATATCAAGCAATTATTAAGGGATTAATCATTCAGGTGTATCAACGAAATCTATTTTTCAAAAACTGAACTGCTGTAAACTGTTCGTTAATGAATGTACAAATAATGCATATTGTATGTTATTGTAATTTCTTATTCCTTGGGCATTACTATTAGTGTAAATTCAAATAATAACTTTATTTTTCAATTATCAATTTTTTCTTATTAATTGATTATTATTTTTTTCGTATTCTGAATAATTGCTGTCACTTGGTCTTCTAGGCATGATTAAGAGTTATGCTATTTCATTACAGTAGACTCCCTCTTAACCGGATTAAATGGGACCGAGGGTAAGCCGGTTAAATGAAAATCCGATTAAACCGGAGAAGTGAAATAAATTAAAGTTCGGATGTATTTGTCTTATAAATAAATACACAATTAAAATACTGCGTCATTTTATTCAATGTATTAAAGTATTATAAGTTACATATCATTAAAAAAATGAGTAACCTATTTTTGTTGAAGCCTAGAAGTTCGGCAACTTGCCGCATAGTTTCGCAACCGAGAACAATGATTTAAATGATTTCGTCACTCATTCAAAAATTACCTTTCTTTCCACCCCTTGCAACTGTATTGGATACGTTGTATCTGAAATTGTATCTGAAATACGTGCGATATTGATACTAAATAATCTCTGTGATGATAAACTCGAAAGGCATTATTGTTTATTCATCTGCAGCCTTAAGTTTCTATTTTAAAACCTTATACTCAAATTGTTTTTAGAGCTTTTACCACAAACTTTTTAGAACTTTTAGGGCATTGGTTTAACTACAAAAAGTAAGAAAAAAGTCGAAAATTGTTCACGGAGCTTTAGCAGATGGGCCTTAGAAGTGGGGCTTGACCTCAAAGTTGTGACATAGATAACTGCCGTAAATTTTCAGCTTTTGAGCTAAAACTTTTATGGGTGCTAGATACCTTTAAGAACTCGGTTGGTATTGTATTTCAACCAAATCGGATCACCCGTTCCGAAATGGCGGCCGATAGAAATTTCCAGTTTTTGACTTTTTCCTGTCTTCAAAGCCTTATCCTCACGTTGTTTTAAGAGCTTTTGCCACGAACCTTTTAGAGCTAGGGCCGGCTCTAGGCTTAGGCACAAGAGGCACCGGCCTAGGGGTGCAATGACTTTGGGGCGCCAACCTCTTAAAAAAATAAGTAATAGTATATTAAATAATATATTCTATTATGACAAAACACTTTTGTAAAATTTATAAAGCTTAACAATTTAAAATAATAAAAAAATGATCAGGCACCACATACCCTCAAGCCGGCCCTGCCTTTTAGGGCATTGGTTTAACTACAAATAAGTAAAACAAAAAAAAAAAGTCGACATCTGTTCACGGGTTTTTTAGGGGCCGAGTTTAGAAGTCAGGCGTGACCTCAAAATTGTGATGTGGATAACTGCTGTAAATTTTGAGCTTTTCAGCTAAAACTTTTATGGCTACTAGATACCTTTAAGGACTCGGATAGTATTATCTATCACTATTAATAAATTTGAAAGTGGTTCACCTTTGGCAAATACCTTTCCGCGGTGGATGCGCGACAAAGATATTTTTTTATTATGATATACCGCTTCGTAGAAAAGGGAGAGGGAAGGAGAGGACAGGACTTTCGGTTTTATATACAGTAAAACCCCGTTATTACGCTCCCGCTTATAGCACTATCCCGTTCTTTACGCTCCTTTCATACGGTCCCTGGAATTTTCTATGTAACTCTGTATACTTTTACCCTCTTATAACGCTTCAAATCCCGCTTGTAGCGCTTTTTTTATATCGGAAATTTTGTATCGAAAAGAAATGTAACACTGTAAAGATTCTTTTCTTTCCCTGGTAGGAGGGAATCTTTGAAGTGTGGGTCTGTGATACAGTAAGTTAGCGCAAAATTTCGAAGCGAAAATCCCTTTCTATAAGTGAAAAATTGGAAATTCTCCGTAAGTATGACGAGAATTCTACACTAAGTCAGAAGGATTTCGCAGAATCTCTAGGAATTCCCTCATCCAGTCTGAGAACAATCATAAAAAATAAGAATGGAATTACCAATGCAGCGAAGGGTGGTTGCAAGCGTAAAAAAGTAAAGTGTGGAAAATATTAAGATGCCGAGGAAATTCTAATTGAATGGATTCATCAGTGCCATTAAGTGGCCCAATCATTCAAGAATAGGCGCGTGAAATAGCGGGCAGTGCACTAAATCTGCTCCGAAAATATATTAGGGTTGCTCCTAGTGGTGTATCAATTGATGTTAATAGTTACTTGAACCGCATTGAAAATGTCATAATTCATAACAGTAGCACACACACACGGCAAACCACAATCAAAGATTTTTTTAATAGGAAATAAGCTCACATTTGCACTATATCTATTGCAGAATCAAGTATCTTTCCTGTAAAATGGTGTCTAAATGTTTCCCCATCTCATAAATCATTTCCCGTCTATAGCGCTATCCCGCTTATTACGCTTGTAGTTCATGGTCCCTTGACGAGCGTAATAACGGGGTTTTACTGTATGTGTAGGTACTAGCATACGGGAGAAGAGAGGAGAGTTAGTAGGGGTTAAAACCAGCCATTCCATCCGAAAATGAAAGAAATCTTTGATTTTGGATTTTATTTTTTTGGTTGGAAAGTTCATCGGTTTGTCTGTAAAAAAAGTAGGACGACACAAAAATATCCGTCCGGACCACAAACAACATATGCATAGTCCTGCATACATACACACATAGGAGCCCCAAGGATTTTGAAATGGGAATATGATGGTCATAGTCGTTCAACCAAAAAAAAAAAAAAAAATAGCGCCGGATGGGGCAGGGAGATTGTCAATGAATTTCAGTGGATCTAAAACATACCGATGGGAAAACGACCCAACGGAGAGGGAGGGGGAGGGGACGGTTTAGTAGGGGTTGAAACTCTCTCCAATGCATTCGAAAATGGAAGAAATGTAGTATTTTGGACCTGTTTTTTTAAGGCTGGAAAACCATTGTTTTGTTTGTAACCCGTCCCTCCGCCCCACTCCCATAAGGAAAAGGACCATTTTTTTCTTTTTGATTGAACGGCTAAGACCATATCATAATCCCTCCCATTCCAAGTTCCTGAATACGCCTATGGTATGCATCCAGGCCCTCCACATCAAATTCAGGGCCCTGGTATCAAATGCAGTAACAGCCCCCCCCCCTCCATTATACGGTCAAAATCATAGATTCTTAGCCAAAAATATCGCGAAAATACCACATTATTTCATATTTCTATCTTTAAACAGGCCACACAGTTATTAGCATTCTTTTTAGAGTAATGTAGTTTAACAATTACTCAGCTACAATATCTACTTTTTCCTAACCAAAAATTTAGAAAAAAGTTTAGAAAAATTCGCTCTATTTAAAGATTAAAGCAGAAAAATAGTTTATATAAAATGTAGACTTAATTATAAAAAGAAGTCCAGAAATGATAACCGAAAAAAAAATATATGAATCAGCCGAAGACCTCAGTCCGGGCCTCTTTGACGGCCGGGCCCCGGTACTGAGGGACCAACTGACCACTCCCTTGTGGGGGCCCTGTATGCATCTGTGTATGTACGCAATTAAAATAAAATTAATAAAAGTAAAAATACTAAAGATTATTATCAAAATAAAAGGTTACTTTAAATAACCACGATTAACCTAACAAAGCTATCAGTACAATATTAGCTTATCAGGTGTTAATGTACAGTTCTTTGAAAAAAAAAAAAATGCTTCAAAAGAACGCAGTTGACGTAAAGTTCAGATAATGGTTAGTTTATCAGTATAATCAAAACAATAAAAAACTACTCAACTACTATTTCATTAAAAATTAAGTTACAGAAAAATTATTAAAATAATAAATAAATAAAGCTTTATGTAATGAAATATTTATTCATGAATTATTATTATTTTTTGATAAATTTAAAATGCTCTATTGTAAAATGCACACTTTTAATTACATAATATTATCTAAACTATTTGTTTTATGACTTTATCACTTTTTAAAAATAAATAACAAAAAGGCAAAATAAATAAATAAATAAATAAATAATGAATAAAATAAAATTAAATTAAAAAAATAAATCGTTCCATATAATGTGGTCCCTCAAAAATTAAAAAATTAAATAAACAAATAAATTACTTTGAACGGAACATGTTTTCCTGAATAAAAGGCTCTGGTTTTCTTTCTACTCCTGTCAAACGGAAAACGGAAGGCATAATCATTTTACTTCCCCAAGGCCGTTAAAGCGACTATGGAATTCTGTTCGCAAACGGAATTTTCGCGGAAGCTTGTTATATTCAATGTCTTATGACAAAACACCTTACCTTAGGATTTGTTTCTTTATTGTAGGGATTTTCTATGCATCTGATTAAATTTGTCGTCAGGAAATCTTCTGTAGCATTAGTAAATCGGCCTCTGTCAGAGAGTATCGATGACTCCGTAGTTTTGGACGCCATCTTGTTAGTGAAATGCGCGTTGGATAAATTATGAAGACTGTTGGGTCTGATAGAAATACAAAGAACTTTAGTGAATTATTCTTTGCATTTTTCTTATTCAAAAAAATAATAAATACACAATTTTACTTAAACAGTTTTTTTCTTCGTTCTTGAGGGAAATTAGAAACACTGAAATTTCTGCAATGTAAAGAGCTTCATTTCAGTGTACTATAGATATGATAATAATCAGTGGCTTATTTCAGCCCCCAATTCCCTCCCGAAATTTTCTCCACATCCAAAGTGTATTAAAGATGTTGTAATTATAAATAATTCTCAGAAAGTTAGAAATTCTTATTTATCTATTATTATTTATTTTTATTTTTCTATTATTATTTAATTTTATTTTTCTATTATTATTTTTATTATTATTAAAAACAAATGAATAGATAAATGAAATTAAATAATTTTATTTATCTATTCATTTGTTTTGTTTTTAATTTAATATGCCAGAAATGTCATATTTTAATTTCAGAGCGTTAAGAGTTTTACTTTATTTTTCCTTAAAGCTGATCACTTTTCTATTGAGCTTTTTAAACAGGTGTTTTCCGTTATGTCAGAGATTTGAGGTTGAGCGAGATCCTAATCAAGCTTGGATTTGCGAGGTCCCTTTTACTTATAAGTTTATATAAAGCGCGAGGGTCCAATAACTTCTTCTGAGCCTCATACTATTTAACTGGAAAAAGAAAACCTGATGTCTTCACCACGAAGATATGTTATATAGGCAAAAGTCTAGGTTGCGTATGCCTAAAGCCGGCTCTATCAAAAATAAATACTCACCATTAACGTTTTAATTCCTTTGATTAGCGTCTTTTTTATTTCAGAAGTAGCTGTTGTAAAATGACAATTAGGCAAATTATAATGGGGAGAGATATATACTAACCTGGTTCTTGCTGGACTAAAATACTGAATTATGTGGCTAAGCTGCTTGTCTAAAAATTAGAGGAGCCGGATTCAGTCTCGGGTGGATATCGGGGATTCTTTTCTTTGGTTACTTCTCCTGTGATATGATCCAGAATTCATCTAATCCTAGATGAAATGAGTATCGGGCTTCGTATCCGACAAGATCAAGACGGGCCTTCCCAAATGAACTTCGTCTTGCTCTCCTGATGATCGCAGGACCCGTTTTTCTTGCGCTGCTCTGTCCTCAAAGAAGGGTTTGATGCTGTAACCTTTCACTACTACTAATTGACCAAATTTCGTTATATGTTCGTAATCTTTAATTTGATAGCTTCAGCCCTTTAAAAAGTAAAAGAAGAAATAGTACTTTAATTTGAAAATTCCATTTAAGTATTCCTGAGTTTCATAGAATTTTCTTTAATTTCTTAAAGTAGGATTTCTTTTCTTGCTCATTTTGTGTTGATGACCAACGTGCAAGAAAAGTTTTTTACATTAAACTAAACTAAATTTTTTACCTCTCCCTCATTTGAAGATTCCTGGCAACACCGCTTGCTAATCCTTGGAAATTTGTTTTTTTAAAGTTTAATTTTATATATAACAGTATATAGGCCTAAGAAGACAAAGGGAGATTATAAACAAATGAATAGTTAAAAAATTAGTAATGTAGATATAAGAGGTTGATTTTTTTTAATTCCAGGACAGCCTTCGTAAAACAAAAATTAATAGAGGAAATGTAAAATTTATTATTAAACTGCAAAGTAATTCTCCTTTGCAGTTACATTTCATCCAACCGTCGTATAACATTGCAATATTCTTCAGTGGAAGACATTTTGTGGTATCTGTCTCAGTGCTGCTGTTGTTGCCTCAATAATCTCTGCACGACTGTTAAAAGTGCGTCCTTTCAGCTGGAAAGAAATGATAGTCACAACATGTTAAATCTGGAGGGTATGCAGGATGGTGTAAAACAATGGTTCCCATTTGGAAGATGCGCAAATGATCAGTGAGCAGGTGCGTTGTTGTGTTGCGCGATCCAAGAATTGTTTTGGAAGAGATGTTGTCACTTACATTTAATGGCCTCACGTAGACATGTCAGAACACATATTTTTGGTCGGTTCTTACCAGGAAACAGTCACATCTTGGATTGTCGTTTCCTCTGAAGATCGTGTAGGAAGCACCAACTTTGATTGCCCGTAACAATTTGATTCAGTCGGTTCTGACCGTTGTCCCCTGAGAAGGGGAATTATTCTGAAGGACAATAACAACATTTTATATTGCCTCTAGTAAGTTTGGGTTGGGACTGCACGAAGTTTTACAAAAGGGAATGCGTGAAATTTACTTTACAGCTTTGATATACCACGGAGTATCATCGTCACAAGTTGGGAGGGGTAAAGGAAGAGCCAAATACACGGCATGGGGTGTGGGGAAAGGAATTAGAGTTAACTGTGAAGTGGAGGTAAAAAGGAAGTGTTACTGTGGATAAAATAAAAGAATTAGAGGAGGATGGCATTGATAATGAAAACAAGGAGTTAACTGAGGCAGAAGAAAAACCTTGTGCAATCTTAACCTAAATCTCACTTTTAATTTTAGGTGGAATATTTTGTCAATATTCTTCTAGTAGTTTTCATTTTAAGACAGTTGGTCCAGAATTAAAGAAATCAGTCTCGTATGTATCAGGTGGGAAACCTTTAAATGTCGGTTTGGAGTGAACAAATTCAAAAACTGTTTTTGAGTGTCTGGTGTAATTTTTATTATTCAAAATAGGCTCCATCTGCATCTGTACAATCTTGCCAACGCTGTCTTAAGCTATAAATTCCTTTCTTGCACATATCCGTGGTCGTCGTTTCAGGAATCCTTCGATGAGGCAAAATCTCATATCTAAATTCCTGAAGTTTCCTGTAGGTGTATCTTGCCATATGCGGTCTTGCATTACGTGAAGCAAAATGGGATCTTTTCGATTGACCAGTGTAGGCTGTATCTTTCCTAGCGTCTGGTGCAATTCAGTCAATTCTGACACGTACACCTCTGCTGTAATGGTTTGTTCCCAGGGAAGAAAGTTCCAATGGATAATTCCAGCCGTGTATCACCAAACGGTCAAAAGAATTTTTCGTGGGTGAAGAGGCAGTTTAGGAGTTGCTGCCGGTGGCTCGTTCTTATCCAGCCAAGATGATTAGGGCTTCCTATTATCGTACATAATCTACTCTTCTATGCAGGTTACAATACTGTCCAAGAAAGGCTCTTTTTCTTCGCGAGGATGTAGTGAAGAACAAATTGGGTAAAGCGTAGCATTGTTTCCTTCTGTGAGTTCATGGGGTAACCATTTCTGCACTTTGCCAAGTTCTTCCAGGCGGCGTAAAATTGTTGTGTGAGATACCCCTAGTTTCTCAGTCATCTCCCGTGAACTTTGATGTGGGTCAGACTCGATGAGTTCTTTCACCTCCTCGGCTGAGATCACTTTTTCATAGCGTCCTCTAGGAGCATTCTTTACATTGTAATCTCCATCACGGAATTTTTGGAACCAATGCTGCACTGTCCTTTCGCTTACATGCTCTTCACCGGAAACACTACATATGTTCCCCTCCACTTAAGCTGTTCCCCTCGTAACAACTCATAAAGCATCACTTCTCGAATATCCAACGTCTCCATATTTTGATTCAACTCACAAAACAGGACACAGAATACAGAAAGAACCTCGTGACCAGTTTACCAAATGCAGTAGGGGTGATCCTTCAACCGACATAAGTACACATCTAAAGCATGCTTTAATTACTTTCCTAGAAGTGGTGATATTTGCAGGTCAACCAAACCGACATTTTAGGGTTTCCATCCTGATAGTATTTTAACTATTCATTTGCTTATAATCTTCCTCTGCCTTATTTATATTCAAAACATTTTATTGTTTTCCTGCATTGGAGTACTAAAGGGGAGGTTGGACATTTGTTCTTAGTTGGAAAGTTCGTCGGTTTGTTTATCCCCCCAATTCAGAAAAGGACTCGAAGTTATTATTTTTTTTTTTTTTTTGGTTGACGACTATCATAACCCCTTTCATTTCAAAATCCTTGGTACGCCTTTGCCTTCCTGTATTTTGTTCTATATTTGAACTATTCATTGATTACTTCATCATTTGTATTTCTGTATTTCTTGTACAGTGCAACTTGGATAATTCGAACGTCTTTAATTCGAAATCGTGGTTAATTCGAAGATTTCTCTTAGTCCCTTGAATTTCTTATTAAATCAATATTAAAAAATCGTGGATAATTCGAAGTTCAACTTCCTTAATTTGAAGTTTTTTATAAAAAATTTCGAACCATAACGACTTTTCGGCGTTTAAGAATTCGACACGTGACAACTGAAATCTACTTCCCGCCACCGTTCGACACGTGACACTTCAGATGCCATTCGAGCTTTCTGCTGTCAGTGTCACCATGTCTTTCAGTAAACCACGCATGTACAAGAATTTAACATTCGCTGAAAAGGTTGCCGTCATTCGCGATGTGGAAAAGGGTGTGAAGAAGAAATGCCAAATCGCCAACGAGTACGGGATAGCGCATATGGATAATATGTGGCTTACGTAATATAAATCTTATTTTGTTTACATACATATAGTGTTTAAATCTTTCATAGCATGATCTTTCTGAATAAATATTTACTTATTGACAGAATAATCTTTTCAAGCATTCAGTGGACCTGAAATTAAAGTTAAAAGATGTAACTTTTTTAATTCGAAAACTTGGATAATTCGAAGTTTTGTAGTGGTCCGTTCAGCTTCGAATTATCCAAGTTGCACTGTATATAGCAACTCCGATTTAATACTGGATATCAATAACCAATTAACAACATTGGGCGCTTTCATACAGACCCGTTTAGACCTCAGGCTAAAAGTTTTGAATGTAACACCTGAGTATAAAAGAAAAGAAATGAATTATATATGATACATTTGAAAATATTATATTCTTAAATATAAGTAATATGATATTTAGTTCGATTCCTTTTTCAACGTAGTCAATAACAATAAAATATACGTTTGGGGTCGTCCATTAATTACGTGAGGTCAAAAGGGGGAGGGGGGGGGTCCGGCAAAATCTCACCAAGGGGGAGGGGGGGGTCCAAATTTTTTATAAAACACCTCACGTAATTAATGGACGGCCCCTTTTTACAGTTGTAAGTCTTAATTCTGAGTCTGTTCTGGCTTTAAATTTCAAATGTACTTAGATTTAGATAGTTGTTTATTACTATCTCAATATTTTAAAACCCAATTTATTTTTATTTTTGTAATCTGTTTACTATAAAAAAAGAATAGGAAACATTTCAATAGGAAAAACATTTCTACAGAAACAGTTCATAATGCGATTTCAATTTGAATTATTAATTTAAACTAAAAACGCTTTGAATTTTCTTAGAATAACAGAATCGATATCTTTTCTGTATGAATGAAAAAGCAATCAGATGTACTTTACAATTTTAGAAGATTTATTATTTAATTTTGTTTCTATTACTTCAGTATTGAATGTAATATTGCGTAAGCCAAAGTATGGGTCACGAGTCAGGTAAGCAGCCGAGAAACGAATGTAACATTTCTTCAAAGGGCAATGACCAAAGTTAAGATTGTTGTCATGATTGATAACTTTGATTCCAGATAATGATAAGCATTTCTTACCTTGATCCTGTTTTAAAGCATTAGAAATTTTGGTCAAACTCCAACGTTATAAAACAGGATTGCAATAAAGCTTACTTATTATTATCTAATGTCAAAGTTGTCAAGCAGGACTACGGTATTTATTTAGATCATTGTCATTGTAAAGAAAATCCATATGCTACAACTATTATTTTTAAAGATACTCGGTCTCAATCTAGAAAACTGTACTGCACTAAAAGATGACAAGAATATCATCTTGTCATCTATATATATTGTGATGAGTTTTATATTTGTATTTATATATTTATTTCTATTTATCCAATGTATTTTATCTTTACTTATTCGTAATCTCTTGTATTATTTCAAATCCCAACCGTTAACGGTTATTCCTGTTTTGTTTACTTTTAAATCCCAACGGTTGGAGGGGCTCCCATCATGCACCTTAAATTTAAATCTTTCCGTTAATTTCTCTTATCATTTAAAAGCACCAATCATTTTAAAGCCCACCAGCCAATCAACACTCATGTAAATAAACTTATATAAACCCTTGCACACTTGTAAATAAAAAGAGAACCTATTCAGATCTATCATCAGTCTTGTTCATCCTATTTCCACGAACCAGGGCAACGAATAAATCACCACAATATTAAACATTAGAATAAATATTAGAAAGAGGGAGAAGATTTGTAAACGATTATAACAAGACTTAATCAATTTTTACTTGCAAAGTACTTATTACAATTTAAATTTATATTTATATTTCTTTTATCAGTTAGAGATGACATAATTAGATGTTAATTATATTTTGGTAAACAATACATAATTTGAACAATTTTGCCATTTAAAACCATCATTAATGGGACACGAGGACAGCCGTTTCGTATTCATTGGCCTCTTCAGTTGCAGTCAAAGATCACCAGCTCAGAAATTACAAACAGTGGCGTAGCAACGCCTTGGAGGGCCCGGGGCGGGAGTTCCATTATTAAGTAATAACCAAAAAAAAAAAAAAAAGGAAATAAGCTGGCTGGTGGGGCCCCTCCCAGACGGGGGCCAGGGGCGAACCGCCCCCCCCCCCCTTGCTACGCCACTGATTACAAACAACTATCATTTTAATGATAAGTTACTTAAACTGATTATTTTAAGAAAGAATTTAGTAATGAAATAGACGAATATAAGATTAACATTAATAAAAAAGATTCATAAATGATACAATTTTTTTTTTTATATATATATATAAGCCAGATTTTTGGTCATTTGCCTAAAGAGGGAGGGTTGTAACCCTCCCCCCTCCATTGCATCCGAAAATGGAAAAAAAAAACCAACAAAAAAAACAATCTAGGATTTTGTACTTGTTTTTTTGTTTTGTTTGGAAACCCCC
>JAFIDM010009631.1:127111516-127158313 GCA_023159025.1 Thereuonema tuberculata | reverse complement strand
CCCCCCCCCCCATCTTCCCGGAAAGGACACGACTCTTTGTTGTTGTTGTTGTTGAACGGCTACGACCATCAGACACCACTTATACTCATTTTTGATGCTTTATAATTTCAAGCGCAACTGTATTCTTTAATTTGCTTGCCACTAAACTGTGGGCTGTTTGGATCGTTCAAACGGAGGAAAATCAATGAGTACGAAACAACTGTCATGAGATCCCTTTGGTGATAGATGTAAATGGTGAAATTATGCATGTTTTGAATTGTTTAATAATATTGTAATCTCTATATCAGCAGATAGAAAAGAGGAACTTTTTTTTTTTTTTGCAGTGTTTATAAATTATCAACATTAAACACTCGGTAGAAGCGTTTAATTATCACAATTTAATTTAGGATTGTTATTTGATTAAATTCAGTTTGGAGTTCTTGGAAACCTACACTATTAACAAAATTGAACCATGTGTAGGTTTTGTAATTGAAATAAACTGCAAACTAACTAATGCAATTCTAACATTAACTTATTTATATCAAAATCAAATTACTCTTGAATAAGAAATTTACTCTGCATCAATGCATTATTGTTTGACCTTCAAAAGGGCACAATTGATGGCCTTCAAACTAGTGAAGTGGCCTTCAAACTAGGTGTTGAAGTATTAAGAGAGATCTAATACTATGATTAAGCAGTTAAATACGAAATGTGATGCATTTGTAGATTAATGCCTAGTATTTTAGCACATATTGAAAAGTGACCAATCGAATGGGTTCAAACAAAAAATCTGTCAGGGCAGACAATATGACAAAGTTCCTTAATATGAAGTTCAGATCAGTGCATTATTCTTTGTATTACATAGAGCTTAGTGTTTTAGCTTATTTTATTCTTTATTGAAATTAATCTGAAATAAATAAAAAATATCTAATCAGGTATGTATTTGTTTGTTTTTTAATTTCAGGCATTTTTTAAATTTAATTTGAAAAAAAATATCGAAGCAATTGATTAGGATGTCAAAATATAACTCATAACTTTCTTATCTTATTATGATTAAGATCTATAACTACAAAGCAACATAATATATATATATATAAAGATCGGTTATTATGTCTATCCTTCTTTTGGAATCTAGCATACGGGAAATTCATAAAACTCGCGTCAGTGGTGACGGATTATAATACAGGTGGAGGGAGGTGTTTATGGTGGTGGATTTTAGGACTGGAAACTGCATTTGGTGCGGGGATTTATCAATTTTGGTGAAAATCATTTTTGAGACTTTTTAAATATGGAACCCACGTCGGACAGCATCATGTGCGTTTTGTGCAAAGACCGCAAAAGTGGTCAATTTGTTGATGTGAAAAGGGGCCTGGATACTTTACGCCGGATGAGTAAAGGTACCCTTCCGCTCACTTGCTGCAGCAGCAGGTAGGGGAGGTGTCGCTGCGCAGCAGCTGGGCAGCAGCTGCCGCCCACTGCTGGGGGGTATTTTCTCCCTTCTTCGACCACAGTAGGGGTTGCAAAACTGATCAATTCAGTCAACTTGGACAAGAGACAATACGTAGCAATTTTAGGAATATGATTAAAAACCAATATTACTTTAGAATAATAATTTCCGATGTATCTATAAAGTTATTTTAATTTGAAATCTGATGATTGAAGTTTATAGTTCCATGTATAAAGATTAAAAAAAAAAAAAGAACAACATTTTGATTTATATTACATTTGCTATTTACAAAAGATTATTTTTTTTCCTATAATTTCGGAACAAGTATTTGCTAATGGTTCTTATTTGCAATTTATAAAAGATTATTTTTTTTCCTATAATTTACGAACAATTTTTTGCTAATAGTATTCCTTTGTGATTAAAAAAAGAGGGACTGGAGGAAACATATCTTCTCATTTTATGTGAATACATAAATAATTAAATGTTATTTTTATTTAATATAATCGATTGAAATAACAAAATAAATATATAGATTATTAAAGAAATATCATATTCATTAACTGAACGTATTTTTTTTAAATTTTGAAATATTAAACATGCATTTGTTTTCATCCATAAACTTTCTTCTGACCACTTGCTGCATGCAGCAGCCAAGATGGTTGCTCATTTTTTCCTTCCTTTTCGACTGCAGCCCTTCTGCTGCTCTGACGTCACGTGCAGCAGCAGTGAACGGAAGGGTTTGTATTGAAAATAGAAGGGACAACAGAGGGGCAGTCAAGGTTGCCGCTTAAGGGCTGCAGTCGCTGCTCTGCAGCAGTGAGCGGAAGGGTACCTTAAGGGTACACTCGTTGCGTTCCTACACGCACTGACGGTGAAGGTGCACAGCAACCGAAACGAAGCAGTCGCCTAAGCTGCACGAGTGACGTGTTTGATTTTAAACAGAAATGCATGTTTTGTGGACAGAACATTAACATTTGCGACAAGGAAAAGCATCCAGACCGCCAAGTACCGTTTAGAATTGATTGTGATGTATATACGATACATACTATATGTGCAGTAGCTGCAAATCGAGCTGATTCATGGGGCGAAGAAGTTTCTCGAAGATTGTGCACTGAGCATGACCTAGTGGCTACTGAGCCTCGGTATCACCGTGACTGCTACGCGATGTTTTGCCGGATAGGCTCGTGTCAACCTACCTACCAACTGAAAGTGTTTTCAAGGGCAGGTAATCCGTCATCTCGCGGTGAATGCACTGAAGACCAGGGCAAGCTAAAGGGTTACAAAAGCTTTGTGATTACCTTGAGAGCAATGATGAGTGCCAGCACACATTCCGGGAACTCATTGACTTCATGAAAAACACCTTCCCTGAAGAGGAACCGTACAGCGAAAAGCATCTAAAGAAAAAACTACAGAATTTCTACGGGGAAAGTATCAGTATTACCCAGCAGGTTGGAAAGAATAGAGTCGTCTGCTTCACAGGGAGAGCACATCAAGAAGTTATCAATGAAGCGTGATATAGAGAGAGGAGGAGCGATGAAACAGAAGAAAAGATAAGAATTGTGGAAACCACGGCGAGAAATACGGTCCCAAGTTTACGACTGTTCCACCTATCCAACAGTAGAAAAAATATCCTCTGGAAATGAGGATTTGATCCCAACCGCTCTACAACGCTTTCTGAAAGTTGTTCTTCAAACTCGGAAACCATTCGATGAAGACACCGCAACGAAAAGACACTGTATTCGATAGTTGCTGCTGCCCGACCATGTTCGTTCGTTTCTCCATTACAACTTGGAGTAGGAATCACCCTTCATCGACAATATGGCTCGAGGCTGTTACTTGATTTGCTTTCCAGACTTGGTGTACGTGATTCGTACTCAGAAACGATTCGTTTTGAGGCTGCTGTTGCACAGAACGCTGAGCCATCAGTGGATAAAGATGCATTCGTACAGTTTATATTCAACAATGCTGACCACAACATGAGGACTTTAGACGGTCACAGCACCTTTCACTCCATGGGAGGAATAAGGTGCATAATGCCTTCAAAATCCGTTCAAACAAGCGATCCGGTCCCAAGAAGTAACCAATCACTTCCGACAGCAGAGTTGGCGTCTCTGGGTTCACTTGAGTTGGTACCCTACAAAACCCCACAATCGGGACAGCACTCATCGTTGCGGAAGACATCAGCGCTGATCTTCCAGAACTTGCCTCAGCCAAACAAGCTAATCTCATTGATATGCTGTGGATCTGGGGATACCAGCTCCAAGAAACGCCAGGACCTGGCTGGAATGGATTTATGGACGCGGTAACTTCTAAAGAAGAGTTCAAGACAACCAAAGTTCTGTTGCTGCTTATGCCAGTATTTCACGCCTTGTGTTATGAAGTCTTCTTTGATTCATTTTTTTGTATGTTACGATAACATTTATTATAATATTCGTTTGTCGCATTTAAATAAATATTATTCTTTCTCCGTAATTGGACCTAGGGGTTTTATAGTGACTGCTCTCCACTAATGATCGGCAACTGACCGAGAAACAGCTGTTTGAAGATGTCACTACTGCACTTATAAACACTAGGTCCACCTTTTAATGTGTTTAAGCATTTTTTAGGCGCTTTTTATTTAACTGACGAGCATAGAAAATTCATAGAGGCCAACCGAGACTGGAACATGAATATCTATTCTTTTACTTTTATTGTGAATTTCTTGTTTTTTTTGTTTATATTTGGAGGTTCCATTCTTTTCCCTTCCTATTCCCATAATTGGAATCGGAAAAAAAAATTCTGAATTAGAATAAAAAAGCTTAGAATATAATTTTGAGTCAAAACAGGCGAATCCCTTCGTACATTGTCTGTAATCAAGATACATCAAAAACTATTAATTTTAGGAAGCTGAAATTGTACTAGTAAGTTTAGACTAATAAAATTAAAATTCTATTGATTTTAATATATTTCGATATTGTATATCGAAGCAGGTAAGCAGCAAAGGGCGAAAAACTGCCAATATATGTTGCTATTAAAACTATAATCCTAAAGCAAAAAAACTAGTATCTTAGAATGCTTTAATAGTTAATAGGTAGGCTGATGTTAATTAGTAGAGACTGAATTATAAATTGGACTTAGCGTTAAAGATGCCATAACCAAAAATCACTATTACATGATGTTAACTAAAGCGTCGTTATAGCGATAAATCCAGACATTATTACCTTATTAAGCGGGAAAACTAAATTAATGAGTGGTTTAAACCATTCACTGACTATTTGAAGAATTATTTTTGAGTCTTATCATACGGCGGGTATTCGAAAATTTCCACAACAACTGCATTTTTCTTGTATTTAGTAAATTTTCTAAAAATTGTTAGATTTTGAAATTACTGAAACAATCGTATATTGAAACTGAATCTTTTCTATTTTATCCGACCATCTTTATGATTTGTCATGATCTTATGTTTATTATTTTTATACGTCTACTAATTTTACAAATAAAAGGGAAATAATATTTTTTTAAATTTTATATGTGTGGAAATATAGTAGAGCAATTGGCTTCAGTATACACTTGGCTTTGAGGTCGAAAAAAACAAGTCCACCCTTCATCTGTGATCACGAAAACTCAAGATATTTTTGAGGGTTTGCTTCCAAGTCATTTTCGTAAAAAAACCAAAACAAACATTTTTTTTTTCCTTTTTGAAAATATCTGCAATTAATTAATATGAAGCTACTTCTTTATACGGCTACCATTATATAGAACCATTAACGTAGCTACTGTGTTTCTTATTAAATATTTTTCATGAAAGTGTTGAAAATTGATTCGGTACTTTTTGGCAACAAACCCTTCATTAATAGTTGAAAGCTCAAATTTAAAAGTTAAGGGTAAGCCTACCAATGTGAACTCTTTATTGGTTAGTATTAAGTTATTATACTCGCTTTATATGGTTATTGTACAATCAGTACTTTCTTCTAAAGTTCTTGGCAAGAGCTTAATAATTATTTTTTTCATTAACAGAGGGCGGCAGCAGCATTAAAACAAAAGGCATTGTTTAAAAGCACGTGACTTCGAACAAAAAAGAAAAATATTTTTTTGCTTCCATCAGTGTAAAGATATACCATTTCTTTTGTGGTAGATAGGTAAGCAAATGATTCCTTTTCTTAAGGAAAAAACCTTATTTCTCTTTTCGAACTGATTAGTGTCAAGATAATCTTGATATTAATGTGGGATACTGAAAAGGAATACTTCGTCAGCATTCAATATATCCGCTGAAAAGGCCTAAATGTTTCTTTCACCGCACCGATGAAGACGTATTGTCTGGAAATTCTAGAAAAATCATAGGCGACTCAAAAAAAAACAAAAATGTCTCAGGCAATAAGAAAACATATTTTCCAAAACTGTTTAAATATTCCAACAAAATATATTACCTAGATATCGGTATCGGCGTAAATAGGAGTGCCTCACATACGAATTCAAATCCATATTCAGTGTTGGATATTTGGATTAACGGAATGATATAGGGCAACACAAAAACACTGATTTACCGTACGAACAGGTAATGTATCTCCACAAGAAAACAATATTTTGTATGATCACATTCCCAGACAGTGGATTCTGTTCTTTTCACAAATGGAACTGAAATTTACTGCCCTTAAAAGAGTGGTTTCATGCTTCGTAAAGATGAATTGAGAGATAAAATCATATATTAAATGAGAATTTAATTTTTAATAATAATAATTTTATTTTTTACTTTATACTTATTAAATTAAATATAATTAATAGATAGTATTAAAGTTTATGCTAATTCTTTACTAGTCAAGAACATTCCAGAAGAGAGAATACTTTGACCAGCTGCAAATCTGTAATAGGCCTATTCTAATTTTATTAAATAAAATGTTCGCAGTGTTCCAATAAATATTTAAAACTGAATTGCGATAATTAAATTTTGTTCCAATTTTAATCATAATATTTGACGATTTAATAAAGAATCCTGGAATAGAAAGAGCAATCAAATATTTTTTTTTTTTAGCAAATACTGTCAAAAATAATTTTTTTGATCGTTGTGCAGGGATTTCAACTTCATTACATGGCAATACACTTGGTCCAAAAAAATTTCCCCAGTAAGCGTTTGACTCAATTTTAGCTTATGTTAAGTTCATTAATTAATTATTGACTTTTCTTGCTTCAGCACTTGAACTTTGATGCAAACTTCTGTAGATTAACATACAGTATACTTGATATCTCGAAGTCGAAGGGACGCTAAAAAAAATTAGAGATAGTGAGTTTTCCAGATAACAAGGTCATAACCAAAACATAAAAACTCACGTAAAATCACAAGATACGGAATAATATTCTAAAAATTAGTCTTGATAGATGAGAATAAGTATAAATATGTAATGATAGTTGATAAGTCTAAATACAGCAATGATAATTTTAATTTTTAAAAGTAGTCGGAAAATAATTATAGTAAATTGAAAAGAACTAGTAAAATACAATGAACTTACATTGCTAGAATTTCTTAAAAAATACCTCTACTTGCTTCGACACAACTGAACGGCGATTTTTCCGGAAAAATTCATTTTTTACTTCGAAAAATATTCGACATAACAAGGTTTTGAGTGAAAACTCTTCGACATAAGAATTAAAATTAACATTAGATGAATATGTAATATCAAGGGTAAAAATAATTTTTCGACATATCAAGGTTTTCGAGAGTATACTGTATTTATGAACTTTTGAAGTGGTTTTACAGATCATGGGAAAGAAAAAAGACATTCTCCAAGGAAGCAAGGAATGATTTTGGGACTCAAAGCTGAAGGAATCTCGAATAGGAAAGATGCTAGGAAATTATCAATTGACCGCAAAACTGTGGAAAATATATTGAAGAAACAAGCTGAAACTGGAAAGTCAAGTTTGAGGTACAAATGTGGTCGGAAGAGAATCTCCAGTCCGAGATTGTGCATGGCAATGAAAATGATGGCAAGCAAGACAAAAAACTGCATTCAAGGCAGATTGCTTTTAAGATTGAGCAGAAGTTTGAGACCTCAATTTCCCATCAAACAGTGCAAAGACGCCTTTCTGATCTCACCCTTAAGAAGAAAAAATCTGCAAAGAAAGCCCTCCTAACAAAAAAGCATGTTGAAGAAAGAAAAAGGTTTCTCGATCTGGATCAACAGTGGACATCCGAGGACTGGAAGAGAGTGATTTTCTCGAATGAAAAGAAATTTAATGTGTAAAAATTAAGTAAATATTGTTGTACCAGTAGAGCAGAGTTAATTGAGAAAATTATTCACATCAAGTACCATGAAATCGAACCTAGTGCATGTGAAAAACCTGTCGAGTCAATGACACATCGAATTCAAGCCCTTAAAAAGGCACGAGGTGGACACACAAAATATTAAGCCAAGTTGATTTTGGTGTAATTTAAATTTGATGTATTATGTTCTGTACAACTTAATTCACTTAAAAAAAAAGTTCAATAAACCAATGAAATATAGCCTCTTTGTTGTTGTTTTGACATACGTTAAGTAAATTGTAGGTGGGGATATTTTTTTGGACCCAACTGTATAAATTACAAATTTCGTTTATTACAATAAGGATTCCAATTTCCATGGCAAATCGTATGGAAACATTACTTTTTGTATTTATAACATTACAGTTTATGGCTTTCGTTGGATTTTTCTGTTTTTCTTTTTTTTTTTAATAAAAATTGATAGATATTTTCTCTAAATATATACTCTTTTCATCTTCAGTTCTTCAATAAACCAAAGGAGGAATGGAAATAAAACGTCTCATTGACGGTTTACGAACCGCACTGCGAACACTGTAGGTTTGCCACCTGAACTGTATTTATTCTCAAAAACTATGTCCCATTCATGAGTCAGTTGTCCCGTTTAATTATTAAAGGACATTTCAAAATGAAGGAAAAAAAAAAAACGGCCAGGAATAATAAAAATTACAATTTTTACTTTTAGTTTAAGAAAAAACAAAACAAATCTTGCCTGTCAAGCAAAAATATTTAAAATTAAAAGAGCTATGTGTAAGATCATCAGTTGATGAATCATCATAGTTTTTTACAACAGGATAAGAGTAATCCCCCCCCCCCCCAAGACAAAAGAAAAGCACATGAAATCTGTCTCGTATTTTATAGATGGCGCTTATATCATTGTGTATATAAGGTAATATCCATAATACTATTCAAAAAGGTAATTAATTTCACCATCATTAAATGCATAGGTTAAATCACAATAAACTTTATTTACGTCTTATTACATTATTTATTTGCATAAATGTTTGCAATGTCTGCTTGGGAAAAATTAGTTATCAAATTAATAAAAATATAATTAAAATGTTACATTATGGCATAAAAATTATTTTCATCCATGAATTTCATGGCATACTTGTGGCCATTTCCGCGGCTTATTAGTGCCGCTGCACGAATTTTGGAAGAATCGCGCGTAAACGTAAACGGAAATGGATGGATGGATAGGGGAAACGGAAGTTAAGTACATTTGAAATGAGCATGCGCTTCCTCGGTTATTAGCAACATGGCGATGCTTACCAGTATTGAAATCCCTTTGAGGGATACTGATGAGGTGATTGTTCAACAGATTTTACTTATTTTTATTCTCTGATCCAAGTATATATTTAATTTTTTAATGTTTGAACGAGTAATATGGTCATTAAAGACTTTGATCGTATTAAGCCTCGTGACCATCGTATCTTACATTCGCTTCTTTATTTGTTGACGTTTTAAATTTATTTAATTTCCTGTTATGGCAAATGAAGCGGTTTCATTGTAGTTATGTATAAGTAAACAGTGAAAGTTTAATAATACCAAGCAAAAAAAAGTCATGATTATTTGGTTACTAAAATTCACCAGTAACGATTTTCTTTTTTCTTTTTTAAAGATAATATTCAATCAATGTTTATTATTTTTATACTATCCTTATATATTATTTCTCAAAGGTTTTTTTGTATCGGTACGCCATATCTCCCTTAATACTTAATCAAAATCAATGATTGAGACATCATTTTGAAAATTTACGTTCACCGCTGATGACGAAAAATAAACAAATTGTTGAAAATTAATGTTTTCGATTAAAAAAAACTGGGTATTTTAAACACCTTTTTATAAAAATAGAGAAGGCAATTGACAATGTGTTTAACACGCACGACAGTTGTTAAATTTGTTTATTATTTCTCAAAGGTGTTTTTTTTTTTTTTTTTGCGAATTATTCGCACGGGTCAACTAGTTATTATAGTTATTGAATTTCTAATTAGCGAATAACTTATTAAAGAATTCATTAGTGTATCTAGCAAATTACATAGTTCCTTTATACGATTTTTAGCATGGCATTTAGCGATATTCAAACAAGTCATCGAATTATTTTTTTTTTTGCAATATTTTCCATTTTCATAGAAAGTTTTTTGATTATTTTTTGTGGTTTCTTCGATGTGTGTATTTATTTTGAAGAAGTGATTGCATCCAGACGGTTTTGTTCTATAGATTTCGCTGTTCCAAAACGTAGAGATGCTATGAAATTGAATAATAGATTCATGTTTGTGCCAATAGCCGTGCACCAGAATCTTAGATAATATTTAAAGATGTTAGCACCTATGAAGTAAGCAGTTTTATATACAATGCTCAGTTAGGGAAAATGAGATTGGCTATTGTAAACCTCTTTACTAACTGATGAGCTGTTACTGCTGTTAGTTAATTTTGCAATTTAAAAGAAATTTCGGCAAAACTCCGAACGGCGGTCCGGAAAAATGAAAACCTTTTTAATGACAAGATAACAGTATGACTATGAAGGATAACACATTGTCAGAGTTAGTACATATCAAATCATATAGTTTTCGCTCAACATATTTAAGTATTGTCCGAATATGTGCGACTTATGACTAAAGCATTATTACTCTTGGTGCTTGCTATCTACCAGCCATGGCACCAGGTCCCCCACATCAAATTCCCGGCCCAGGTACCAAATGCAATACCGGGCCTTTCCCCCCCATGTTATGAACAAAATCATAAATTCTTAGCCAAAAATATCGCGAAAATACCACACGATTTCATACTTCTATAGCAGGGGTGGGCAGACTTTTGTAAGGTAAGAGCTACCTCAAGTATTAAGTGCCGCGGTAAACAGAATCTCCAAATCTACAACCAAAAAAAAAACAAAAAAACGGAATCTCCGAATCGATAATCAAAAAAAAAAAAATCTTCAGAAATCTCACATGTGGTCACCCACAGTAAACATACTATAGATCTCAGCTCGGGCCCTGGTGTTGTGGGACCAACTGCCCCCCCCCCCCCTTTGTGGGGACCCTGCACGGCATGTTTAAAGTGATTTTTAAGCAACAATACACAATGTTTCATTAATAATAACGTTGGGACCGCGTTCGGAGTTTTGCCGAAATTTCTAATATCCCAAGGTTACATTTTATTAGTTAATGTAATTCTGCATAGAAAGGTTATAATTTTGAATAAGTAAACCAGTTATGATAGGCACCAGTTGAAGGCTTTGTGAACTGTAGACTTATGAGATTCATTTCTGAAGTTAATTCAGCCACAAGTAAAGATATTAAAAATACAAAGAGTTATGATTTTTCATTCATTTTTCTATTGAGCCATCAATAGAATTTGAGTTTTATATGAAAACATTTTTCTGTTAAATAATTTTTAATAATAAATGAAATAGTGGAGAATTCTCTGAAAAATACATTATCATGTGAATAGAGCTTATTAGTGCACTAATTGCTGCAGTTATTTAGTTATTATTTATATTTTTGTTGAACTTGGAAAATTGTTTATATAATTGACTGCTTTGTCATGTGATAAGCTAGAAGGTCGCAATTCCCTTTAAAGACTAGATATTTTTCTTCTATAAATTTATGTCTTGATTATGTCAAGTTTTGCAAAGTGCAGATTTCAAGAATTTATGTTTTGATTGATTGATTTGAGAAAAAATTTTGTTGAGAGCAAATGAAAATATTTTAAGAAATAATATCAATGATGCATAATGTACAAATAATATTTTATGATGTTCATCAGATCAATTTGAATACATTAGATGAGTCTATCCACTTTAGTTTTACATTCATATATTAATAATTTGTCATTAAAAAAAAGTTTATAAAACTAATTATTTTCATTTCAGGTTATTGAATTGAGTTTTGATCAATTACCAGATGGAGATGAAGTTCTTAGTATCCTTCGACAGGAACAGGCATCTTTACATATTTGGGTGGTTTTGGCAGTAAGTATTTATGTGCTTTTTAATAAGGATTTGTAATTTAACAAAATAAAACTTAGAATTAGCTATTTACAATAAATAAACAAAAAACCAAAAATATTTATGAAGCCTTAACAAATGAAATTTGAATTTCTCTTTTCTTTTTACTCACACATTAACATTTCAGTTCTATTAAAGTTAGGCAAACATAGCGACAGATGTTTTATAGAAAAAGAAAAGAGAAAATATTTTCAAATTTTGTATTTCTTATTTATATTTTTATTCAAAATTTCTAATTATGTTTGATGAATTAATCTTCAAAACATATATTACATATTTAAATCAGATATGTATGGAAGATTGTGGACCCGGTAGCAGAGTGGTTAGGGCGCTTGGCTGCGGGTTGGAAGTGGCAGGTTTGATTCCCGGCCTCTGCGGAGAGCGGGAATTTTTCCACGCTCCTTTCTCCTCCAAACGGGTCCTAGGGTCTATCCAGCCCTCTGTTGAATGGGTACCGGGTTTCTTTCGCGGGAGTTAAAGCCGGGCTGACCATCCGACCTCAACTTCGTCTTGTTGGTCAAGTAGCGCTCGGAGCCCTTACCTGCCGCAACCCCAAGGGTCTACATTGCCCTGTAGTGGGACTGCTTTAACTTTTATGTTTGGAAGATTTGTATACATAATACACATTATAGATAAGCACTATGTAGTAATAAGTTATATTTATATATTGTTTAACAGATGTACAATCATGCCTTCATTTTAATTAAAAAATTAGACAAAAAAAAAAAAAGGATTAACCATATACAACAAAATTCAAAAACCATATAATAAAATGACATTTAATAATTCAAAGCATACATTTCTATTCTCATCTGTACTTATAAAAAAAAATGGGAAATTACAAATAGATAATGTTGAATGGTGAAAATCTTGATCTCTTATCCAGTTGAAGTGTGTGATATAAAGTGAAAATATGAAGATGGTACAACTTTGATCAGCTGTCTGTACTGAGGACAAGTAATTTCTCATTGGGAAAAAAAAAAACTTGAATTGAACTTGATTACTAATAAAAAATTAACGAAGAAGATCTTAATAAAACTAGCTCTTTGAGCAGGTAAAAATGAATAAAAAAAATCCCATATGAACAAAATTTATCTCAATGCACTTTTGACACAAAAATGCTACTAGGTCAGGAGCTAGAAATTAGCAAAAATGAAATATATCAACGAAATACAAATGCTACATTCTGTCATTATAATAAGCAATGATAGAACTAATAATGTTCCTGTTATGAATTGGATGCCAAAATACAGAACATATATATATATGATTTTCACTAACATGTTTCATATTATTGTTTTTTATTTTGACCTAAGTTAACTTGATGAGGAAATTTCTGTACTATATTAATAGCAGCAGAGTTTATTATTTCGATGTTTTAAATAAAAGGATTGCTTGATAAACCCATTTGCCTTAAACGGAAAGTAGTCATCATTATTACATATCTTACAATCAGCTTTGTATGCAAGATCATAAGTATTTTTAGTTTCAAAATAAAAATTTGCATTAACACTCAAATATAAAATAAATCTAACGTTGAAAGGATCTACTATTGTATTAAGTTTATTAAATCTAGAAAAGAATGCTAACTTTTAAACACAGATAGGGGAGAAAAAATCCTTTAAAGGTCTTATTTGATTTGCCTACAAACATTTTGATAATTGAGATTGGCAAAACATAAAATTTGCTTACTTTTAGCATTAGTTAAAAATTAAAAATCCTCTCCTTATTTCTGTTGTAACCTATGATCATGAAAATCAAATTGTGGCTAAAGAATACAAGAGACATTTTTTTACATCTAAAAACTGAAGAAAACATTTCTCTTTCTCTCATTTGAAATAGTTTGGAACTTTTTTGAAATGATAATTAAAACAGACTGTGGGATTGGAATTACCAATTTTTTAGTTGATTGAGAAGAAATTTGGAAATATTTTGTAAATGAGATCTTTCTGTTTTAAATTGGCAGGCTGTTTTTATAATTTAATCTTATATACCAATATAATCCTTCTGATGCCATATGATACAGTAGTTAGTACATAACTATGATGGTATTATAAATTAATATTGGTACTAAACTCAAGTGTGGTGTTCGGAAATTAGAGCTTCAATAAGTCTCAAATTTTGTATTTAAATGTTGAATTATTCAAGTTCCAAAATTTTCAGTTCAAGCTTGAGTAATTTTGTTTTTGAAAACTGAATAAAATACCTTCAGAAAACTATTTAATCAAGAGCAATTTCAGAATCGGTTTATCTGATTTTGGTTGTAGACAAAATGTTCAAATTAATATTGTTTCTTTAAATTCATTAGTTGATTTCTTGTCTTCTGATGGGTTCCAGAAATGTATTTATTATAAAAGTTCATATGAATATAATTCATGAAATGTTGCTTCACATTAATGTTGTATTTAATTAATCCAAATTGTAGAAAAAGAATAAAGATTTTGCCATTTAACATTATGAATTTGTACTTTAATTGCTTTGTAAAATACTCTTAACTGAAAGAAATGAATCCTCTGGAAATGCAGGTTTTAATTATAATTATTATTATTTTTTTAATTTCAGTGATCTTTAAACTTTTAATTTGATACATGTATTTTTTTTTTTTTTTTTTTTTTTTTAAGAATAGTTAAATTTAAATGGAAGATTACAATGATCAGTTCTATCTTAAAAAGTCTAGAAGAATAAAATTAAAGTTGCAGATTCATTTGAGAATTATTGTAAAACATTTTATTTTATTGTTAAAAAAAAATCTTGCATATTCATCAACATTACTAAAGTCATATTTTTCACAATTTATATTAACATTTTCTTTGGTAAAATTGTTTTTTCTTAACTGTGAATATATTCCATCTGAAATTTTGAGTAGTATCTTAAATGCTGCTTATAGGAGTAATATTAGAGCAAAAGGAAGAGAACTTGATAGCAAGGATTTTTTTGTATGTTTGATCTTTGAAATGAAGTAAATTCTCCATTCACTTCCAGTTCAGGAAGCAATGCTGCCATGTGGTTTCATTTTCTAATTTTAATTAATTTTATACTAATAATAACACAATAACTGATCCCTGTTCTGAAAGAAGGAGTGATAGCAATTGTTTTAACAATTCATTTTCATCTGCTTCTTAATTTTGGTATTGCTTTCAATACTGGGATTTAAGAAGCTTACACAAATTAGAGATAATGTGAACTAAAAAAAAAAAAAAATAGTATAGATAAATTAGTGGTTTTAATGTTATAAAAACTTGTCTCCAAATATTGATTGTCATGATGATAGGTTCCATGAAGGCTAGAGAGGAAGCTTAAAACTTACACTGCTGATTAACTTCATTTGTAATTTTTTTTTTTGTTAATCAAGAAAAACAGTATCTTTGGTATATGGTTTCTATTTTAACATGAACAACTTGAATTTAGATTGATATAGTTTAATAATTATAATTATTATACTAACTTATGAAATTTATTTTAACAATTTACTTTTGTGTATTTCAGCTCGAATATTATAAACAAGGCAAAATTCAAGATTTTGTGAAAATTTTGGAGGCATCAAGAACAGATGCTAGCTTAGATTACAGAGAATTTGAAAAAGATCAAATGAAGGCACTCGACACTTTAGCTGCATATTATGTACAGCAGGCAAATAAAGAGAAGAATAAAGATAAAAAAAGGGAACTGTTTACTAAAGCAACATTTTTGTATACTACTGCTGATAAAATCATCATGTATGATCAGGTAACAATATTACTTCCTTAATTACTGATTAAAAAAAAAAAAAATCCTTTTAAATATATTGGCATAAGCTGCATTTCTTCAGAGAGTTGCTTCTACATTCCTTTGGAAATATTTATTATTTATATATATTATATACAAGCATACATTATATAGACCTTAACAGAGAATGATTAAATATTATGATATTTGAATTTATATAAAATAATTATAAAGTGTAAGAAAAGAAAGAAAAATCTAAGTTAATTTTTTTTATTATAATTTTATAAATTTACTGAAGATTGAGTGATTTTGGGATTTTTTGTGTACTTGCTAACTTAATTTGTAATTCATATAATCAGTTCATTGTGAAGGGCTGCCAACAGAAAATTAAAGGCCTAGAACAAGCATTGAATATGACCACTTATCTTAATAACAGTATATTTCTTTCAGATATACTTTCTATAGTTGATTGATTGATCTTGAGTAATTGCAAAATTTTTAGGTATTGATTGACACCATTTCAGAATTCTAAATAAAAAATATTAATTAATTCCTTGAATCTTGCTAGATGTTACATCTTGTCAACAGTAATGCCCTGTAATCCTCTTTGCTTGGTGTAATTGTGTTAGCTCTAGGCAACTCCTAAAAAGCCTGATTTAGCTAAATCAGCTCACCCTTTAGTTTTACCTTCTGTGACTTATTTATGTTACAGTTTTATATATATTAGATTTGTAATCGTCTTCCCTTGCATATCGTTCATTCATTCCCCCCCCCCCCCCCCCTATTCTGTCATAAGCTGGATGATCATTATTCCTGCCTGTATGCCTATCAAGTGTTGCTTTACAATATATTGCACATTTTGATCAGGATTCCATCATGATGGTGAAGTTTTGCTCTGTCTCACTTGCCATGATCGTGAACCAGTGCTATCATCTATAAAGGCGAGTCAAATGAAAGTGAGCCAAGACGATGTTTAGAAGGAAAACAAATTTGTATGTCAGAAATATGCACCTCCAGCATTAAAACATTTGTTCCACTGTATAACGAGCCAAGTGATTCCACGCGTACAAAAGTCCTGTAATTCCTGGGTTAGAATGTCTGTGACTACCTCCTGTATGTCTGCATCCAAATGAAATCTGCGACCTTTCAGCTTCCTCTTTAGATCACCTAACACATGAAAGTCACAAGGGGAAGGTGCTACAGGACTTCCCAATTGAACTTCGTTAGTTTCCACAGTCATATTAGCTTGTATGTGGTTAAACGTTGTTATGCAAACATGATCCCCTGAGACTATGTACCATGGCACTTGTTCTTGATTGCTTGGTGTAAACGTTGTAGCGATGCACAATAACGTTCCACATTGACAGTCTGCCCATAATCGGCGAATTCGTGAGTAAAGGCCCCTTCGAAAAAGAAGGACAACAAAACTTTTCCCATTCAGATGACAGTCTTGGCCTTCTGTGGGGACGGTGAGCCCGGATGCTTCCATTGGAGGCTTTGACGTTTCTCTGGTTTGTAATGGTGGCATGAAGTTTCATCTGTGACTACAATTTGATGCAGGAACTCATTGCCTTTTTCATGATAACGCAACAGATGAGTGAATGATGTTCCTAGTCTCCGGTTTTTGTTTTCCTCACTCAGAACCTTGGGAACCCATTCTGCACAGAGCAGTCGATAGTTCAGATGTTGGTGAATAATCGTGTGCACCGAGCCATGACTTTTGAAGCCAGATGTCAATACTGCAGCATCAGTCTTCTTAGATCAATGCATCAACCTGTGCAATGGTGTGTGGTGTTATTGCAAGATGGCTTTGTCCAGGTCTCGGGTCATCTCTGAGGCTGACATGTCCTTCTTGGAAATGTTTGCACCATCGTTTTACAGTGGCCAATGAATTTCAATGCTCACCATATACTGCAGACATGCGACGATACACGTGTTGTGAAACACCTTCAGCTGTAAGATATCTAGCCGCACCATACTGTCCATCTTTTGGAGCATCTATTGTGATTCACAGCTTTGTTTTAACATGCATTAACACAGGATCTGTTATACATTGCCGGACAAAACTGTGCATAATGTAAACGTAAGGGGTATTGCATAATTCACATGGGTTGCCAAGTCACTGGACTAAACCATCCGATCTGGGGAAAGATCGGCTCACTTGCATTTGACTCGTCCTTATAACTTAAGGAAATCTGCTTCAGTATCTAGTTTAAGATTTTTTTTTCATACTAAGCCACTTGCTTTAGAAATATTGATCCTTTCTGTTTATCTTTCCCACATCTGCCTGGCAGTTCCTATGATTCTGCTTTGGATGGCTCTTCTATGAAATACCAACAATCTCTTCATCCAGCATTATCTAATTGTATATTACCCCTCAGTGCTATGGACATTATTGTAGCTACCATAAGTGACTATGCTAGAACCAGGTCCTTTATTCTCTACAAGTTTTCTTTGAGTAATCTAGTAAGATTATGACTTCTGTTTGACCATCTGATGATGGTATTCACCAAGAATGGGAAAGTTAAATTTTAAAAATTAATTGAGTTACAGTTACCATTACTTTCTCAAAAAAGTAACTGTATACTTACTTTTTTTATTCCAACCAAAAGAAGAAAGCTTCAAATTAATAAAAAAATCAGGATCAGAGCAATTCAGAATCAGATCACGTAAACTCAAATATCTCTTGACCATTATAATCTATAAAATTCTGGAAAAAGCCATTGTTGCAAATCTTCTGAAATATGTACCATGCTTTCATTTCTACACTGATCAAAGTAACTCAGTAACGGTTAGATTATATTATTACAAAAGTAAATGCTACTAGTAATGGTGTTACAAATAACATGTTATTCCCCATCTGTGATATTCACCTTTGTTTATTTATCCAAGGGTTTGGATAAATTTTCCTTTCTTTTTTTGTATCATTCAAAACTTTAATTCCATCATTGCATTGCAAATATTTAAGATTTCCACTAACCTAATAGAAACTAATACTAATAAATGTATTAGCTTCAATAGCAAAACAAATTTACTTATAGAAAAATCTTGTACGTAATCTGTCTAATCTGTCCATACATAAAAGCTTTCTGAAAGAGTAATTTTTTTTTAGAAATTATTGCAACTTGCATGAATTAAGTGAGAGGATTGATGTCAAGGAATCGGGAAACATAAAAATAGATTCTTTTGTAAAAGTAATCATTTTGATATAGAAAGTTAATTTTTGTTCTCTATTTTACGTACATGACAATATTTATAATAAGCAATTTTACTGCCATTGCTGTTTCAACTTTAATGCTTTAAAAAAGACAAACCTTTAATTTTTTTTATTTAATACTTTTTATTATTAATTTCAGAATCATTTACTTGGAAGAGCATATTTTTGTCTTCTTGAAGGAGACAAAATGGACCAGGCTGATGCTCAGTTTAACTTTGTTTTGAATCAGGTAGGTTTATTAATTAATTAATAATGAATTTTCTAGCTTAAATTTAATATGTAGGAATTTCATTGGCTTACTTTTTCCTTTCTTTCAGTCCTCAAACAATATACCATCACTATTAGGGAAAGCTTGCATTGCTTTCAACAAAAAAGACTCTCGAGGTGCCCTTGCTTTCTATAAAAAGGCATTACGAACGAATCCAAACTGCCCAGCTGCTGTTCGTCTTGGCATGGGACATTGTTTTGTAAAATTGGGGAAGTTAGACAAAGCAAGGTAAAACATTTAAAGTCAGCCAATCAGAATGCTGATGGCAATTCTTATATAAGTATACCCATTTTAAGTGTATTTTTTTTTTCTTTTCCTTTTTGTAATGTCAATATTTTAGTCATTTCTGAACATTTAAAATAGTGGGAAAAAATAAATAAATAATCTGAAATCATCCAATGCTGGTTGCATGACCATTTCAGAAAAATTTGATTTTTTTTTTGCTGTATTTTTCCCTGTATTTAGACATAACAAAACCAGGTGTAAAATTTTTTTTCCCCTTTTGTTTATCTGTGGTGGCCATTTTTCCATCATGTCCGACTCAATTTTGGCAAAATCGGCATTTGCGGAAACTCAAATATCTCTTGAACTAAAAGAGATAGATATAATTCAAAAACCAATTTAATGGTATTAAAATGGCCTGTCTTTTCTTTCTAATAACTTTTGCAGCCGTCTTTTACAGAAAAGCTGAAGTTTCGGCTTCAATTTGCAAAAAAATGCAGTTTTCGGATTTAAATTAAAGTATGAATGGGAAAACTGTAATACTTCAAACTTTTACCTTATGTTGGCCTGTGCCAAGGAAGTTTACAGCCAAAAAATCATCACTTATAATTTTATCCTTCTCTTGAAATGAGGTCACTAATTCTGCTAAATTTTGAAAAATGCCCAAAATCAAGACATTATATCTATGGTGGGGGAGCTGCAAAAAATCTGAAACTTTCAGGAAACTTAAGTTCTAATAGAAAGTTAACTGTTAGATATAAATTTGAAATTCTAGACTTTTCTGGTATAACTGCTATGAATTTTTTTTTTTTAAAAAAAATCAAAATTTCCTATTTAATTATTCTAAAAAATCAAGTGTTTGCAATGGTACAATTTTGAAAAAAAAAAAAAAAAAAATGACTCCTATAAAATTATAAGCAGGTCCTTGATCAATTTATGCTTATTTATTAGTTATATTTGTTCATTCATTGTTTTATTTGAATATAAAAATAACTGAAATTATATCTCCTTGCTCTGTAGTTATGAATAAATAAATATATGTACACTACCCTACATTAACGGACCGGACAGTACGCTTTACTGGAAACATGTGAAAGTGTAACTGATTTAAGAGTGGGATGGGCTCCTACGTGCTGAAATTACATTAACCACCCTGTGGGGCATGCTTTCCACAAAGTTTTGATACAGAGCTATAGGTATTTTTGTCCATTCCTGCTTCAAGAACATGGCCAGTGCAGCTGTAGATGTCAGACGTGGTTCCCTGGCCCTCAATCGATGCTCTAACTCGTCCTATAAATGTTCGATAGGGTTTAGGTCGGGACTCTGAGCAGGCCGTGGAAGCCGCTTTACAGCCATCTCTTTATACCACTGCTGGACAGAGGCTGAAACATGGCATGGAGCATTGTTGTCCTGAAAATCACAATCGTCATGCGTTTGCCAGAGAGTAGGAACAACCCGATTATCTAAAATGTCTTTGTAGCCTTCGGAGTTCAAGATTCCCGCAACAACACGCAATGGCCCCAGACCATACCATGAGAAACACCCCCACAGCATGATTCCCCGACTGCCGAACTTCACAGTTGGAACGATGCACTAGAGTAAAAGATGTTCGCCTGGCATTCGCCACACTCAAACACGTCCATCCGACTGGAAGAAAGTGTATCGTGATGAGGCACGTTACACTCTATAAAATTGTTTTCCACTGCTCTACAGTTCAGTTGCGACTTTGCAAATACCACTTGAGTCTGGCGGTTCTGTTGAATGGTGAGATGTGTGGTTTGTGTGCGGCTACACATCCGTGGATTTTAAGGGCGTTCAATTCCTTCCGCAATGTATTGTGATGAATTGTAACCCCTGATGCCTGTTGAAACTCGCTAATCACGTGCGCACATGCAATTTGACGATCTCGTCTGATTTTATGTAAATATGCAGGTGTCCAGTCCATTACTGTAGGGTAGTGTAAGCATAATAATCTGAATGAAAAAAATCAATATCATGACTTGTCTCAACATGTTCAAACTTGTTCTATCCTTTAGACTTTGCCAAACTCCTCCACAGTCCACTGCAAACTGTGTTTGAGAGTGGTTGTGTTCTTTGAGCTCCTGTGCAATCTATTAAAACTTATTTTGTCATTTTTTTCATTCTTTTTTTAAAATTAAATACAGTGACCACAGAGTGTAGTGTAGTTGAGGTATTGTATACCATGTAGACATGAGTGATTCATGCTGTTCCTGAAGATTTGATGCACCGGCTCATTATCCTGCTGGAAGTAGCCATCTGCATGAGGATAAACTGTTCTTGCACTTGGTCAGCTACGATGTTTAGATACGTTCTAGCATCCTGACGTGCCTCCAGAGATATCAATGGACCCAGTGTGTGCCAGGAAAACATCCCCCATACCATGACACTGCCCCTACCGGCTTGAAGATTTGTTATGAGACGTGATGGGCCCAGGCATTCATGCGCACAGCAGGGGTGTTCCTAATAAAGTGGCTGGACAGTGTATATCTCTAGCATTAAAATTAAGGAAAGTAAGTTAAAAAAAAAGCTGAAACAATTTCAACAATCCTTCCAAGTAGATGAAGACAAAAACAAACTTTATAATCCTCTTCACCAATTCCCAATTTTTTTACTCAGATTGTTATGCTTACATATATTTATTTATTCATAACTGTGGAGCAAGGGGATATAATTTCAGTTATTTTATTTTCTTTCAAACAAAACAAAAGAAAGAACAAATATAACTAATAAATAAACATAATTGTATTGATCAAGGACCTGCAAATAATTTTACAGCAGTCATAAAAAATTAAATATGTTTTCAAAATTGTACCATTAAAAACGCTTGATTTTTTAGCATGACGTGTAAAGGAAATTTTTGATTTTTTTTGAAATTCATAGCAGTTATACCAGAAAAGTCTAGAATTCAAATTTATATCTTAGTTAGCTTCCTGTGAGAGCACAGGACTTAGAACTTAGTTTCCTGAAAGTTTAAGAATTTTGCAGCTCTTCCACCAGAGATATAATGTCCTGAATTTGGACTTTTTTCAAAATTTGGCAATATTAGTGACCTCATTTCAAGAGAAAGTAAAATTATAAGTGATGATTTTTTGGCTGTAAACTCTTTTGGCATAGGCCAACCTAAGGTAAAAGTTTGAAGTATTACAGTTTTCCCCTTCATATTATAATTTATAGATCTATCTGAAAATTGCATTTTTTTGCAAATTGAAGCCCTATTTTCAGGCTTTGACTTCTGCTTTCTTGTAAAAGGTAGCTGCAAAAGTTATTTGAAAGAAAAGATAGACCATTTCAATACCTATAAATTGGTTTTTGAATTACATCTTTTATCTCTTTTTTTTTCAAGAGATATCTGAGTTTCTGTAGATGCTGATTTTGCGAAAATTGAGCTTTGATCATGATGGAAAAATACAAAGGGATGCACCACTGATAAACAAAAGGGTAGATTTTGTTGTCTTTATACAGGGAAACAACTCAGTAAAAAATCAAATTTTACTGAAATGGTCATGCAACCAATATAGTCAAATCTGGATGATTCCATCGATTTGATGATGGAATGACTCTAATAAGTAGTTAATTTCAGAATGTTAAAAGAATATTTGATGTTTAGAGAATATTTTGTGTATTCAGGTTGTCATATTTTACTTTTGACACTGCCCAATAGCATCAAACTTCATTTTCATACTATGTGGTTATCTGCTGACATCCTACAAGAAGGCTGTGTCTCGACCAGTTGTTTTGCTGTTTTGGATTTAAGTTAATATTCTATCCATGAGGACTAAGAGGAAAACTTTATCTAATGCTACAATATCTATCTGTTTAATTCGAAATGATCTAAAGCTTGTACTAACCAGTAGAAATTTTTCAGTCGTCACTCCTATATTTCATCATAAAAGGAAAAAAAAATATTTTTTAATTGAAATTTTGAACCATCTACTAAGATCCTTCAGTCTGCACACCTTTGGTAATGCTTCAAGATCCAAGGAAAGTATCTGTGGTTGTACTGTTATTTTTGTCAGTTCTCTCATTAAAGTTTTGTGTTGATCTTATCTTAACATCTGACTATTAAAACATTGTTTCTACTTGTATTGTAGTATCATATATAATTATGATTTTTCTCATGGAGAGAGTAAACAGAAACAAAGATAAAGTGAATCTTTAACGAATGTAGATACTAATATGTATATTTTTTCTTTTGTTACAGACTTGCCTTTGAAAGAGCACTTCAGTTGGATCCCCAGTGTGTTGGAGCACTTGTTGGATTAGCCATTTTAGAACTTAATAATAAGACTCCAGAATCAATTCGCAATGGAGTCCAGATGTTATCAAAGGCATATGCAATTGATCCCACAAACCCTATGGTTCTAAATCATTTGGCCAATCACTTTTTCTTCAAAAAAGTAATTTTATTTTCATATTGTATTTAGGTTTTATCATATTGTTAGTTTTAAAAAAAGAAATGAAATTAAGAAGACAAAAATTGATGTGGTGGAGATTTGTTTAATCACAGAATCATTACATCATTTTTTTTTTCTCCTTTCGTTTGAAATATGAGCAATTTAAACAAGTAATTTTCATCATATGCCTTTGTTCCTGGTCTGGAGTTAACCCTTGTTTTTAATTCATTTGTTTTAATTTTAACATAAGACATTCTATTTCTTCAAAAATTAAGTTTGCCTTTTGAGACAGTTGCTTGACAGTACTCTTCTAAGAAATCAACAATAATGATGCTGGAGTAACATTTTACCCTGCTCAAATGCAATGGCAGTAAGTTCAATTTCAAGGGTAGGATAATATTTTACAATCTACTTTGTAGCATTATTTAGACAGAGTAGATGGGAAATGCTGTATAGCCTTATTAAACTTATTATAGATTTTCTTAAATTTTTAAAACTTAATTGATAGAAAGCTTTTATTATTGATATTGAAAGCTTTTACAGCATTAATTGGCAAAGTATTGACCATCAAAAGACTGTTGCATGTATAGCCACTCCAAAATCTAATATTACCTTAAGAATGTTGCCCTAAACTTAATTTTTGGAGAAATTAAGATAAAGTGTGATTGTGAATAGTAGTGGTTTGTTGTTCATTTTTAATTGAAGAGAAAGTTTCCATTGAAATTAATAAATTGTCATTTACTGAGTTTAGATCTGCAAGCTAATAGTTTTAGCAAAATAGTCAAAAGTTAAATAAGCGTAATTTATAATACTGCCAAGATACAGAACAAGAATTACACAAAATACAGCAGAAATAAATACCAATCCAAGGGAGAAATAAATTATTAGCTGGGAAATTAGACTTAGCATATAAAACAACAATGTAAAGAAAGAAAGCTTTCCATATAATACAAGGTAGATCCAGAGATATAACTTTGAATGTAATTACAGTCGGACCTCTATTTTGCGAATTTCTCTATTTTGCGAACTTTTCTTTGGAACCAAGAACATTTTGCTAATTTCTTCATAAAATAACCTCCAAATAGCGAAGTGCATTTTCTATTTAACGAACTTTTTCGAGGATACAGCTCAGAGAAAAAGAAGAAATTAACGATGATGTGCTGATTGATGATTATCTTTCACTTGATTTTGAAGTTGAGGCCTCGGAAACACTAACTCAATCGAATATTTTGGACAGTGTGAAAAATAAAAACAATACAGCAATGAATTGCGATAAAGATGATGAAAATGGAAATGATCATGATGAAGAAATCAAAAAACTATCGTATGATGAAATGCTAAAATCATTTGAAGTGGATTACAATTTGAAGAAAATACGCCTGAAGGTGTTTTTGGTGCATTGCAAAGATGCGAGACGTACTATGAGCAAAAATACTTTTTCAAAAAAAAAAAAAAAAAAAAACTCAGACAAAATTAATAGACTTTTTTAGTAAAATTTAAGTACACATGTGGAAATGTATGCTTTATGTCATTAAAATTATTACTTTTTTAATAATATTTATTGTTTAAGTATTTAAATCTGTTTTATGTAGTTTGAAGTAATTTTAAAAGGTCAATCTCTATTTAACGAATTTTCCAAATAACGAACTTTTTTTCGGGATTTAGCGACTTCGTTAAATAGAGGTTCGACTGTATCTTCATATTGAAAAAGTTTAGTTAAAAGGAATATTTGAAATATGAGCAACGATAAACACAATGAGTATTGTTGAGTGGTGTACATTTAAAGTAAAATACATGTTTTTTTTATTTTGGTTATTATTATTAACTCATAATAAGTGTTAACTCAGTTTATAAAATGTACTTTTTTATAAAGAAAAAAATTGTTATAGGTTTTATTTATTTAATTTTATAATCATTTAAAATAGGATTATCAAAAAGTTCAGCATCTTGCATTGCATGCTTTCCACAACACAGAAAATGAAGCTATGAGAGCTGAAAGCTGTTATCAGTTAGCAAGAGCATTCCATGTTCAGGTAGTAAAAGTTTTCCAAATTTCTATATTCAAATTAATGTACATTATTATCATAATAATTTATTATTAAGATTGTACCTAACTGTATTAATCATCATGTTAATATGATTATCATTGTTTATTATTAACATACTTTACTGACTCATATTTTGTATGTTTTTTTTTATTAGTATTATTAAGTATTGTTATTCAGAGATTTAATATTAATTATTTTTATTGGGTTATAATTTTGTGGATTTTATAACTTTCTCCTTACTACTTTTAACTTTTTATTATAATTACACTTTTGTATTAATTTTCCATTTTGAATCTCTCTTATTTATATTAACATTAGGGTGATTATGACCAAGCATTTCAATACTACTATCAAGCAACACAGTTTGCAGCTCCTAATTTCATTTTGCCACACTTTGGTTTGGGCCAGATGTACATTTATCGAGGTGACACTGAAAATGTAAGTTTTTAAAACTATATATTTAAAAATATAGTAATTAATCAAAATAGCTATATATTTTTTATATACTTTACCTATTATAACTAACAATTGTGTCTTTTTAATGTAAATTTAGGCAGCCCAGTGTTTTGAAAAAGTACTCAAAGCCCAATCTGGAAATTATGAAACCATGAAGATTTTGGGATCTTTATATGCTAATTCTCCTAGTCAGAATAAGAGAGATATTGCCAAAGTAAGTAAGAATATCATTCCTTACCTTAAAAAACATATTGTCACTGCCATGAAGGAACTTATTAAATCCATTGATGTTGGACTTCGAGTTCTAACACAATGGTGACAATACGCTCTTAACCTAAACACATTTAATTATAAAAATATTTTTATGACAGCAACAGTTCATCAGATGTATAAAATATAATACAGTGACTATTTTTATATATAAAGTAGAAAATGTAGTTTACATCCAGATATATATATATATATATACATACACACACACACACACACACACACACACACACACACATACATACATACACTGTCCGGCCACTTTATTAGATACACCTACCTACGGTCCATCTCATTTTCAACTTGCAGGGAAAACAGGCTTTTGTATTTTGCCGCCAAAGAAAATAGGTCCAACTTGCCGGCTTAGCAAAGTATTGTCAGATGCGAAATAAAACGTTCTAAATATGAAATTTCATTTTTCTGAAGTAATTCAATATCAATCTGCCTTTTCGTTAGGCAATAATATTTTGTATTTATTCTCCGCCAATCAAAATGCTTTATAATCAAAACAAACAAGATGGCGTCTAGCGAAACTTATAAGCTATGTTCACCGGACTTTTGTCGGATTTGCCCCCGGGGAAACATCTTTCAGGTCAGACAAAGTACATGCTAATGTATATTTACGGAAAACTTCGTGAAACTAATAAAGAGAAAACCAAAGAAGATGTAATAGAAATGGTTAGTGAGTTAACTGGAGTCAGTGTGAGAACTGTGTATTCAATGAAGTCGGAGTTCAAGAAAAGGGGAGAATTCAAATCTCCAGTAAAGAAAAAGATTCGTCATTCGCTAAACTTCTGCCAATCAAGTAAGATTTCTTGTCATCCACGGTATGATGATTTTGCAAATACAGCTATTCAACAGATTATGCATTCATTTTTCTTCCGAAATGAAGTTCCCACTGTAAATAAAATTATGTGAACTGAAAACAATAAACTAATGATTGTCACTGAATATTTACACTTCATTCCATATTCCCTCTCATTTAGACTTCAACAGTTCTGAAAATTTCACTGAGTCAACTTATGAAAAAAAAAAAAAAACATAGCTTCCATTTCTACAGTACATCAAAAGTTCTTTTCAGAACTACAATTTCACTGAGTCAATTGATGAAAAAAAATAAAAAAAAATTGCTTCTATTTCTACAGTACATCAAAAGTTTATTTCATATCCCCAGTGATGAGAACTTGTAAAAATAAAAAGTTATTATATTTACTGATGTTAATTTCTTAATGCTGTGAATTTACAAAAACAAAATTATCATTTTCAGTAAATACCAATAACACATTTCCCCACTCACCCCACTGATGAAAACAGTAAAATTATGATTGTCACTGAATATAACATTCACTCCATATTCCCACCCATGTGTACTTAAAAAAAAATGTATGATTGTCAGTGCATACCAACTGTTCATTTCAGAAATGGAGAATAAACTTAACCAAAAAAACGGTTATATATTACACATGGAAATAAAAAGGTTAATATCTATTATACCAGGGGGGAAAAATAAGATATTTTCTTTTCTAATGGATTTAATAGATTGTTGTTGACCTTATGTATATAATCATAATTATGTATATGATAATATGTATATACATTTTTTTTTGTTACAATATAGAATACAAATATTAAATATCATATAGCATAGATCATAAAAGTAATGGAGGAATGAATCATTTAGATTAAAGTTTGTAGAAATACTCCAAATTTCCAAATTCCTGAACTAAAAATAAATTTAGACGGATTCTAAAAATCATATATGAATTTATAAATAGATATTGTGTGTGTGTATAACATGTCTTTGTAAATAATTATAATTTAATATCTCTAAAGCAATACATTCAAAAGTTTTTGATATAATTATTTCTGTGCTAATATATATTTATAATATATGTGTATGTTATGTATCTGTACAAATAATGAACGACACAACAGAAATATTAGGAACTAATAAAAAAAAAAAAAAAGAATATTCTGCCTTAATGACAAAACCATAATTTTATTTCTAAGTTTCTGTTTATAAGTTGATATTTTAAATAAAAGCTTCATTTTTATGAATTTTTATTCTTAAAATCTAGATATTTAAAAAAAATTAGGACGATATTTAGAATTTTTTTCCCCTAAAATTGTTTTAAAACAACCATCTTGAATTCCATTTTAAAAGCTAAATATTGATGCTGACATCTTGTGCTCCTTCTGGCGAAAGGATACATTACGTCATTTTGTTAGCCGTCTGCAAAAAGAAAACGAGATGAACCGTAGTAGCTTGTTGGGCCTCCTTTAGCCCTCAAAACAGCCTGAATTTCATCGAGGCATGGATTCCACAAGATGCTGAAAATGTTGTTGAGGTATTGTGTACCATATAGACATGGGTGTGTCACGCTCTTCCTGAAGATTTGAGGGAGGTGTAGGTCTGGAGCAAACAGCCCGTTCCAATTCCTCCCACAAATTTTCAATCGGGCTGAGATCCGGGGACTGAGCAGGCCACTGCAGCAAGGAAAGTCATCGGCATGTTCCTCAAACCATCCCATAGTGATTTGGGCTTTGTGCACAGGCGCATTATCCTGCTGGAATTAGCCATCTGCATAAGGATAAACTGTTAACATGTACGGTTGCACTTGGTCACATACGATGTTTAGATACGCTCTAGCATCCTGATGAGCCTCCGGAGATATCAGTGGACCCAACGTGTGCCAGGAAAACATCCCCCATATCATTTGTGCGCACAGCAGGGGTGTACCTAATAAAGTGGCCGGCCAGTGCGCGTGTGTGTGTGTATGTGTGTGTGTATATATATATATATATATAAAAACACTGCAGAAACGTACATTTTAGCAGGAATTTTTCCTTCATTCTGTAATTTGTTTTTTTTTTGGGGGGGGGGGGGGGTATGGAGGGGCTGGACTACAAAGTTCCAAGACATCATTGTTGTTTCAACAGGCTTTGCCTTTAAAATTGCAGTTAAATGATTCTGAAATGCATAAGTTAAAAGGAGAATCATACTTCATATCATATGAATATTGGTGATAAAAATTTAAATTAGGATTTTTTTTTTTTTTTAAGTGTTAGATTGATCTTATTGTAAATGTCCATTTTTTATTTAAAAGGGACCAAAATTTAACACACAATCCAAAACCATTTAATTGATCTGAAGCCAAAATAAAGTTTTTTTTTTTTTTTTTTAATAGAAAGTTTTACTACTTTGGGGGGGGGGAGGGTGATAAAATTACTCTTGCCCATAGTTATCCTTAAGCTACATGTGTTCCCTAAGTGGTGCAAAATGAGTTAATTGCGCAATCATATGTATAAAAACTTTTATATAAGAAATTTATTTTTCTTTTACAACTGCTAAATGATGCAAATTTCATTTTTTTTCCTGAGATGAAGTGAAAATGTTAAAGTTTTTTCTGTTATTTCCAATTTTTTTACTTAAGGCCCATCTTAAAAAAGTTACTGAACAGTTCCCAGATGATGTTGAAGCTTGGATTGAACTTGCACAGATTTTGGAACAGTCAGATATCCAGGTAAGTAATTTTAAATTTTCCTTAAAAACTTTTTGCATTAGACTTATTAGTTAAATTTCATTTATATATTACTCACATTTAATAAGCTTACAAATAGTTATATTGAAAACTTAAAACAGTATTGTTTCTTATCATTAACTCTTTAAATCGGCTGCAGTTTAGTAAAATTTGCATCTTTCAAAAAATTTGATTTCTCAGAGGTCATAATTCAGTAGTCTCCTCCCTCATCATATATATTATATCTTATCAAAGAGTTCCGTAAATATATTTACTCTTTAATTTTGAAAGTAAAGTTTTTTAGATGATCACTGGCTAATTTTGCTTCAATAGGCCTAAATAGCTTAAATGTGTTATTACTTAATATAAGCAATTGTTACTGTAAAGTTAGATCCATTTTTTTATTGAAAAATCTTCAGATGTTTAATTTTTCATTTTCCACAGAATGAAAACCAGTGCTTCACATTTTTTTTTAGTCCTTTGTCCCCTTGACAGTGATTTCTTCTAGTATTCTTATCCAGTGATGGAATGAGATAAGATAACCAAAGGAATAAATATTTTTTTTTTATTATAGCAATTTTTACTTCAGTAAATGTGTATCAAGTCTTTTTTGTCCAACAATGTTCAAGATTCTTCAACAATAAGAAATCTTGATGAGAAAAGATTAACTTGTTTAAAATAACTGAGAAGCAAATAAAAAGCCAACACAAATAAGATAAAAAAATATTTAACACTTTAAAATCTGACATGTTTCGTCAAGACTGAAGCTTGACTTTTACAAAGTAACGAAACCAAGGATGAAACCCTAGAATTTCAAGCTGTACAGCAATTACAATGTAATAAAGAATTATTGGTGATACCTGCAGATAAGAGTGGGATGGCTGTTGTTGTCTGCTGTTCTCAATATAATCAAATGGGGGTGGATTTCCTAACATTGACGGATGGGATTGATTTCTACTCTAAAAATGAAAAATCCATTCTTAATTACAACAGGAAGGTGGCAAGAGAACTGTTTCACAATGCCATAATTTCTTTGGACTTTTCTGACAAATTGAAAGATATCCTGTTCTTCATGTGCTTCCAAACATACACAAAAACAAGAATGGGTCCGGCCTGTTTCCAGTAAGACCAATAGTTAACTGTACCTCCTCTGCCGTAGCTCTTCTTTCCAGTCATATTTATGATAAGCTATCAAGATTAAATATTTATTCCAGTTTTGCCGTCAGTAGCAGCAATGATTTCATTGAAGAAATTAAGAAATTGATATTTTTTGATGACTAATTTTTTTTTCTTTAGACGTAGAATCCTTATTTCACCTCCATTAAATTTGATCTCATTGAAAGAACCTCTAAACTAAACATTACAAGCTTTTTGTTAATACACTTCAGGTTGATAAATTATTGATTTTAACACAGGTTCTTTTTCGTATTCACTTTTTTTTATTTTAATGGTTCCTATACAGGCAAAGAGTGGGTCTTTTCATGGGCCTCTCTGCCTCAACGATACTTGCCAAGTTTTGCATGATTTACATCGAGGAATCTTCCTTTCAAATTTTTGATAATAGCCATTTTCACATTCCCGTGTACTGCTGTTAAGTCGATGATTTGATTTTTATATACTCACTCCAATATTCTAGTAGATATATTGGACATTTCTGTGAGTATCCATCTAAATATCAAATTTAAAACAGAATCTGAAAATAATAATACCATTCCTATCTTGATGTTTTAGTTAAAAGAAATACCTCATTTTTTGACACTGAGGTGTTCTGTAAACCAATGTCATGTGATCTAACCTTAAATTTTCTTTTTTCAGGTCCATTTTCCTTTAAAATTAACATTATCAAAATAGCAGTTGCTAGGGCCTTCCACCTTTCCAGCACTTCCGAAATATTCGAAAGTGAAATTCAGAAACTTTTTAATATCTTCAGTATTGAATGATTATCCCATTCAATTTCTTAATAGGCAGATTCTATAGCTATTCATAATTTATATAACCCATCACCCACAATTAAGAAATCTGACAATATTTTTGTTTCTATTCCGTTTCAGTATTCCTTGTTCCCCGCACTCACAAAACTTCTTTGTCTTTACAATATCACTCTGACTTCACCTGTTAAATCTACACTTGCTTCCTACATTAACGTACAAGTTCCCTTAGTTGACGATAATCCCAGAGGCGTTATTTACTCATTATAGTGCTTTAATCACAGTTGTCTCTATGTCGTCGAAATCCGACAAGCAGTTAAATCCCGGGTAAAACACGTATATGCAATTCGTAACAATGATTTCAACTACCGAACTGCATGTCATGTTGAGAGATACCGGTCATTTCATCGATACTACCAATCCTATTATTTTAGTATGCGTTCTAGACACCTGCTGCATAAATGCAAAGAGCCTTGCACCGTATTAACCAATCCTTCCTGTTGTAACGATTGTATCTGTTCAATCCATTTATGATTATGGTTTTCCCCCCCCAAAAAGATAAAGATGGGCACGCACAGTATTTTTAATTCCCCCACACGTCATAATCCATTTTTTTTTTCTGTTTGCTTGCTTGTTTATTTTTTCAGATTTCATTTTCCTTACTCCTTCCAATTCCCACGGACTTTCTTAGTCCATAATTTGGATGCCGTGTTTACATCATTCGGTTCCAGTGTGTGTTCCATCGAATCACCTTATACCGTTGATTGGGTGAAGGGTGTTACCTCCTGCAGTTGACAGACAGCACCACTGCTGCCATAGTCCTCATCTCATTGATTCACTATTAAAAATTTATTGTATTTAATCATCTACTATCCTTGGTTTCGTTTCTTTGTAAAAGTCATGTTTCAGTCTTGATGAAACATGTCAGATTTTAAAGTGTTAAATGTTTTTTTATCTTATTTGTGTGTTGGCTTTTTATTTGCTTCTCAATAAGAAATCTTAGATTAAATTTCTTTTCAAAAGATCTTGTACAGAATTTCATTCTCATAATGTACCCTAATAGTGTTACAGATTTGGTGAGGTATAAGAGTATCTAAAAGGGATTTTCTAGTTATCAGAAAACACGGCATAGGAATCAAGTACAAGTTTTTGAAGGATGCAACTGAAATGAAGCAAAATTACATTTTATACAAATAGTATTTTGCTGATTAAAACTAATAATCTTGTAAATTATAATTAAAAGGGTGCCTTACAAGCTTATGGAACAGCAACAAGGATTTTGAAAGAAAAAGTTCAAGCTGATGTCCCCCCTGAAATTTTGAATAATGTTGCTGCTTTACATTTTAGATTAGGAAATTTACAAGAAGCAAAGGTATTATTTATCTCTCTTTCTGTTAATTCTATAGTATATTACGAATTTAAATATTATTGAAATTTATATATCCCCTTTCCTTTTTAAAATGAAATCTTAAAAGTTCTTTAATTACCATAAGTTTCTCAATAGCCAAACATTTAGTCCTTACAAATACTTTTATAATCTTAAGTTCATTAGAAAATAATAAGCTTTAATGAAAGATTTTTCAACTGATGAATGACGGAAGAGAATGTGGCCTTACTTGTGCAAATGTACATGAACTTTTTATCTATCTAATTTGCATTTACTTATTTAACTGCCAAATTTTACAAATTTACTTAATGTTTTTTTGGATGGATGATGTGAGCTGCTCTTATTATTATTATTATTATTTAATAGTAAACACGTACTCAGTCCTGCCTCCACTGCTTCTGGAGCTCATATGCTAAGTCAGTGTACTTATTGATCTTGTCTGCAATAGTTTTCTGCATATTCTTGCTGATAGGCACTACAGTGTCAATGAGTTAGGTCTGTTTGTTGGCCTTATCAACAAATGTGATGTCAGATCTGTTGTGGTGTATGGTTTTGTCTGTGTGAATGGGACGATCCCAGTACAGCTTATGTGAGGGTGACTCTTAACACTCTGTGGTGTGTATTTGTAGTACGGACCACGTTCTTAATAAGTGAATGTTTGTGTGCTAACTGTTGATGAACAATCGACGTTGACTGATTGTGTTGCTGGAGTAGACTGTTTGGAAGAGAAGGGGACAGCCTGATATTATGTGGTCAATCGCCTCATGAGTAGTGTGTCATTTCCTGCATGTATTGTTGTGCATGTTTGAGTTATGTAGAATGTGTTTCTTGTAGTTGTGTGTGAGGATGACTTGGTCCTGTATAATGATCATAAACCCTGTATAATGATCTCCCCAAACAGCTAACATTATTATTATTATTATTATTATGGATGAGTCTCGTGAAAATTTGAAGATGAATGGAATTTGCAAGGCGAAGAAGGTTATCAAAGGACAAAGATACTCACAAGACATATTATTTATATATTTTTGATTAGAATGTTGAAAGGGTTAAAAGTTAATGTTGAAAATGGAAATAGATTTCTATTTCATTTCCACAATAGGCTTAAGTGATATGTTGGCCTCATGTTGTCAGTAGGGCTAGAAGTAGAACACAACCATTGGTTCCTTACATAGTCTGTCTGCAGTAAAACCACCTAACTGTTCTAGTGATAATCCCTTCACCTGTGGTTGCAGTATTTTTAGAGATAAATGACATCATTATACTACTGTTCCATGGCATAGCAATGATCAGGTCATGGTATGTAACTTTAATAACTTTGGCTATTCTTCTGTTAATGTTACCTATCTCCTAAACTACTGTACCAATAAAAGAACAACTTTCTGCCTCCTGCCAGATGCCATGGTTCCTTCAACTATTATACTTCAAGTCTTCCTGACATCATAAGCAATTCTCTGACTGATAATGGTTTTGTTTTCAAATAAGTTTATAAGTACACCAGAGGAAATAAAGTTATCTAATGGCAACCTATCTTTTCCTAGCTTTAAAATGGAATAAATTTTAATTGGATATTTGAAATTTTACATGTCCTATTGCCCAAAGGTCTTGCCTTCCTATATTTTACCTTCAATCAAATGTTCATTTAACTATCTTTTTCATTATTTACCGAGCAGTGTAAAGGACTATTAGTCACTGAGTAATTTAATTGCAGTAACTTGTGCAGTGCCTCCTGTTAAGGCAAGGATTTGTTTTACCTTTGAGTAACTATTCTCTCTTAATTGATGCAAAACTTTATAGTTTTTACAAACAAGAAGAGGAGATGGGATTATTTTCTGTTTATGAAATTTCGTTGAAAGTAACTAAGTAAATTTCATCGAAATAGTGGAGAAATTAATTAAGCATTAAATTTGAAGGAAGAAAATTGTGCAGTTATAGTTGTAATAATTAATAATGATCAAACATGAGTCATTTACTGATCTGTAGATGGGGGATAGTAATTTACTTAAGTAATGCAAAGGTAAATGTTTATAAGTTTTATCGAATATGTCTATTAAGTAAGTCAATAGTAGTAATACAAGGGTTGATCGAAAAGTAGTGGCAACACTGCAAGTAGGAGCCACGACAATTGTGACATGCCCTGGTGATAACACAAAACGTCAGAAGAAAGCTTTTTGCAACGTGGATGGTAATTTAGTTTTTGCTTGGGATGCATGAGGTACCTTTTAGAGTACATAAAGTATAACTGTTGTTTGAAGGTGGTCTAAAGTATGTTTATGAAAGTAGAGCAAAGAAGTTGGCTAAAAATTCAGGTTGCACATGGTCGCAACACAAAGGAATGTTGGTTAGGACTAAGTGATACATGTAATAATGAAGTATACCATATCGTACAGTTGCACGATGGGTGAAGGCATTTCGCTGTGGTTGAGAAAAACCAGCAGATAATCCAGCAGATCAGGGTGGTCTCAAATCCACAGGAGAGAAACAGCTCGCTCAATCTTTAATTGATTGTGACAGGTATTTGCCCATGTGACTATTGGCAAATGACATTGGAGTAAGTCCTTCTACTATGCATCAAATTCTACACTATTCACTTGGCATGCAAAAAATCGCAGCAAAATGGTTCCCTCATCATCTCACAGAACTGCAAAAGTGGCATAGATATGCTGCATCAGAACTTCATCTGGACCTATATTAACAGAAGGGGGATGCATTTCTTCGTCAAATCATTGCCATCAATGAAACTTAGGCACGATTGTTCAAACTGGCACATCCACCGTCTCCCACAGATTTGGAAGAAGATTATTCATCCATCTGGTGATTTATATTGAGGGACAGTGATGTTCACTTCCTATCTAACTACCAAAACTTTTCTATTATAAACCTCATAGGAAATTAGAATTGCACTATTAAATTTAATATTTCTACAATAATTTAGTAGTGATCTACTAGACAGTAGGCCAACTGACAAGTCATTATTGCTATAGATATTTAACAAATTTGAAGGCAAAATCCCTTGCATTGAAATCCATTGTTACTTCCCAAGTTCAGTTATTTTTATAGTTTTTGTCATTTGATTTTTTTTTTTAACTAGCTATGCAGATTACTCTTGTAATGAACTTATTCAAATTCAAGGATTGTAACCTGTAATTCAGTTTTCATTTCAAAATATTTTTATGGCATTCTATCTTTTACAGATCTTTATACCTAGCAAAAATATCCAAAATATGGCATACCAAAAATTAAAATAATAATAAAAGAGCATTTTACCATTTCTTCATTTATCATTACTGATTCTTCTCAATTAAATGAAATAAGTAATGAGGATACCTGCTAATGAAGTTCTTATTAAATACCACCCAACTTCTAAGAAACTGAAAGAGAAACCTTTAGTACTAATGATCTAATTCTAATTTTTTGTTTCTGCTTTATATAGATAGTAGAGAGGCTTAGAAACCAAGAATCTATGAAGTTAAAGATTGAGTCATACCTTAAAACTGACATTGAAGTTTTTGTAGGCTGAAACAGTGATACATATTGTATTCTTTACTGATATGTTTCTGAAATTATATAAAGAAAAAAAAATTATCAAGAATGTTGAAATGATATCATGGTGTTTCAGAATGAGCTTTTGCAATGGAAATTGTAAAACAGTTAATTCCTGGAACTTAAATTAAACATAAAAGATGACTGCAATGAGAAATTGTCCATTCCTTCAAATTATTATAATTTAATACATTGTGAGCACTCTTGTTATTCCTAATATGATATTACTCAACTTTGCATGCTATCAGAGCACACAATTCAAACAATAGGTATAATTTTTTGAATTGGCTTATATATATATTCATATATATTCATATATATATATATCTTATATATATATTCATTCAATACAGATATCATTCACAGTTGATGCTCTATCTTAGAATTTTAATTGCTTTAGGATTTTCATATTTTATGTTGCAATGGACCACTTGAGGATAGGCGGGGCTTCGTAGTTTCAAAATATCCCACCAGGCTACTGCTTGGCTTGTGGGATAAACAAAGCCTTGTGCTTCGTTTTAACTCATGTCTATATAGAAGAAATATTATATTAAAGAAGGATATTCTATGAGTTTTACAGAATTATTACAATAAGGAACTGCACAGTACTGCACCATTCCGTCTTGAATTATCAAAAATCTACGATTTTTTGAGTAATTCACACTAAGTTATATGTTTGTTTATCGCACATGATCCCACATTACACGTCATACGTGACGTCGATAGGGGCATAAACCCAGGGTGGCCACTCAACCTGGAAACCCGGAGAACCGGGAATTGTCAGGGAATTTGAAAACTGCCAGGGAGAACCGGGAAAAGTCAGGGAAATTTACGAAAATTTCTGGAATTTTCTCCCCTCTCCTGCCTTAAAATGCATGTGAATATAACACAAAGTGTTTAAAACTGTGTAATTTGAGTCTCTCTTTAATTTAATGATAATTTACATCTATTGTAAAAACTCAAGTAATTTAATTAAAGAAAGCAAAATTTCAATATAATCTAGAAATTAAAATTTTCAAATTTTAACAATACTAAACACAGGCCTCGCAACAGGTCCCTTTTTTAATCTAAAGTCCCTAAAAGTCAGTTTTTGTCGAATTTGGTCCGTTTTTTTACTATTTTCATTTTTATTTTCAAGTTTTTATTTTGTTATTTATTAATTGATATTATATTTTTTATTGATTTTGTTATTCAAAAATATATTTCGTTTTTTGCTCCCTTTTTTAATTGGCGCCCACGGCGGTGGCTAGTTACGGCGCTGCTTTTTCGTATTCCTCTACAAAATTGCTAATAGTCAAGCATGAGGATCTTCCAATTTCTATCCCCACCCGCTGTTGTTTTCTTTAAGTAATTTTCCCGGAAGGTTATAAGAATGAAAGGAAAAAATTTTTTTTATAAAGCGGCAGAAATTGCCATAATACTACTGCATATTCGCGTCATAATTTGAAACGATTTAGTGTCGGTGTATACTCAATCCTTTTGCATCTTTCCAAATTTTTTATTCTTCCATTAACCAAATGTTTAAAAAGTTACTAGTGTGTTACATGGTAAACATTTAATATTTATTTCTCAGAAATATTTTTTTTTTTTCGCGGGGTGGTGGGGGGTGTCGTTTTATTTATGTGCGTTACAATGTGCGTGCGTTTTGTGTAAAATATTAGTTTATACAAGTGCTTATGCAATCTCTAAAAAAAATGAATAAAAAAAAAAAAACCTTTAAACTTTATTATTTTTAAATATTGATTTAAACACATAACATCTTCATGTCACATTTCTTCTTAAGAGGGTCCAGGGCCCATTTTTGAAAAAAAAAATATTAAGTTAAATTGGTGATTAATCACGCAATGACTAAACAAAAACAACCTCATAAAAATTTTCTTAAACTTTAAAAAAAAATTGAATTTTGGAATTTATTTTTTAAAAAAAGTGGGGTAATTTAAAGTTGATATAACTCAAAATATTATTAACAGAATTTCAAAATTTTTTCACTTAATTAAACAGAAATAGATCACTTTTAATTTGTCTTTGGCATTTAAAAAAATATATATAAATTTTTAAACTGAAAATTAACGATTTTTCAATGTAAAAATTTTTTTAAATCTCATATTATAAAAAATAAATATTTTTTTAAATTTGCCGAAGACAAATTATTTTCAAACATTTTTTTAAAGTAGATCTAAAATTAGTTTGAAAATGTCATGTTTAAAATTTCAACTCTCTACTCTTTATTATGCTCACCAATAATTTATTCACCTTTTTCAAGTTTTTATGATACCTCTTTACATGAAAAATAATAATAAATGATTATTTTTATCAAATGCTGAATTTTAATCAAGAGTCATATCGAAAAGTTTAATTCACATAAACTTTACATCAGTTTCCTCCAGAAAAGTAATTAATTAGATATTCAGGAAGTTTTATGGTAAGTAATGCCTGTTTTAATCTGATTATTATGGTGTTTCTTCGCTATCTAGTTTCTTCAAATAAATTTTTGAGGCATTTATTCTAGCATTTTGGTTATCACTGTATTCTATATATTACTTGTGATCTTCATGCACAACATTCATAAAAGGTTCTTTTCCTCTCAAACATTGAAAAATTATATTCTATAATGTTATATTCAAATCTTCTAAAATGTTCACCAGCAATAAAGTAAACAAAATATGCATACTGTATAATATAAGTACTGCAAAATTTGTACTGAAATATAATTAGTACCTTGAAAATTTCATATTTGAAATTGAAAATGTCTAATTTTAGGTCACTTTTGGTCCCTTTTTTACCTAGGGACAAAGTGAATATCTGTTGCAAGCCCTGTAAACAGTTTGCAATAAACAAATACGATGGTGTTTCTATTCATAAATTATAAGAAGTAAAATTTATTCTGTTAATGGAGTAAACTTATTACAGAGGAAATTATTAAAAAGAAAATATTTAGTAAGAGAGAAGAACTTGCAATTGAGTTATCTAAATCTAAAGGCAATCATTGAAAAGGGTTTCTACAATATCGTGTACGATTCATGTCCAGCCCCGCACCTGGATTTTTTTTTCAATTCACCTGGAAAACCTGGAAAAGTCAGGGAATTTTAATATTTCTGGAGAGTGGCCACCCTGAAACCTCAAGTGGTCCATTAGTACTAAACAGGATTCCATAATTTATTCAGGAATATGAAAATAGTTCAAATCAAAATTTGATTAACTAGAAAATTTAACATGAAAAAAAAAAAAGGATCTAAAGAATGCCCAGTCTTTGCTTTCATGCCTTAAGCTATCATTGACAGGAATCTGAGACTGCTGGTTTGTCTTTGCTAGGACTCATCAGTCAGGTTTACTTATTGATGACATTTACCTATTTTTCAAAATTGATTGACTTTTGTTGTCTTGAAAAATTAACACTTTGAAATAAATGTAAAATAGCATCATTTTTTCGAATGTGTCAGTGATGTTTGAGTAATAGGATTCTTTTCTAGAAAAATATGATTCCTCTTTTAAGGTTGTTGCATTATAGTGCATATTTACCACTCAAATGGAGATTCTTCCCATTTAGAAATTATTACAGTGAACTGAAAATAAGCATCCTACACGATTCTAGTTTTTGCCATTATTTTGATCATTGACACTATCATTGAGTTCCTTTATCATGTGATTTGCTTCTGTCACCAAATTCATGACCATATTCATCATTGAACAGTCTTTAAAAATTGTTTAGCAAATTTCAATGAAAGACGATTAGTGAGCACCAGTCATGGCCGATGAAGCTGACACAAATAGTAAACAAAAGAGAACCACCAAATTCAGTGGCATTTTAAGTGGCTTGTTAAGTCCTTTAATATTCTACTGAAATTGTGTTGTATAAAGGTAGCATTAAGCCATAAAATGAAAACTGAAAGTTGAAAGTGTTAGATCTCATCACTGATTGGTTGTTGGCTAAAAGGCTTTAAAAAGCAGCACCAATTACATAAAGCATTTCCTCACATTTCTATGAATATGTGATATGGGAACAACAAAATCAAATGACAGAAGCACATCATCAGAAACGATGACACTTTCAGTGATCAAAACAATGACAAAAACTAGAATCACATGATTTGACCGTTAGGAAAATCATATGAAAGATTCTTGCTCTCTTCAGTTTTGTTAAATATTTCCTCTAACAATATCTTATAAAATTGTTGTCTAGTTAGTTCAGTGAGTCAGGTAAACTTAATTTTACCTGGGGAAAAAAAAACGTTTTAATAGTTTATACAGTGAAACCACTAACGGACACTCCCGAAAAGCGGTCACCCCCCAATAGCGGACAATTTTGCAATCCCCAGTCTCTTAATATAGAAGTTTCCATGTATTGACCTCCGATTAGCGGACACTCCCAATAACGGACAACATTCTACAGAAAATGAACGATCTTGTGTTGTTTTTCAAAAGCAATAGAATCAGGCTAGTACGTAGCGTACAGAGGAAATTTTGAAATTATGGATCACGAACTCCAACGAAAACCCTAAACACATCAAAGTTCGGAAACGGAGACAAGTGTGATCGACTCTATTGTCTTCGATTGGTTTTGCGCTGCACGAGCAAAAAAATTCCCATTAGTGGGCCATTATTGCAAGAAAAGGCGTTGGAAGCAAAGGGGACTCTGAAAGCACTATTTAAATATTCATATTGAGAAACATGTTGTCAATGCAAAAAAGAAATGTCAAACTCTGTTAACTGATTACTTTAGTTAATAAATTAATTTTCCAATCCGTTTGTCTTACTTAAAATAATGACAAAATTAATAATGTAATTAATTTTGTCATTATTTTAAGTAAGACTAATGGATTAGCATTCATTTAAAAAGGAAAATAGTAAACAGTTTGCAATTTTCATATTTTCTCATAGGGCAATGTTAATTGTAGAAATTTAAGATTGTACTTAATTTTTCATTAAATGACATGCTATAAGCTAAAAAATGAAAAAAAGATAGTCCTCCCCAATAGCGGACACCTCCCAATAACGGACGAAACTTCCGGTCCCGTGAGTGTCCGCTATTCGGAGGTTTCACTGTTTAAGCTTCATTAATATATCCTGTAAATAATTTATTCCAGGAAATCCTTAAAATAACAACACTCCTTTAATTTCCATGATATTTCATCCTTCTTTGCAAAGGACTTCTTGAGGTGGTACTAGAGGACAAGAAACTATTCTTCTTCCTCTACATTTCATTAGGATTACAAATAAGAACTAAAATAAAACAAATACTAAAATAATTTAATTCAAAAATGTTTTATTTTAGTTCTTATTTGAACTAAAAAATGAAATGTTGTGGAAGAAGAATAATTTCTTGTCCTCTGGTACCACCTGAAGAAGTCCTTTGCAAAGAAGGATGAAATATTGTGGAAATTAAAGGAGTGTTTAAGGATTTCCTGAAGTAAATGTTTTGTTGTTGATGACTTGTTTTCTTTTTTGTTTTGTTTTTTGTTTTTTTGCAATTATGTCATATTATTTTCATTAACAGAAATACTATGAAGTTTCATTGGAAAGATCAAGGAATGAAGCTCAACATGATGAACATTACTACAATGCAATTTCGGTGACCACAAACTACAATCTTGCACGATTGTATGAATCCCTTTTTCAGTTTCACAAGGCTGAAACTTTATATAAAAATATCTTGAGGGAGCATCCCAATTATGTCGACTGTTAGTATTTTTTTTCTTGAAATATTATGAATTTCTTCCTCTTTTTTTATTATTATTGTTTAAAATTTAAATTTCTATTGATAATTAAATACATTCATCCTCAAAAAAATTGCTGTTGTATATAGAAAAATTATCATTATTAGTAATGATTAGATTTTACAAAGATTGCTCATCCATTGGTTTTAGATGGTTAGCCAAATTCCTATTATACCCATCTGATATCTGGATGTAATTCTTTTCCTCGCCATATTTGCTTTGGTGGTGATATCAATCATTCATGTTAAAAATCATTTTCAACATGAAGTTTGGAAAGTAAAATTTTTTGCCACACATTCTTAGTTTTGATAAAAGTTTAATGATTTATAATTTTGTTTGTAATATATAATAGCTTGATGGTGTGATAAACATGACAAGAGAAAATTCAGAATTTCTCTCTTTTTTTTAAAGAGTCCTCTCTTGCAGGGTTAAGTCATTAATGCCACCAGATAACACTATTTATGCATCCACCTCTTATCTCATATGTTTTTGCCTAATATAAGGATTTACTAGCAGTCATTGCTGTCCTGTTTTCATTATTTGTCTTCAAGTTGTGGTTAATTATCTTGTTTAAAAAAGCTAATTTAAAATTAAAGGAAGTAATTTAATAGTTCAGTCACAAGAATCTGAAAGAAATTAGATCATTATAAAATTTATCAAGTACAGAATCTTGTGAAACTGGCATTGATCAGAGAATCAAATTTTATTATAGATAGGATGTAAATTCATATCAAATTGGCCCCTTTTAAGAAAGAGGACATAATGTAAAGACCCTCTTGAAAGCTTGAACATAACTTTTATCATACTGCTTGTTGTGCATTCTTGGAGGAAAAAACTGAATATGAATGTTAATCACTGATAGTCTCAATAAATTTCTGACTTAGAATCACACATTAATTGAAATGAAAAGGATATGATGAAAGTATAAAAGATGAATAAAAACTAAATGCTTTTTAGCCAACTAAAAAAAGAAAGGATAAGAAATAAATTTTGATGAAGCCATTTTTAGATATTGTGATGTTTAATTGGAGCAATAAGAATATTGTATATCAGTGTGATCTTTGCAAGTTGTATACACAATAGGAGGTAAAATACTGCTTTCCATAAAGCTCTGAAAGAAACTTAGATTTGAAATGTGTAAAATGTTTGCTATAATATTGTTCTTTTATATAATGAATATCATATTAAGAAACACATCTTGCCATTCTGAGTTTTAACTGTAAGAATTATTCTTTTCTTTATTCTTATTAATTTTAATAAAAAATAATCAAAACCTTTTCAAAAAGTTATTATCTACATTCACACTTTCTTTATATACAGGTTATTTACGTCTTGGATGTATGGCTAGAGATAGAGGCCAAATTTATGAAGCTTCAGATTGGTTTAAAGAAGCATTACAGATTAATCAGGTATTAATATTTTTTTTTTTTCAAATATGTGGAGGGATCTTCATATTACAATAGGATAGTATATTCAGGTGTATCTAGTTGAAAGCTATTAATAATAATTATGATGAGCAATTCTTGTCTCTTTTCTTGAATAATTCATCATTTAATAAAATGTTTTTATCCTTAGGATCATCCTGATGCTTGGTCGTTGATAGGTAATTTACATCTTGCCAAACAAGAATGGGGACCAGGCCAGAAGAAATTTGAGCGAATCTTAAAACAAGCCAGCACTTCCAATGATGCTTATTCTCTGATTGCTTTAGGAAATGTATGGCTTCAAACACTTCACCAACCAACAAAAGACAAAGAAAAAGAAAAAAGACATCAGGATAGAGCCCTTGCAATGTACAAACAAGTCATGCGTCATGATCCAAGAAATATCTGGGCTGCCAATGGCATTGGTAAGTGTATTTTTCTCTCCTTTTTTTTTATTTATTTTGTTTTACTCTTTTCTTATTTTATTAAAAATATAATAAAATAAAATGAATACAACTTTTATACGACAAGTTTAAAGTTTTCAATTTGAAATTAAATACAAAATAATATTGTATTTCAGGTGCTGTTTTGGCACAAAAAGGCTGTATTGGAGAAGCCAGAGATATTTTTGCTCAAGTTAGAGAGGCTACTGCTGATTTCAGTGATGTGTGGCTCAATATTGCACACATTTATGTTGAGCAGAAACAGTATGTGAATTCGATACAGATGGTAAGAATTCCTTAGTAATGAAAAATTTACACTAAAATCACAACATACAAGTCAAGAACGTTTAAAAAGATTATAAAAAAATACTTAAAAATACTTTTTAAGTATTTTTTTATAATCTTTTTAAACGTTCTTGACTTGTGTGTTGTCATTTTAGTGTAAATTACTTAAATTCACACATGTAAAAATATTTTTAATAGTAATGAAAATTCTACTGTAAATAGCTGAACTCTGCACTGGATGGGAAAAAAAAAAAAAAAACTGCACTTGTAGAATTCCATTTGTTGAAGTAGATTTTCCAGCATATCTGATACTATCTTTGCATTGTTTTGAACAGTTTCCATATTATAGATTGTGCAAGCATAAATACATTTGGCATCATATAGAAATCTTTGTCCTGTGCTGTTTCTCCTCCTCTACATCAGAACTGCTATACTGATCCAAGCAGAACTAACTGGGGGAGGGGGGTGGGGTGAACTAGCTTTACACCCACTGAAACAAATGAAACAGAAGGAGAAAGTTACATCCATGCCGACGCCAGGATTCGAACCCAGATTCTGACAAATCTACCTCATAGAAAGCCATCGACATGACCACAAGGATATGCCGGAACGGCTTGGTTCCTTGAGTCTCGTTTCACAATACATGCCATTCATGTATTGCAGCTGTAATGAATTCTTTTCAGGAAATAATGGCATGGTCTTGCTCATAGCATACCTTTCAGCACTATCTGTTGAACATAATTATCTAACTCAGAAGTTCTTTTGTCATGTTCCTGTCTCCATTGAAAAGTTGATCCCATGTTATTCAAAAAGGATTTTTTTTATTATTATATATTCCCTTAATGTTTTTTAAAGATCATCATGTAGGGTTTTCTTTTAGTTGTGAAGCTGGATATTTGTATACTCAAATATCCTGTGCTGGATATTGGTATACTCAAATATCCTGTGATTTACCATAATAACAGTCGGCTTTGAAGAAGGAAAAAAAAATCTTTCCTAGAATAGTACACTAGAATTGCAGTCCTTCCATTTATTTTTCTCTAGTTTTGAAGCTACAACTTGAGATAATTGTTCTATGATATCGTGCAAGGTTAGATTGATCGAAAGCATAGCAATTTGGAATGTCTACCAACAGTTTTCAAATATTTGAGTTTGTTATCCAGTATGAAGAACAGCTATTTGTAGTACAATTTTCTGTACATGAAGCTGATTTTAAATTAATGTTATATTCCTTTATCTTAACTAAATTTTGTTCATGTCATTCTTTAGAATCAATGAATAATATAGGAATATATCTGGGATAATGAGTAAATTTAATGGATAAAATTAGAAGATTATATTATGTTTCCTAATTGTTTATATATATATATATCTTTATTTATTCATTTATTTTCCTGTCTTTGCAGTATGAAAATTGCTTGAAAAAATTTTATAAATATCACAATGTGGATGTTTTAATTTATCTGGCAAGGGCTTACTTCCGATTTGGCAAATTAAAAGAATGCAAGCAAACCTTATTAAAGGCTAGACGTGTAGTACCTCAAGACACTGTATTGTTATATAATATAGCTCTTGTCCTTCAGCGACTTGCAATGCAGATTTTAAAGGACGAGAAAAGTAGTTTAAAGGTTGTATTACAGGCAGTTAACGAATTAGGACTTGCACACAGGTATGTGAAATTTAATCTCATAATATATTTAAAAATTTGTTTCCTAAAATTATGATGGCAGTCTAATAAAACCCAGCTGGTGTAGATAATTTCACATACAAATGATATGGTCACTAAAGTAGTTTAGACCATAATGTAGGACTAAATGATTTATTCCAATTTCATAAAATTATCTTGGTTATGCCTGAAACCATCTATGGACAGTACTTCTCACATTACTATTGTGAGATATTTTTTTTGCCATTTAACAATTAAGGGGGTCAGTGCAACAAAGGTCTCAGTCACTTTTCTTAAAAATGTGGAATAGATATTGGACATTTTGAATATAATGAAACATTATCGCAAACTTCTTTATTAAATTAACCATAAATACTTCTTCACAGATCCAATATTTCGTCTTATATATTTCTCAAAGACTTCTTCAGGGTAAAAACAAAATAAGAGATAAAATAAAAAATAAAAATAAAACATAAGATAACGATCAACGGGAAGAGAATTAGCCTTCTCTAACCTTACAAAACATTAAATAATATGATAATACATCCAATGAATACATCCAATGATACTATTGTCATGGAATAA
>JAFIDM010009631.1:127092906-127111506 GCA_023159025.1 Thereuonema tuberculata | reverse complement strand
GAATACATCCAAATGATACTATTGTCATGGAATAATGTAGTAATACAATTGTCATTAATTAAGAAAAAACAATGAAAGATTCAAAAGATACTATTTTCATGAAAACAGTAAAAACATTGAAAAATTGTTAATACCAAGGGTTTATAAAAATTAATTGAATTTTAAAATTTTACATAATCTTTTATTTTTTATTAGAGATTTCCTGAAAATACTTAAAGACATGTTGTTAACTTTTTGTGACTTATCTCTGTTAAAGCAAACGCAACAATTTATTAAGCAATATTCTAAAGTATATCTTTTGTATTCATCTTGAATTTTGTAAATGATGTGTACAACAGGATCGGGGTTGTGACCATTATGAATACAGTGGGCTGCCCATTCTGATGTTTTTTCATGATTGTTATGGTAAGCCCGCACATGTTCTTCTACCCGTTCTTTTAATGTGCGGCCTGTGCTCCCAATGTAGACCCCCTGACAATCTCTACATTGGAGAGCATAAACCACACCCATGTTGTGTAGCTCTGTGTTTTCCCTTTCTCTTTTGAATTTGAATAAAACATTATCTTTAAAATACACAATATTTATTTTATTTTCTTTACATTCTTTTTGTATATATTCATTAATTTTCAAACCAATGGGGAAGATCATGCATTTTTTGAATACTTCTTTACTATTTTGAACTTTTCTTATATTTCTTCTTTTAAAAAAATCATTGAAATTTTTTTCAATAAAATCTAGAGGGTATTCATTCATTTGTAATCTTAATTTCAAATTTGTGATCTTTTCTTTCCATAATTTTTTATCTTCTGTAAAATCTGTAATTTTTCTTAAGTGACTTTTAATTATTTCCTTTTTTGTGGATATGTGATGGTTTGAAGTGAAATTTAGGATATGGTTGCTTTGGAAAGGTTTTCTGTAGTGTTCAAAAGTTAAACCTGTATTTTCATTTATTAATGTAATGTCTAAATAATTGATCTTATTATCTACTTCTTCTTCACTTTTGAATTCTATGTCTTTATGGAATTTATTTAAATAGTTGAGAAATCTGGAAAACTGTCTGCTTGTGCCTTCCCAGATAATCAATATATCATCTACAAATCTTTTATAAAAAAATTTAGCTTCTGTCCATTTCATAATATAATTAGCTTCCATCCAATTGATGTAAATATTACATAATGTGCCTGAAACTGGACTACCCATCGGGAAACCTTTGATTTGTTTAAAAACTTTATCTTTGTATTTGAAATAACTATTTTCCATCACTAAATTCAATAATCTTAAAAAATGATCTTTATCCATCTTGAATTTGTTTTGTAAAGTAACCTTGTATTTAGACTTAATTAATTCCATGGTATCTGGGAGAGGGATATTTGTGTACATGGATACAATATCTAAAGTGTATAATTTACATCTTTTATGAACATTATTTTCTCTATATTCTTTAATAGAATTTATTGCTTCTTGAGTGTTTTTTAATACAATTTCAGGTAAATCTAGTGGCATAGTTTTCAAAATCGAATTAAGGAAACTACCCAAAGTTTGTAAGGGTGATCCAAAAGAATTTATAATAGGTCTAAATTGGGTACTCATCTTTGTGAATTTTGATTCTGGGTTCAAATGCTGGGATATTTGTCATGTTTTTGGTCATATCTTTGTATTGATAATAATTAATGATATTATTTTTTTGTAGAGTTGAAATTTCAGTTTTTATTTTTTTGTAAAGCTGGATAGTCATATCTTCTTGTAATTCTGTGAAATCTTCTGAATCTAAAATCTTCTCAACCTTTTTATCATATACTTCTTTGTCTATTAATACTAAAACATTGCCTTTATCAGATTTATCTATTCTAATACTTTTGTCTTCTAATAAATTCCTGATACATTTGATTTCATTTTCTGATATGTTAGGTTTGGGGTTTCTTTCTTCAACTAAATTATTGTATACTTGTAGGAAAATATCTTTTCTATCTTTTAAGAGAAACATTTTTTTCTCAATTTCTGTGATAACATTATTTGTGTTGATATTACCTTTTATGTTGAAATCAACGCCTTTATTCAAAGCTATGATTTCATCTTTCTTTAACACTCTTTTACTAATATTCATAATATATCTAGAGTCTTTACAAAATTTCTCATATTTTCTGTTATCTTCTTCTTGTTTTCTATTTTGAAATTTGGCATTCTTACTATTTTGTAATGTTTTTTTGTTTCTCTTATAAATTAGCCAATCACTTTTCATGCTTTCTTCATAAGTTCTTGTAGGTACAGTTTTTTTCAAGCATTTGTTGTAAAACATTTCGTCTGTTTGTAATTTTCTTTTATTGTTCTTAACTGCTTGAATTTGATTGAGAAAAATTTTCCAATTTTCCAAAAATTTTTACGAAATATTGGATCTGTGAAGAAGTATTTATGGTTAATTTAATAAAGAAGTTTGCGATATTGTTATGAAGATCTCAGATTTTGATAATGAAACATTGTTTAACTGTAAGAGTTTTGTACAAGTTTTAGTATGCAGTTTTTAGTGATTACACAATATTATATATAGTCAGGAATGCCACAATATCTTCATCCACCCTATTTTCTATCTGACCATTCTCAGTTCTATTTTCAGAAGCCAGAGTATTGTAAAATGAATGATAAATGGGTGGTACATATTGCAAAAGGTCATTAATGTCCTTAACTTTTTTGGATTTATTTTGGGATAAGTTTTGAGATCAAGTGTAGATCTATCCCTTCTCTTTTAACAAGATTTCCATACAGTAGTTACTTTCTTCTGAATAGGAGTCTTTAAAACAGTACTTCCATGGATGCTCAACAGAGAGCTTCAACATTGAAATGCAACTGAAAGCAACAGGGTCCTTATCCTCAGTGTATTTAGGATTAGTTATTTTGTCAACTAATGGCTGTGCACTCACAAAATCGGTCTGTTGCATTTCAGTAACATTAAATCTTTTTTTTACCTGTCTTACTATTTTCGATCAGTTGTACCTACTCAGCATTGGTATAAATGTATTTTTTCACTCTTTTTTTCTTTTCTGTCATTCAAAAATCCTTATGACACGGTAAATAACTGTGTCCAGAAACTGGGTACTTGTGTTTTGTTCTATTTCTTTAACACATTCTTTGTGAATAATTTGTAACCAAAAAGTCATTAAGGACATATTCTTGTTTTGTGCAAAGCAGTTGTCAGAATATACAAGTAATTTATCAATAATTAGAAGATTGTTACAAGTATATTTAACTAAACATGATATTATTTCATCAGCCCTGCAATATTTTCAGACCATACATATGTGTATATACTTCATCTAATGTGCAGTCTTGAAGAATTGTACGTCCACAGTTGTCTCTTGTATAAAACTTCACTAGTGTGCATATGAGGAATCAGCAGCTCTTGTTGCAAATCAAACACAATTCCTTTCACAGAATTATTATAATCCTTAGATAAGCCAGGGTTTCCCAAACTTTTTAAAGGTTTGACCTACTTTTGGGTGAGACTTTTGCTTGCAACTCCCCACTACCATAGTTCAATACAAATCGAAAAGGATGTTTGCGTCATCTGGGGTTACCCAGTAGCCCAATTTGTTTATCTTTGTTTTCTGCCATATTCAAGAGCACACACTATTTCTATTCATTGCTAGATGGCACTGGAGTCTTCCAGAAACAGTTCAATTATATAGCAGCAGTGAAGCTGAATGAGACATCATTTCCAGTCTGTGTGCCATACCGTAGAGTGACAGATGCAATATTGGATATTAAATGACTAGTACGAGCTATAGGTTGATGGATAAAGATAGATTTTTAAAAAGATCTTTGGAACCTTCTACATCTGGCAGTGACAAGAATAAAAGAAAAATATTCTTTATTCTATTATTCCTTATGTACAGTAATGAATATCTGAAATATGGTTTTACCATTATTTCCAAATCAACCCCAATGTGTAATTTGTTGAGAAGTATTGTCACAAGAAAGTATGAAGCTGTCAGAGCTACTTTTGACATTTAAATAACAAGAATCCTGACATGAGAGACAAGCCTGTGGAATTCTTTGAAAGAAAGGTAAACTACCTTCACAAGGAGCAAGCTGTTTTTACTTAGGCAACCAGTACTAATGAAAGAGCATTATTGGCAAGTTATCAAGTTGCATTTCATATTGCAAAAGCCAGTAAGCCACATACAATTGTCTAAAATCTAATTTAATCGATCAGCTGTGGATATGGTGAAAATAATGGTTGGTGAAAAAGAAGCTGACAAGCTCAAGCAAATACCTCTCTCCAATTATATGATTCAAAGAAGGATAAGCAAACGGCAGAAGATATTTGAATTCAAGTTCTTGAAAATATTAAGAAGTGAGTGTATTTCTCATTATAGATGGACGAATCCACAGATATTTCCAACTGTGCTCAATTCGTAGTCTTTGTACAATATGACACCGAGAATGGTGTTACAAAAGCACTAGAAACCAATACTACTGAAAAATGTATATTCGACACTTTTAGGCGCAGTACTAATATGTACGATATTGACTGAACGAAATGCATTGCTATATACACCGATGGTGCCAAGGGAATGACGGTGTTTCGAAGTGGTCTTATTGTTAGACTATAAGAAATAATGTGAATTGTTACATGGCTACACTGTTTTTTTACATCGAGAAGCTCTTGCATCAAAATCATTAACATCTGAAATGGATTTTGTTTTAAAACGTGTCGTTAAAGTAGTGAATTCCATCAAAGGAAGAACGTTGAAAACTCCTTATTTTCAGCAAAATTTATGAAGGCAATGGTTCGTTATATCAAAATTTTCTTTATCACACGGAAGTAAGATGGCAGTGAAGGGGGGGGGGGCAACGTGTTGAAAAGTTTTCCAGTTAAGAGCAGAACGTTTTAATGTACCTGCAAGACGAGGAATTGGAATATACAAACTATTTTCCCCTTCTCTTTGGCTTCTTAGACTGGCCTTCCTTGTTGATATTTTCAAACACTTAAACACTTTGAATAGTAATTTGCAAGGCCAAGATGTTACCATAATAACAGTCAGGGATAAATCAACGGTTTTATTAACTTGATTTCTGGTCAACATCACTTGATAAACAGAAATTTGATTCATTCCAGTGTATTCAAGAACTCATGAAAAATTTAGCTACATATACGGCAAATTCTGAGTTTGTTTTTGAAGACATCCAATTAAGTTTGCACAATTTTAAACAACAGCTTTTTGAGTATTTTCTGGAAGAAACTTAAAACAATTACTAAATCCGTTTTTAGACAGTTGCACACAACTGGCCGAAATTCCAACAAATATATGTAACCTTGGAATGTTGAAACTAAGGCTTTTTTTTTTTCTCAGAGGTAGACCAGTTTTGGATTAAAAGCATGCAAGAATACCTGAAGCTTGCAAAAGAAGCTCTTAAATTTTTGATACCATTTTTGAAAGAATATTGAAAGAAAAGAAGTTTAACTCTTCACATTATTCACCAGTTTGAATTAGTATTTGCTTTTCCATTATTAATCTCTTTTTTTTTGGGGGGGGGGGATTTTCAATAAAATATTTTTGACTTTTTTGATTTGTTATTTTATTTGTAATCAGTAAAAGTTGTCAGACTGCCAGAATTTTTTATCAAGGTGAAAAGGGTTCCGCTATTAAAATAAGCTGAGAATCACTGGTCTAGAATGTTCAGATACCTTTTGGTGTTCAGTGTGCTTGACATGACAACCAGAGGTCCAAGGCTGAATCAGAAAAGCCAGACCGTCACACCCCCACCACAGAATTTCACAGTTGTGGTTATATACTGTTGTTCACTGGGCATCTGCCACACCTACATCTGTCCATCTGTTTGGAAAAGGGCATAGTGTGATTTGTCACTCCATAACAAGTTTTCCAATCCTCCCATTTTATTTACACTGTATGCACCACTGAAGATGATGCTGCATGTTGGTTTATTTACTGCTGTCCTACCATAGAAACCCAGCTTGTGAGCCTTGGTTCCTGAATGTTTTTGTGCCAATCTGTGTTCGCATCGATAAATGGAGCTCTGCATTCAATGGTAGTTTTTGTGTACCATCCTTTGTATCATCCTACTGTCCTGTTTGGTGGATCATCCACTGCAAGGAGGACATGTGACCTATGTGCTTACATCTCAGTATGGTATCATTTGACTGTTGATTTTTAATGGCCCAATTTGTTCACCAGTTTGTCTCAGATATGGCTGCAACGTTGTTTCATACCACCTTGTTCAAACTCAGCCATTTCCTTTCTTGGAGCCATTTCACCTGGAGATGGTTCCATTGTCTTGAGTGAATTGTCAACAGCACATTTATACCATCCACAGACATATGATACATAACGTGGAACTGCTATCCTGCAATGGGGGTGTCCTATGACTTTCTTCTAAGCAGTATATATATATATATATATATATATATATATATATATATATATATATACATACACTCACAGACACACACACAGTCTTATTTCCTATTTATAGTTTGATTTGCATTTGTGGTACTGCTTAGATATCCCTTTCTCTGTCTCTGACTTTGTTAAAAGATTTTGAATAATTTTCAGAAAATACTCAAACCTTTTTGCAGAGATGTTTGTTAATTAAGTTGCTATTGAAGGGCTCATTTTCTTATCATTGGATACTTGAAAAGATATCGGTTGTATTTGTTACATTCTATTTTTTTTCCTTTATTTTAATTGGTTTGTTTAAACAAAACAAAACTAAATTCAGATGTACACTACTACATTTTATGTTAGATAATATATCTAGAATTGTTTCCATTACTGCATTTCAAAGAAATTTTGTGTTGGAAGAACTTTACAACACTGAAATACATACATTTACAATCCACCTCATGGAGTTGCATGAGATTATTGATACATGACTAGTAGTTTGAATGTATGAGTATTTTTATGATTAATAGTGAATGAACTATAATTTATAGAATTCACTGCTATTCAAGTAAATTCTTTTTGTTTTCAAATGATACAGTAATGAAATAAATTTGCAAATAGAAAAATAGGCATATATAAAAAGGGGGAAAATGCAGATATAAAAATATCAGGTAGACATAATTAAACATCCCTTATTCAGAGCTGTCTGAAGCTCTGTCTAACAACCAGAATATCGACAGATTTGATTGGGAGACTAATTAGGACATGTGAAGAAAAATTCCACAAAAAAATTTATAGTTCAGGAAGTCACCAATAGGAGGAATACGACACTATACAATTTAAAAAAGAAGCTTGAAAAAGGGCAGACAATTGAATAACAAACTGCAATGAACCTTTGTGTGTTGCATTTCTGATAATACAACAATAACATTATTTAATATCAGTTTAGCACAGTAATTCTGAAAGTTAATGCAGTGTAATTGTTGTCAGAAACCTGTTGCCCAACTGGAACACACGAATTCACCCATGCCGAAGAGGATCTGGTTCAATGTGGCCACCATTCTCATGGAAAAGAAATTGCATGCTATACACTACATTCTCAACAGCAGAATGTAACTTGTCTGCAGGAATGTTTGTCTAAGTTCATGCTACATTGTCCTTTAAGACTGCCAAATTCGAGACAGATGTTGCTGTCAAAGTAACCCCACGGCCAAAACTTGCATGGGAGCAATATCAGGGGAGTGAGGTGTTCATGCAACTGGGGGAAAAAAAAAATAGACAACTAATCATTGCATCTTCTGTGAAGTGATGCAGTAGATGCTGAAGGGAATTGCTCCATCTTGCATAAAAAGGATATTGCTCAGAAATTGTCGCTACGGAAGTTGTGGAATGATGAAACTATTCAGCATATCACAGTATTTCCATGCTGTTATGGAATAGGTTACTGGTGCTGTCAAAATGCTGCCATCTGAAAAAAATGGCCTTATTAAAAAAATCTGCTTTAAAGCCACACCCAATGGTACTTTTCTGTAAATGTAAGGGAGTTCCTGGAGTGCATGGGTGATTCAGAAGCCCAAATTCAACAGTTTTAGGTGTTTACAGTCCGATTTTTTCCCAAAAAATTTTCCAAGACCAAGCACCATCAACCGCTGTTTTGGCAAGAAATGTCAGAACAAATGTCAATCTTTTATCGTAATCATCATGTAGCAGCTGCAGTAAGATGCTAATCTTATAATAAAAAAAATGGAATAATTTTATGCAAGCCTTCCTATACATTGAAATATGACATATCCAGTTGTCGGGCTACTCCATGGGCACTGCTACTACCAACATTTCCATCTTCAGCAATCATGGTTGCAATTTCTTCAACTGGCTTCATTGATCTAACTGCTTTATCTGATTGAGGACCTATGTGGAAGTTTTGGCTGGTTCTAAACTCATGAAGCCGCTCTTTTGAAATGCTATTGCATTTCAACATAAGTTCTGATACAATAATTTTACAGGTAATGTGCAATAAGGTAATGCGAGATGAGATTCATGTTGAGCATGGCTATCAACAGGAATGCGTTTGTGACTTTTCCCTTTACTTATAGCTCTATGATGCCAGTGACACAGATGGTCACCTTCGTTTTATTTAAATTACTCTTTCCAGGGCTAGCAGCACCATATCCTCCCATTGGCAACTTTTTGAACTAATTTTTTTTTATGCGGAATCCTACTTTTTATGCCTAATTACTATCCCTACCAAATTTGGTGACATTCTGGATGTTAGATCGAGCTGCAGATAGTTCTGAATAGGGGAAGTTTAATTATGGGCACCTGGTAATATACAGGGTGTTCCAAAATTAAACCAACAAACTTTGGATGGTTATCAAGGTCACGAAAAGAAGTAATTTTTAATCAGTAAACCCATGTGTGCAAATGAGCCATTTTGGCACAAGATGGAATCGAATACTAATCAATTCAGTTTGGATTGTGTGTGAATTTCTGGATCAGCAGTTTCTGAACTGGTGGATTTGAAGAAGTGGTCTTGTAGCTTGACCTGGTTGATAACCTGATCTTACCCCCCCTTGACTTTTCTTTGGGGATATGTTAAATCTGTAGTGAATAATACTCCTGTCCTTGGAGAGGAAGATATACTGGCAAGAATGATGTACACTTGCACATATATGCAGGCTATCCCGGAAGTAGTCCATAGAGTATGTGAAACTATGAACCAATGATGCAATCTCCATATTGAAATAAATGGCCAACACTTCAAACATTTTTTTGTAAATCTGTCACACTCTAGGTAATATATGTTTCTTTGATTCCATCTTGTGCTGAAACTGCTCATTTGCAGACATGGTTTACTGACTAAAGTTACTTGTTTTGGTGTTTTTTGGTGTTGCTTGTTGCCCAAATTTTGAGACACCCTGTATGTATCTATATATATCTATACAGGGTGATTCTAAATTCATGAAAGGGTGGTAGGGCACACTAAAACAGACTTTTTTGTCAAACAATGTATGTTTACAACTGTTGCATTGACGCAGAAGAGTGCGCTATTGGTCGTTGACGATACCCGCCCAAAGATTAAGAGAGAATCGTTGCTGGTAAGCATGTGGCCATGTAGTGTGTGGATTTGCCTTTGCCGACACATGAGCATTGTGCACATTAAACACTCCTCATGTAAACAATGCTTAATCTGTAAAGAGCATATGTGCTGGAAAATCCGGCTGCCTAAACCACCTGCAGAAGTCTACGCATCGAGGATAATCCTCAGCTTACAAGGCATGAATTCTATATAAATGAAATGTAATTACCCCTGGTGAAAAATTCTTCATATGGTGGCTTGCCTCACATCTACGCTATGTGCAACTTTTCTGGTGCTTGTGTCGGGACGCTCCTCAACCTGTTGTAGAATGTAAATGTGATAGTTGCGGACGTACATTGTTTGATAACAAATGTTTGTTTCAGTGTGTCCTAACACCCCTTGAAGTTTGTCCTATGAATTTCGAATCACCCTATGTATGTATGTGTACATATATATATATACACACAGATAGATAGATATACACTGTCCGGCCACTTTATTAGGTATACCCCTGCTGTGTGCACAAATGGTACTTTCCACTCATTTGCAAGTCACATGGATAGTTGTGGCTATAAATACAGCAGTACAGACTCCCATCATCAGTTGAGAAAGCAAACCATAGCGATAATGGGAAAGTGTAGTGATCTAACGGAGTTTGAACGTGGCATGATCGTCAGGGCTAGACATGCTGGTTAAAGCGTATCCGAGATGGCAGTGCTCCTGAAGTTTTTTTCGCGTACAACAATATCAAGGGTATATAGGGAATGGTGCAACAAACAGAAAACGTCGAGTCAGCAGCACTCCTGTGGACGAAAATCGCTCGTTGATGACAGAAGCCCCGAGGAGGATGTCTAGAATTGTGCAAGCCAGAAGACGGGTCGTAGTTGCCCAAGTGACCTGCGACTTCAACAGTGGTGCGCAGCAAACCATCTCACTATGCACCACTAGACATACCCTGTTGCAGATGGGCTACAACAGCTGATGACCTCGTCGGGTACCCTAGTTATCAGCAAAGAACTGAAGTGCACTCTTTCTGTGGGCAAAGCAACACCGACACTGGACCATCGACGACTGGAAAAAGGTTGCTTGGACCGATGAGTTGAAGTTCCTGCTGCATCATGTTGATGGCAGACTCAGAATTTGGCGCAAACAATATGAATGTCTGGACCCATTGTGTCTCACAACAACTCTTCAAGCCGATGGGGGCAGTGTCATGGTGTGGGGGATATTTTCCTGGCACACATTGGGTCCATTGATACCTCTGGAGGCATGTCAGGATGCTAAAGTGTAACTAAACATTATAGCTGACCAAGTGCAACTGTACATGTTAACAGTTTATCCTCATGCAGAGGCTACTTCCAGCAGGATAATGCACTGGTGCACAAAGCCCCCATCACTATGGGATGGTTTGAGGAACATGACGCTGACTTTTCCTTGCTGCAGTGGCCCACTCAGTCCCAGGATCTCAGCCCGATTGAAAATTTGTGGGGTGAGCTGGAATGGGCTGTTCGCTCCAGACCTTCACCTCCATCAAATCTTCAGGAACTGCATGGTACACAATAACTCAACAAAGTTTTCAGCATCTTGGGGAATCCATGCCTTGATGAATTCAGGCTGTTTCGAGGGCTAAAAAAAACCCAACACACTACTAGGTAGGTGTGTCTAATAAAGTGGCCGGACAGTGTATATATAGATACAGTAGTGGATTCCAGTTATTTGGGACACATCGGGACTGGTATACTTTGGCTCAGTTAACAGCTGCCCCCATATCATGTGAAATGTTACATAGAGGGGATGGACAAAATAATATGAAAACCTGTGAAACAACACAAAATCTTTATTAGTACGGTATTGACCCACCCTTCACCTGAATTACAACTTGTATCCGACGTGGGCTGAACAAATGTAGGTCATGCACAGTGTTCAAGGGAATATGCAGCCATTTCTCATGCAGAGCAGTATCCTAGTTCAGAAAGTGTAGAGGGAGGTGGAAACCTAGCAGCAGAGCTTTGGAGCAGACAAAATTTGTAATTGCTCCGCTCCAGCTCTGCTCCGACTTGAAATACTTGCTCCATGCTCTGCTCCATGCTCCGCTCCGAGCTCCAAATATATTTTTTAATTCGTATTACCAAAGATCAAATGCTAAAAACAAGTAGTTTTTTTAACTAAACTTTATTAATAATCATAATTAATTCTGTAAAACAGAATAGCTGACAGTAAGTCATCTTTCATTGCCTGTCTTGTATCATTTAATACCAATTTTAAGGCAGAAAATAATCTCTCGACACTGGCTTGTATAGTGGGCATACTCGATGCAACTCGACAGGCAGCTTGAATCGGTGTGGGTAACCGTCAATAGCTTCAAATGCTGATTTTACTTTGAGTCTACCCATACCCTCGATTGCATGACAATCTTGGTGAAAATTTCTCTCATAGTCTTCTTCATTCGAATGCTGCATTTCTGAACTTTCTGACGTTTTTTCAGCTTGTCTAGCTCTTTTTCAAAATCATTATCTTCTGAAGAATTGTCTGCTGAAATCGAACTGTTTGTTTTTCCTTTCTGTGATTGTTGAAAACTTACTTTTCGATGAGGCTGCTGGGATTCAAATGTTGAGGATTTCAGCCTTCCACCCTCTTGCCTCATATCAAAACGTTTAAAATTTTTTAGTTTTTCGAGTCGTCGGGCGATATCCAAAAGTCCTTCTTTTGCTTTTGTCGTTTGCGACGAACTCAGTAAAATTCTATACCGAGGATCTACATAGACTCCAGCAAGAAAATGGGTGTTTTGGAAAAGATTTTCTTCACGTTTACGCATGGAGGTCAAAATTCCCATAGCAATTTGTCCTCCTTTGTCTTGGAGAAATTTTGCAAGTTTTTGCCATTCCTTCATGAAAACTCCTGGAGTTACGTCAGCTGCTTGAAGGGTTATTATCGTAAAATTTGGCTTTGCCAGGAGATCTCTTATATACTTAACTTCGTCCCATTCGGCTTTAGTTAATATCAATTCTCTGGCTCCAGCCGCAGCTACTTGTTCACAATAATGTTGAAAAACAAGTAGACGATCAATCATTGCAAACGTTGAACCCCAACGAGTGACAGTATCCAAAGGTTGGGTTAGCCCATGTTTTTTTAGAAGAATACTGCGAATATTTGGGGTTCGAAATTTGATAACGACTTGCCGTATTTTCCCTAAAAATTCTTTGGCGGGTTCTTTCTTCAGTCCATTCCAGATTGCCAACTGAAGAGTGTGAATGTCACACCTCATCAATTGGACTTCTGAATTATCTTCAGATAGCCATGTTGGCAGTATAAGGCTGGGATCCTCAACCCATTGTGCAGAAACATCCATGTCAAGTTCTCTTTAGTTTCTTCTTTCAATGAAATAATTTCGTTTTTGTTTATATTATCAGAATTAGAAACGGTTTCATTGTTGTTGAAGTTTTTTACAGCACACGTCATGTTCGCTGCATTGTCAACACAGATACTCAAAATTTGCATTTCACTGATTTCAAATTTTTCTAAAATGGCTTTCACCTGATTTTTTACATACAAAGTATCATGGCGTCCTTCAGTATCAACAATGTCCAATAGAAAAATACTCTTCTGAAAACAAAACAAGACTTAGTTGATTGAAAATTTTCAATATTTCTACTATAAACAATAAGTTTGGATTTAGAGTAAATGAATAAACTTACTCAAAAATATTTAGACAAATAAATTGGAGTAATTATAATTGTAATAATTATAGAGAAATCAAAAACCGATTAATATATGATATAGTCACTGTATAGTAAAAAACTTCTAATCTATACTTCAACAGTAATAAATTTTGTTTTTGAAAAGACACACATTAAACTTTCCAGCACCTACAAAACAGGAGTAATTCTGTGATTACACCTAACAGGACTGGTAAGCATTAAAAAAACAATTTGGAGCAGTGGAGCAGTCAAAAACTTGTGTGCTCCGGCTCCGCTCCAGCTCCGGGCAAAAACCCATTGCTCCACTGCTCCGGGCTCCGCTCCAAAGCCCTGCCTAGCAGGCACTTTAACCTCCAAAATACCCCACAAAGATCAGGAGATTGAGGAGTCCAGACAGGATGTTCCACATCATATTCGTGCTCATCGAACTATGCTTGGACATAACGAGCACTGTGAATGCCTTGTCATCTTGAGGTCTTTCCGCCAGGGAACACAGTATGCATCGTAGGATGGAGATGATGGCCCAGAATTATGAGATAATGCTGTGCCGTGACTTTCCCTTGCAGGAATACAATTGGTCCCAGACCACACCAAGGTATTGCATCCCACACCATCACAGTGCCCTCTCCATGCTTAATAGTAGGAAGGAGGCAGTTAACATGAAAGGCTTCTGCACGTGTTCTCTTCACATAAAACATCCAGTGATCTGAAATAAAGTAAGAGGGTCAGTCAATAAGTAATGCCTCCTATTTTTTCCTGCTTTTAATTTTCAAGAAATTCAAATGCAATTACATAGTTTGAAAACCACAACATTGGCGATTAATTTGCCACTTTTCAATATAATCTCCATCCATTGCCACAGTTTTGGTCCACCTTTTAACAAGGGCATGTATTCCAGCGTCGTAAAAGGCATGGTCTTGCTTCCTAAGCCATTGACGCACGGACGTTTTCACAGTCTCCGCATATTCAAAGTGAATGCCACGATGAGTTTTCTTTAGAGGCCCGAACAGATGGAAGTCTGATGGTGCTAGGTCAGGGCTGTATGGGGGATGAGGCAAGACATCCCATCCAATTTTCACAATCTCTTCAGTGGTGTGACGACTGGTGTGTGGTCTTACATTGTCATGCAAAAGAAGAATATCCGCCGTAGCTTTTGTTGTGCGAACTCGCTGAAGACTTGCTTTAAGCTTTTTGAGCTTTGTGATGTATTGGACAGAATTTATTGTGCATCCCTGCTCCAAAAAATCTACCGTAATCACATCTTCTGCATCCCAGAACGCTGTTAGCCAACGGTAATTGCCCTTCAGCTTCGTTACAGCAACGAACCCATCTTCTAACAGTGCTGACATCCACTGTTGCATCACTGTACACATTTTTCAACCTTTCATGAATGCGAATTGGCATTTCACCTTCCGCATTCAAGAATTCAATCACAGAACTCTGTCTAATACGAACATCGATGTCAACCATTTTGCAAGCGGATGCAGTGCTGCCACCTATTGACGCAGGAAGTTGCTAGTGCAGTGGATTGGAGAAGAAGGTTTGAGGAATTGCTCCAAATTCAAATTTTTCACTTAACTAACTTATTTAAGGAGAAAAAAAATAAGAGGCATTACTTATTGACTGATCCTCGTAATTGCAGATTTGTCAGACCAAATCCCACTGCTGTTGTGTCCAGTATCTGTACTCGTGGCACCATTGCTATCTCTTCAACGCATTCTGCGATATCATCATTGATTTTGGAATAGCCGCTCTGCCATGAATGTTCGCAGCATGCAATTCCTGTTGAATAGTTTTGATTGATAATATAGAATTATAGCCCGTTTTCATATGGGTGTTCATATGAAATATTATTGTGTCCACTGCCTGTACATATATAGTTAAAATGATGTAAAAAAGATACACTACAGTTTAAATGAGCAGCGGAGTGTTTATTTAAATATCTCAAGAATAAATAGAACCAAGTATTTAAAATATAGGTATTCTTCATGCAGAACTTTCCATTTTCTCTCACTATCAATACCCATCAACATCATTAATGAGCTGTCTGTGGATACACACATTGTCCTTAAAGTCCTCCTAAAAACCTATCAAAGCAAAATGCACAACGTATTAGAAAAAAATATGTGAACATTAAAAATTTAATTTATATGAAAACATGCTTGTACTTTTTAACTTTTAATTAGTCATTGACAGAGGAATTTATCCAGTGTACCCTACTGCATTCTTTTGATTGACTGTTGTGAACAAAACAAGCACATGCATCTAGTGATGAAAATGAACTTCCTTCCTTACTTTTCTGCATGAAGAATCGTTGTAACCTGTCAATGAATTTCCTGGCAGCTTGTGTAGTTACTCGTTCAGGTTCAGATGTTTCATCTTCATCACTTTCCTCCCATTCTAATTCTTTGTCTTAGTGTTTTGATGGAATCTTTTCCACGATTTCATCCTCAGTTTTCATCTATGTTGTAACATTCAGTTGTATTGGCGATACCTTCAGATTCTTCATAGTTAGTATCTTGTTGCAGTTCTGAATTGGCTTCATAATTATTTTCATCTGTTTATGACATCTGAAATTTTGAATGAAAACAAATCGACAGTGAGGCAAGTAATGAATAAGTCATTCACATGTGCCAACTAGAAGAGCTATGGGAGGAAAAAAGAGAAAGGAAAGCAAAACCAAACTGATAAGCCAAGGGGGAGGGGAAAGGAGAGGAAGAACTAGAGAGAATACATAAAGCCAGTTTTCGAATCTGCAGAGGTTTTGCTCCCGGGTATTAATCTCAAGTAAATACTGCAGTCACCTGTCCCCAAATATATGGCATATTGTCCCAATTAAGCGAAGAAAACATGGGACATTTTTTGATTAGGTTCTGTTCTTTGAGCTTTGTCCCAAATATACAGTTGCCCAGATTAATTGGTGGCCCAAATAACTGGAATTCACTGTGTTATCTATATAATAAGCTCAAGTGTTTGTTGGTCTTGAAACAACATCGTCATTTCTCAATCTTAACCAAATTTGGCACGGAGGTTCGCATGCATCCCAGAGTAATGCATGAAGAACGAAAACCTGGATCCGGTCTAAGGGGTGCAAATAGAGGGCCAAACATTTTTGAAGGGTATGCATATCTCTGAAACCTCTTTAGTTGGAAACATGAAATTTGCTGTGAGTGTTCTTTGTCAAAAGCTAAAATATATATATTTGACGAATTTTCGATATTCAGATCCTAAAGCTTGTAAATGGGGGGATGGGGCAATCTTTCTTCAAGGGTGTGTATCTCCAAAACCACTTGATTTACAATCATGAAATTTTGATGTTATGTATGCAAGGTTTCTGGAGCAAAGCAACAGTAGCAGGTCTGTAACATAATTTGTAACTACCACATGCCTTTTTTACCAACTGGAAAAGTTTCAAAGTGATCACACAATTACAATTTCTTTGCCATCCACATCAGGACAACTCTTTTTTTTGTAATCCCCTCGAAGCACGGGTATTTTTCCTAGTATACATATTTACTACAGGTCAAAAGTTTGAATACACCATTAAAAATACTTCAAAATCTTAGAAAAGTTCAGTTTATTAAAAAAGTATACATATAAATGAGAAATTTTAACAAAAGTAGCTTTCTAATTAACTGTGAACTTATTTAATAATCTATAACTTAAAGTGAAATCTGTGTCACATTATTTACACATTATCCACGCTTTTAGTTCATCAAAAAATCTACCTATCATTTTCATAACCATATTTACGTGTCTGGACATTCTTTCAACCAGTTATTTTTATTGTTGCTGGTTCGATTGATGTCTTAGTATCTTGCAAGTGGCACCATTGCACCTGCGATGACAAAGGAGAGGTGCAGTATGACCTTCCTGTTGAGCTTATCTCACAGCAATTCGATCGGATTAAGTTCTGGTGACTGCAATGCCCAACCATATTTCTCAAGGTTCCATTGTCTTCCAGGTAACCACGACACAAGCGTGAGCTGTGTTTTGAGTTATCTTGCTGTAGGATGAAACCTTGAACGATTTTTTTGGATACCCAAGGGTACTGCTTGTGCTCAAGGATGTCCTTGTACTGCCCATTTTTTGTTACCCCATCTGTTTTGATGAGATCTCCAGTGCCATGGCCAGAGAAACAACCCCACACCATTATGGAGTTACTATCATTCTTAACTGTAGGCACTATGAGCTTGAATGTCATTTTTCCTAAACTGGTATCTCTGACGAAAACATTTGTGTTTGATCCTGATACTTGAAACTTGAATTCATCTGACATTGTTTCATTGCTCCAGTGATTAGTGATGATGGTCAAGGGCCCATTGTAAACTTTTCTTCTTGTTTCAGTGACAAAGCAATGGTTTTTTTTATCACAACGCATCCTTTGAAACCAACACTTGTCAATCTCTTAACCATACTCAGTGAAACAGGTTTTGACTGGGTTTTACTGACATCTGTATGAATTTCAGGTGTCGTCAGCCTTCTGTTTTGCTTGCTGGTGATCATTGTGAGAAGTGACAGTATCCATGTGTCGGGCAATCACTAATTAGACTTCTCCGAAAGAAACTTTTAATTTCTTTGAAATCTCTCACAGTGAATTGCCTTTTTTGTGTAAAACAACTTTAGTGCTTTGAGTTCCCACCCTAATCTCCTTCAGTTTTCCCATGTTGAATGCAAAAAATGAGACAGTTGTTAGCACTTCCAATACAAAGTCGGAAATGATTCTCAAAGTCAACACATGCATTTGTATCAAAAAGCAATTGCATTAGTTTGCCCATTAACAAACCTAAACAAGTATTAGAATTCGAAGAAATTAACAAAGAAATTTTAGAACCCAGATGTGCACATGTTCTAACACATGTAAAGAGCAAAATTGTGCTATTTTTTGCTATTTTGCTATTCTTAGGAAAAAATATAATTTTAAGTAGATTATTATTAAACAGAAATTATAATTGATATTCTTATTCAATTAACACCAACAAATATTAGATAAATCATTGATATTTTTGGAAAAAAACAAACCAAGTTAGACTATGATGAGTGTATTCAAGCTTTTGACCTATAGTGTATATCTACAAAGTTTGTGTATTAAAAATAGAGATGTGCATATGCATGACAAGTAATGTTTTGAGAGCATGGCTTTCACAAGCTTGTGGTATCACTTGTTAACTGCTAGGAAAAAAAATAAAATAATTAATTACAAAAAATACCATGTTTTTAAAACGGACTAAAAAGTATAAAATAATTTTTCCTAGCCCCATATATATTCCTAACCCCATACAGATAGTCCTAAAAATTTGTGATTGTACAGTTTTAATAGCTATGAAAATACTTGTAAGATTTAAAACGAAAAATGTGTGGCGCATGCAATAGATAATTGAGATTGTATGGATGTAGTGTATTTTATCTTGCAATAGATAATTGAGAT
>JAFIDM010009631.1:127069817-127092896 GCA_023159025.1 Thereuonema tuberculata | reverse complement strand
AATTGAGATGGTATGGATGGAGTGAATATTATCTTGCAATAGATAATAATTGAGATGGCAGTGTATATTATTTTGCGTCGCACATTTTTCGTTTTAAATCTTACAAGTATTTTCATAGCTATTAAAACTGTACAATCACAAATTTTCAGGACTATCTGTATGGGGTTAGGAAAAATTATTTTATACTTTTTAGTCCAATAAACATGGTATATTCAAAAAACTTTTTTTTGTAATTAATTATTTTTTGCTTTTTAGTCTTGTGTGTATGATATTTTTCAATTGATTTTAAACAGTTTGATGAGATTAAGTAAATACGATATCAGTTAGTTGTTAAAAAAAACTTAAATTTTTCATGGAAAAGTAAATAAACTCCCTTTGCATTTTCATAAATAGTGGAATATTCATTTTCACGATAAACCTACTACCTTGAATGGATATTATAAATTATTAAATATTAAATATTGTAATAATTATTACTTAACCATTAAAACTAAAAACCCTATGACAGATTTGTAAATAGTGGAATATTTATTTTTTACGATAAACCTCTACCTTGAACTGATATTATAAATTATTAAATATTCTAATAATTATTACTTAACCCTTAAGCCTAAAAAACCCTGGACGTCGCCATTTCTTTCAAACTGCAAAAATGTTAACTTCACTATTCATTGTTAAAGCTAATGACGCTAATTATCAAAAAGCGACAATCCCACAATCCTGTGCGCGAGTGTCGAAAATTCAATAAGAAATGAAAATTCTCTTTAAGTTGACATCTGCACTTTCTGACGCATAGAGTTAATTTATTTCAGTAAAAATATTGTTTATTTTCGAAAGATAATCTCCTCACTGTGATACTTAATTCATAATAGCCTTCGAGTTTTAGTCGAAGCGATGGAGAAAATGGCGCTAGTGGTCAATGAAATGGTCGTCTTTTGTTTCAATATCACTGACATCTTACCGGCAAAAATGTTATCTACACTATTTTTTGTAAATGTAATCAAAACCATATAGAGAATAAGCGACACTGACGGATTAACCTTTGTTAACTTCAGAGACAATTTGACAGCAGCGCACCTAGCGGCTTGGCCTTCCAAAATCAAATTTCAATACAGACACATACTGCTAAATAGGATATAAAGAAGTTCATATTTATAAATATTGACCTAGACAGAACAAGAGGAATAGGAATTTAATAAATGAATCAAAATACGAAATATAAATATAATATTTCGTCATATAATATAAATATTTTAGAAAAATAAAAAAAAAAAAATATCTACACAATCTTGTATAAGCAGTCTCGGGTCATTCCATGTCAAATCAACCAGTCCATTTTTTATCATATCTCAGAATTTGAGATTGATTTTTTTTTGATAAATAAATTACCTTTCTGAATCAATTATCGGAAAGAATTGGGAATGGCCATTTCGTCCTTGTAGGGACTCATCAGCCCAATCCGCCTTCCACGATAAAAGACTCAGAAAGGCATGAGTTTATCTGAAGGCCACACCTGCCAATGGCCCCCAGCAAAAGAAGCAAGAAAATAAATTGCTGTGTTATTTTACACAACTGAAAGGCCCTAGCCTTTAACTAATAGGCAAAAAGGCTTTTAATAATCGAACTAAAGGTTCAAAAAAGGTGAATTAATGCAAATAAAACATTTTAATGTGCTGTGAATATATCAATCAAAACAAGATTTATTTTCTTGCTTCTTTTGCTTTCGGGGGCCACTCCCAGGTGTGACGGTGGCCTTCAGATAAGCTCATGCTTTTCTGAGTCTTTTATCGGGGAAGGCGGATTGGGCTGATTGAGTCCCTACAAGGGCGAAACGGCCATTCCCAATTCCTTCTTATAATTGATTCAGAAAGGTAATTTATTTATCCATGTGCTGTTCTTTTCTTTTCTTGTTTTGATTTTATTGATATAATCACAGCACGTTAAGGGGATGTCCATTAATTACGTGAGGTCAAAAGGGGAGGGGGGGTTCGGCAAAATCTCACCAAATCTCACCAAGGGGGAGGGGGGGGGTCAATGAAAATCTCACGTCAACTTTTTCATTCAGAGAAAATATATATCATAGCAAGATTTGCGGTTTTTTTTTTTTTGGTTGTTAAAGCAAGATTTCTGTTTTTTTTCTCACCAAGGGGGGGGTGTATAGGGATCAGGCAAAATCTCACCAAGGGGGAGGGGGGGGTCCAAATTTTTTAAAAAACACCTCACGTAATTAATGGACGTCCCCTAAAATGTTTTATTTGGGTTAATTCACCTTTTTTGAACCTTTAGTTCGATTATTAAAAGCCTTTTTGCCTTTCAGTTAAGGCCTTTTTGCCTTTCAGTTGTGTAAAATAACATAGCAATTTATTTTTTTGCTTCTTTTGCTGGGGGCCATTGGCAGGTGTGACGGTGGCCTTCAGATAAGCTCATGCCTTTCTGAGTCTTTTATCGGGGAAGACGGATTGGGCTGATGAGTCCCTACAAGGACGAAACGGCCGTTCCCAATTCTTTCCGATAATTGATTCAGAAAGGTAATTTATTTATCCATGTGCTGTTCTTTTTTCCTTGCTTGTTTTGATTTTATTGATATATTCACAGCACGTTAAAATGTTTTATTTGGGTTAATACTATAGCGACTTTGATAATTTTTTGCAGAAGAAGGGATAGTGGGAGCAACTTAATTTTTTTTTTCTAAATGTTAACTAAGAATAATAGTATTTCATAAAAAAATTTCATGCTGCTACCATCTATCCCTTTTGAGCTATGCACCTTTGTCTTACACTATTTTCCCATTGACACTAATGTTAAATGGGTGTAAATTAGGCTTAAGAGCATGTTCTAGAAAAAATTATAACTACTTTAATTTTTTACATCTGCAAAAAAAAAAATAAAAATAAAATTCATATTTCAGAATTAGAGATTGATTTTTTTCCAAGTTCTAGAAACAAATTTATGAGACCCGTATTTTTTTTTTTTCAAAATTTTGGCAGATGTAAAAAATTAAAGTAGTTATAATTTTTTCTAGAACATGCTCTTAAGCCTAATTTACACCCATTTAACATTAGTGTCAATGGGAAAATAGTGTAAGACAAAGGTGCATAGATCAAAAGGGATAGATGTTTAAATTTTTAAATTTTTTTATAAAAAAAAAAAAAAAAAAATACGGGTCTCATAAATTTGTTTCTAGAACTTGGAAAAAAATCAATCTCTAATTCTGAAATATGAATTTTATTTTTATTTTTTTTTTTCAAAATTGGGTGATTTGACATGGAATGACTCTCTTGTTAAAAGATAATTAAATCAAAAATTACTTTTAATATCGGTCCATAATAAGGATAAGGCGGAAATATACATTTTTTTTTTTCATTATTTTTTTATTTTTTTAAATGTTAACCAGTCCTATTACGGGTAATTTTAAAATTACTCTTGTATTATAGGTGCTGGAAATTTAATATGTCCATAAAGATTAATTTAATTAATTTAGATGAAATTAGAAATTTCTTATAATGTTATTGTGTATGACATCAGAAATTAATTGATTTTATATTACTTTAATACTATTGCTATCATAGTTTTCCCAATTCAATTGACGAAAAAGGTTTGAATAAATATAATCATTTGTTTCAAAGAAAACAATACAAAACCACACAATAACTAATCAACAACAACAAAAAAAAAATTACTGATCTTATTTTGGATATTTTGCTGGGAATTGGAGACTGCGCCGTTTCAGGTTTCCACACCCTCTTCGGCCGATCCCGCCCAGCAAAACCTAGCTCAGTGATTTTTATTTTTTTGTTGTTGTTTAGTTATTGTGCGGTTTTGTATTGTTTTCTATGAAGTTTTAACTTGGTCCTCAGGTTAATTTTGATTTAATAATCATTTGTTCTTAAACCAAAATTATTTTTAATTTTTGAAAAATCAAATGCTTGTTAAACTATTGGAATTATAAAGAAATTAAAGAAAATTATATTTATAAAAATTGCTTAAAGGAGTCTTATAGATAAACTTTTCTTCAATATTTAAAATTTTATATTTAATTCTTATTTTTAATTTATTTTCTATACTTTGATGTTAATAATTAATATAAATATTATCAAAAATTTTGTACACTAACTTATTTATATTATATAATTGTTTTGTGAAAAAACGCCAACATTGTAATCCATAATTTAAAACAGAATCTACCAGAGATTGGCTTGTAATAAATTTTAGTTTAAAGTGATATATATTTCTTACTTTTGCATATATGTTTTGTTATTTATGTAATGTTTTTGTAATATAATTAAAATGTGTAAATTATAATTTTATTTCAATTATAATTATCATCAATATAAATACCTAGAAATTTATAATTATTTACAAAGTCAATGGATGTACAATCACAATATATCATAAATGAATAAAAATAAGACATAATTTAAAAATAAGACATAATTTAAACAAGAAATTGTCTGTTTAATGACATATAAGATTAAACATTACAAATGCATAATTTTTTTTGCTTTGGCATTCTTGCTCACAGCTTACATTCTAGCTTACTGAGATAAGCAGATATGAGATTTCGTTCATGAAGGCCGCTCTGCTAGGAGCGCTGTAGGTTTTTGTCCTGCTGTTAATCCTTCAGTGTCGCATATTGTCTATATGGTATTTGATGTAATGACTCTTAAGGAATATTATTACTGTAGATTTATGAGGAAACTGTTTTTAAAAATGTCCATTTAAGTGGACAAGGGAGATAAAGGGTTAATATTGAATTATTATCCAGTTCTGAGCTATGTTTAAAGTTTCAAGTCTGTAGCTCATCGAGAAGTTAGTTTAAAATAAATTAAAAAATTTGTACCGAAGAAACAAACAAACAGACAGACAAGAAAGCGAGTTAATAAAAACGTGTTACTAATAGAAGATGAGAACAAATAAACATTTGGTTAGGAGAAATAATATATGATGTAAGTATGAGTTGGATTTGAAACTGGAAGTAAAACGCCAACCTAGAAAAACTAATGCTGACCATAGAGTTTTCTCAGGGAAAAGTTTAGTTTCCAGAAATCAAAACTGTGTGATTATGCAATTGAAAAATTTGGGTTTTCAGTGGCAAGTCAGGTGTATCATCCTTAGCAATTGCCAAGCTACTCAGAACTTAAGACTTTGAAGTAAACTGAGTATGACAAATATATGGTTTTTCTTGCAGTGTTTGTGCTTCGCCGAAAATAAATAAATAAATAAATAAATAAATAAATAATAATAAACCTTTTCCAACGATTTCTGAGCAAACAGAGGGCAGTGACAATTTCTTTTTATATTTTTATGTTTGTTTTTAGCCCTTTTTTATTTTTAAATTGTTTAATGAAAGTGTGAGAAGCTTAGTTTTTTTACCCTCCCTCCCCAAATTTAGGGCTTGTGTATTGTTTGAAAGCTTAGACTGTTTACATCTATGCATATTACATATACAACTTTTCACAAGGTGCCACTTCTTTCATCACAATTTTCTTTTTATTTGTTTGTTTATTTTTACAGATATTTTCAGTATCTTAGCACACATGGTGACAGGATGAAATATGATTTAGCCCAGGCATCAGCTGAAGCAAGGTGAAAAGAATTTTATTTTTAATTTCTTATTATAATAATTATTTGTTTTCTTGAGTACTAAGTTTTCTAATGAATTTTATCATGTAACAGTTGTTAACCTAATATCACAAGAATGTTATAAGTTATATAATAATAATGATAAAGCATCTTATTATTTTTGTCTATTCAGACAATGCCAAGATTTACTGTCTCAGGCTCAGTATCATGTCGCCCGTGCTCGGCGCATGGACGAAGATGAGAAAGAATTGAGGAGAAAACAAGAAGAAGAAAGAGAAGCTTTGCGCCAGAAGCAAGTGGATGCTATGGTAAGAAGATTAGCAAGATTCTTTCTGATTTATGAAATATTATTTTGTTTTATTTTTAGTTTCATAATAATCAACAGAATTGTTAAATGTTATATTTTCCAATTTTAACCTTAATAATCTATAACATTTTTTATTTAATTGGCTGTAAAATGGTAAAGGATCCTATCTCCATACCCTGTAGGTTATTGAGAAAGTAACAAGCCTTTTGTTTCTTAAGTTATTTTGCATCCTTTTTTATTACTTTCTAATTTTGCTACATGCATTTTCTTAACAAAGAGAAAATTGTTTGAATGTAGCAAAATTATGATAACAATGCAAAAAACTTATTCCAGAAGGTCCTTATCAAAGGTCTATTTTTTTTTTTATTTTTTTTTTTATTTATAATCCCCATTTTTTTTTTTATAATATGAGTGTGGAGTATATATTCTTTTCAGTAGTTCTCATATCCTTTATCCATTACTTATTAATTAAACATTAACATTTTCTCTTTATATACTAAAGACTTTTCCAGACAATCAATTTTGAATGATCAAAAAGTTTTGTATGAAGAAGCTACTGTCATTTCTATGGTGTCATTCTTTCACCTAATTGACAGCTTGGCTCGTGAAAATTTTATAGCAGTGAGAAAGATATATTTATTGAAGTTTGGTAAATGCAGCTGAGTCATTTAGTCTTCATCATTGTTATTAACTTTAGTGTTTCCTGTTTCAGGACTTTCTGAAATATGACCTTCATCTATACAGTGGAGAAACTTTACTGAATCTTAATTGTAGGGATATTATTACAGACATCTCTAGTAGAGGAAAAAAAATTAAAGGATTAGAGCTGACGAGTCAAAAGCCTAAATGCTCCCATCTTACAGTTCAGCAAAGAAGGTTATAAATGACAAAATGTAGTTAATTTGGTGTCACAGATATTTTGGGAATTAAGATTGTAAAAAATAAAAATGTTATGCCAATGCTGTATGTTCATAAATACACTCCAACTTTCTTGGAGGATTTGCATTCTTTTAAATACATATACTTTTACCAATAAATAGGAATAAATATAAATTCATTGAATGTTCAAAAATAACATTTTTATCAACATACATAGAATTTAAACAAATATGTTGTGTATGTGTGTACTTTTCATTGTTGACATTACAACTATGCGTTGCTGACAATATTGAAACTATTATGTTTTTCTCTGCCTAAAAAATATATGATATAAGTGAAGATTAATGACAACAAATCCAACATTTTGTTTTGTTTTTTTTTTTTCCAAATATTGTTATTTTTTTTTTATAGCGCAAAGAAGAGGAAGAAAAAAAGAAACAAGAAGAAGAGCTACTACAGAAAAGAGCTGAATACAAAGAAAAAACAAAAAATCTTCTTGTCTTCAGTGGAATGCCAGAGGAAAAGGGCTATAAGAAAGGGAGAGTAAGTGATTTATTAAATTGTATATTTACTTTATATAATCTATCGTGTTTAGTAATGTAGAATTGATTGTGTAACGATAATGTCGAAGTTAAGACCGGGTATTTACTAAAAATGATTTAAATTAGTGAATTTTATATAAGTTACCTTTTTATTCTCAGGAGTGTTTTTTGTTTTATAAGTTACAGATTTTACATTTTATTAATTAAAACAAAACAAAATACCTCTTTCAATTCATAAATAAGCTCCATTTAGTTTCTAAGTATGTGCTTGTAATTTAAGGGCCGAAAGAAGGATGATTATATTAATGACGACAGCAGTAGTGATGCTGAGAATAATGAAAACCGGAAAAAAAGAGAAGATGGAGAGGGAGACTCAGAAAAAAGGAAAAAGAAAAGAAGGTAAGAGTTCAAAAACATGGAATCGAAGCTTTAAAGTGAAATGAAAAAGTTCATTGAAAGATTTTTGGGAAAGCATTTGATTTAAAGGTTATGTAACAAATTCTACAAACTTGCTGCTGTATTGATTCATTCCTCTATTTTGCTCTTAATTCACGAAGGGGGGGGGGGGGGGGGGAAAGTTGGGAATTTGTGAAAATGAAAAAGTTTGAAATTCTATCATTGTGATCTGTTATTTGGTTTCAGTGAAGATATATAAATATATCTTTTCATATATAAATATGAAAAGTAATGTCTATCAAACATAAAGATACAATACAATGTAAACTCTACAGCTCTTCAAATCTGTAGACTTCTTTGGAGGTTTAGGTTCCAAACACTAAAAGGGATTCAGTATGGAAGTGGAATAGCCAGTCTGATACTTGCCAACCTTGCAAATATTATTTGTTTAGGATTTACTTTACATTACCATTTATGTCAGCTTGCTTGTTTAGAATTAGTTTTAACCTAAGCTTTGCTAGATAAAATTCAGAAATCCTCAGGCACAGGATTGTGTGTAGTTGATGGATTTGGGATGTCATCAATTGTATGCGGTTGCTGCTAAATAGGATATTTAATTGTGGAATAAGAGAGGACTAATATATTTTTGTTTTAGAAGTTGAGAGACTACTCCCACTTTCACATATGCTCTAACTTTGCAGTATTTGATAAAAAAGAGAGAGAAAAAAATTTGATAGCCTTTGGGGGATTGGTGGTATTTCTATATATATGTTGATCTCAATGTTTGCCTATGAGATAAAAGAGTACTATAAGATAAATTTATTCCCACAAATAAAATCTTTGTTAAAAACATAAGGTTGTTTTTCTAAAAAAAAGAAGGAAAAAAATGGAGAAATCTGCATAAGATTTTTTTTTTTAAATAGTATTTTAGTAGTTTTGTTTAAAGTTCGAATTATAGGCTTTTTTTTTTTAGTTACCACATTATGTTTCAGACCTGTTTCAGTTCTGAAATATAAAGCAAGATTTGAATTCTTCATACAGTCAAACATTTAACTTTTCTACTTTAGTAATTATTTTGCTTCATAATCTATATATCTAATACTAGCAAATTTTATCTTGAAAACGGGCCTAAGGATTTTGATGAAATTGTGATTTCTACCGTTTTTGGATGCGAGAAAGCGATTTAGCTAGGTCTCGACTTCCGGAAAATTCATTGAGGGGATAAATTTAGGGGCTGCGAGCTTCGTTCCAGGTTACTCAAGCCTTTCACACGTCACCAGAAGTACTCAGACATCAGTCTCCATTTCATCCTCGGATGTTTGAATGGAAGTTCTGACATGTGTTTCTACCTTTTATTTTAAAAAAAGATGGCTCAAAAGTGTATTGTACCATTTTATAGAGATAATTACGACAAATGTCCTAAAGTCAGTCTTTAGTTTTCCGTGTTTTAAAATAAAAATGGTTGAGAGCTATACCAAAAAAAGGTTTCGAACATACTAAGAAGTAAGTTAACTCTAAACTGATTGTTTTATCTTTACATTTAATTTTGTATTTGCTATAATTTAATCAAATAAAAGGCAATCTTACTTAATTTTTAATATAAATAATGAGCATTTTTATAGCAAGCATCCAGGACCCTGTCGGGCAAAAAGGAATTCACTGTGGAGCTATCCATTTCCCCGAAAGAGGGGTAAATCACTAGACTTAGCAAAGCTCTGTCTTCCTGATAAGATAAGAAGGCAATCTTACTTAATTTTTAATGTAAATGATGAACATTTTTATAGCAAGAAATTTTTATTATTGAAAAATCCATTGAAGCCTGTCTTCTACTGTCCAAACCCCTAACAGCCCTCGGGACCTTCCTTATTGGGCTGTTTTACAGTGTTAGGTGTATCATCAATTATCTACACATGAAATCAACTCAATCAATCAATCAAATACTATAAAGCACAAAATTATTCTAAATTTTATTTTGGAAAAAAAAAAAAAAACAGGTCTAAGGATTTTCATGAAATGAGGTGATATCTACCATTTTGTGGAGTGAACATTCATATTCATTGTCCTGGTAAATGATTGACCTGGGTCTACAGTGCTCTTAGTTTATTTTCATTTTATTTTATTCTAAATACAAGTTCTGTGCGGTTTTACATGTAATAAAACAAACATTTTACATTTACTTGTAATAAAATAACAATTTTTACTTAATAATAATTAAAAACAAAAAAAAATCTCTTTTCAGCTAAGGAGCTGTCCATTTCCCCAAAAGGGGAGGTTAAATAACCAGGTGATGTTTTATATAGTGTTCTTACTTTATTTTTGTTTTATTTTACTGAGCTTTCTGATATTAAAATATTAAGATAAGCTGGGAGAGGAAAATGCTCTAGCGTTATTGTGTTCAAGCAATTACCTTATTATTGCTAGGAATCGCAAAAGAAGAGATGATGGAGGATCTGATGAAGAAGGTGGTGGTCGTAAAGAACGGAAGCCCCGCAAGGAAAGAAAACCAAGGAAACCTAAGGTTTGTGTGTGTTAAAAAAAAAGTACATTTTAGGGGATTTAAAGTCAATTGATAATTTTTTCCGCTTTTTTTATGTATTTTTTATTGAGTATATCTTGGCCCTTGATGCTTAATTTCTTTGCTTTTCATAATTGTACTAGATTACTGTGTTATTTAATCCTTATGTTGAATTGTCATATATCTAAATTCTTTACTTTATTACAATTTAGCAAGAGCTAAGCATTTGCATTTTTAATAAATTACTTCTTGTGACAGTTCTTTACATCTTCTGTTTTCAAAACTATACATTTATTTTCTTCAATTTACAACATTTTTAAATGTATTAATTTTAAATCAATAAATAAATAAATAATCGTTAGTCACACATTAACTTAATAAAAATTTCACGATTTGAAATTTTTATTAAGTTAATGTGTGTTTAACGATTATTAATTTATTATTTTCTTCAAATTAGCTATTTTTATCATGTTGTTCCAAAAACAAAGGGGAGAACGGTATCAAAATGAAGCTTCTTAATATTTTGATGTTAAATTGTAGCAAAAATTAGCCTCTCCACTTCAGTGACAAATTCACCTTTTTCAGGAAAAAACAAAAAGAATTAAGAGATTGCTTTTTCAAAATCACTGATTATATGATGCTCAGAAAACAACACAAACTTATTAATTATGATTATTTTTGTAAGTAATCTTAAACTATTGCAGGGTGTCTACAGAATCAGGGAATTTTGTTATTCTGGAAAAAATCAGGGAATTATCAGAGAATTATTTTTTGGTTGAACAGATCGTTTTTTTTTTTTTGTTTTGTTTTTTTGGTTTTTTTTTTGGTTGAACAGATCAGGGAATTTTAAAAGAAATTGTTCATGAAATCAGGGAATTTTTTTATTCAGATTTTATAGACACCCTGTATTGTTTTATTCGAGTTTTTGCAAACTTTGAAATAATTACCATTTTTGGTTAATTCAGTTTCACACTTTTTTTTTTTTTTTGCTGGTTCATTACAAATTCTTAAAACTACATATACCATATAAAAATATGAAAAGAGATGAGTAATATAAACTTTAATATTTCTTTAATATTTATAATATATGAAGGATTGTTCATTTTTATTCTGTATATTCATTCTTTTTAAAAGAGTTTGCATGGCATTCTGTTTAAAGATGGGGTTGCAGGACTAAAGGGAATTGGGGAGAATATTATTGCAAAATATTTTCCTCCCAACTTCTAAAATTTATTAGAAATTTTTCTGATTTATTAGAAATTTTTCTGATTTATGAAACTTTGCATCATAGTTAGAAGACAAACACTACAGTTTTCTGGGCATTGCTGAGTACTGTGGTTAATATTTTATGAATTTAAATTTTGGAAAATATGTAAAAATGACTAAAGTCTTCACGGCGAGAGATGAAACTCCCAGAATGCAATGCAGATTATAGATTTTCCTCTCCTGGCCGGTCCTTCACATTCAAATAGCAGAAAAAAATGGCGGTTGCTGCTTCACATTCAGTGTTTCGACGAGGAAAAGTTCTCAACAGTGAAGCTAGGGAAATTATTCTTAACATTGCTCGTCAATTTCAAGAAGATGTATGTGATATTTTTGATATTTCCTGTTTTTGATCATTGAGATTGATATTTCCTGCGGAGCTCAAGGCATTGATACTAGAGAAATTAGTCAATGATAATGTGTTTCCGGTTTCAATATTCGCCGCGACGGCTGTAATTACAATTAAATTTCTTTAATATTACTTAATATAAAATTGATAGCAAATATTTTTAATAACATTAAAGTATCTTTTAATGTGAAATTATTAGAAAGTCATATGATTATTTGAATTAACAATTATTAGACAGAGTATTGATTGGTGTTACTTCAATTTAGGAGCCGAAAGAGCGAGTTAGAAAAAGCAAAAAAGTTCAAGAGGAGGATGATGATGATCGTGCTGGTAAACGTCGCAAAATTGTTTCAAAAGCAACAATTTCTTCTAGTGATGACTCAGACAGTGATAATGAGAAATTACAAATTGCTGAAAAGTAAGTAGACTAATGGAATTAATAGCAATGGATTTCCTCTTTTTTGGCAATGGTAAATTCAATTTTGGGTTCCTCAGATTTAATTTTTAAAAATTATTAACTTTAAAATTCCTGTCTTCTATCATAGTGATATAATTATGCTTCCCAATTTTAAACTTAGGTCCATAACTCAACATTGTAATTTATAATAATTTCCAGAGAAAAGAGTGAAAGTGAAGAAGAGAACAGGGGCAAAAAACGTAGAATCAAGTCAGATTCTTCTGGTTCTGATTCAGGAACTGAACGTAAACGACAAAGAGCTAGTGCCTCAGATGATGAAGGTAACAAATCAGGACGCTCTCCTCAAAAATCTGGATCAGAGTCAAGTGAAGACGAAAAGCCAAAGAAGAAACGGCAAGTTCGACGACATAAGAAGAGAATTCATCTCAGTGATTCAGAAGCTGAGAAATCTGGTTAGTTGACAGACTAAGATGTTAGCTGATTAATTACAGTGCAACTTGGATATTTCGAAGCTGAAGGGACCACTACAAAACTTCGAATTATCCAAGACTTCGAATTAAACAAGTTACATCTTTTAACTTTAATTTCAGGTCCACTGAATGTTTGAAAAGATTATTCTGTCAATAAGTAAATATTTATTCAGAAAGATCATGGTATGAAAGACTTGAACACTATATGTATGTAAACAAAATAAGATTTATATTACGTAAGTTACAGTACATATTACACTCAATACAGAAAATTACAGTTTTTCAAAAAATTGTGCAATGTTTGATTGTTTTGTAGAATTTACAGGGTTCCCACACACCTGGAAAACCTGGAATTCTCAGGGAATTTTGAAAACATATCAATCTCAGGGAAAACTCGGGGAATTCTTGTTAAGTTATTATTACGTGTGTTTCACTTCAGGATACAAGTTCAAGCCTCCCACTATTCTGAATCCAAAGATCACCTAAAGCTCAAGTAATCGATATAATTATTCAGCAGACAAAATTAAAGTTTCTCATGACAGATGCTAAGTTAAAAAAGGATATTTTTTAAACAATTATAATGAAGAGTGGCTGTTTTAAAAATTTAATCTGGCCTCTAAAATAAAAGAGTACGGTATTTAAAATATCTAATCCTTTAATTAGCAGCCCTGCAATCATCAACATCCGGTAGCCATGATGGTAAAGCTCGTGCCGGTAGGAGAGCGTTTCAGTCCATTCCGTTACAACTTTTTCCCAAAAATTGAGTTTCTCGCATTTCTTTAATTTTTTAAGAATGTCTCATTTTCGAACTAGCTTTAATCGTTTATGGATTGATCCTCATGTCAACCCAGAATGGTCACAGTGGCTAGAGGAGGTAGAAAACCAAATGCAAGCAAAGTGCAAAATTTGTAAAGTATTTGAACTTAGTAACATGGGACGTCAAGCTGTAGTAAGCCATTCTAAAAGTGTTACACACAAGAGAAATGCTGTCTCTCAATCATGCATGCCTTTGAAGAACTATTTCTCATGCAGTGTGGATGCTAACAATAAACAAGATAATGGCAGTGTTGCAGAAAAACAACAATCGCAAGTAACATCACTTTCTGTTCTTTCATCAAGTAAATCATGTTCAACCTTGGATAATTTTGTTTCAAATGATGATGTCAAAGCTGCAGAAATCATCTGGACTTTAAAAATTGTCATGGGTCATGGTTCATTCAATTTTCAGGAAGGATTAGGACACCTTTTCAAAAAAATGTTTAAAGATAGTAGGATTGCTGAACAGTTTGCTCTTGGTCCCACAAAAATGTCATATTTGATTTTGTATGGTTTGGCACCATATTTTACACGTTCATTGACTGATGATCTCCTGTTGAGTTCTTCCTTTGTTGTATGCTTTGATGAGTCCTTGAACATTTATTTTATTTATTTTAATTTTATTACATTTTAAAATTTTCAGCCTTATATTTCATAATTCCAAACGTTGCTATAACATGATCAAATTAAATACTCTAATAACTCTTTGCGAGTGGAAGTACCGCTATATTTTGCTTAATTGGGAAGTACATAAGCTTAAAGATTAAAACCTGGAAAATTTTTAAATCATACTTGGAAAACCTGGAAAACTCAGGGAATTTAATTTCATTTTTGTGTGGGAACCCTGATTCAGTCGCTTAAGATTAGCAAAATCATCAAACAGAAAACAGCTTCATTTACGTTGGTTTGTCCTTCAATGTACCGACGAAATTCGGTGCTATCTCGTACTCGTTGGCAATTTGGCATTTCTTCTTCACACCCTTTTCCACCTCGCAAATGACGGCGACCGTTTCTGCGAACGTTAAATTCTTGTACATGCATGGTTTACTGAAAGACATGGTGACACTGACAGCAGGAAGCTCAAATGGCGTCTGAAGCATTACGGTCGAATAGCGTCACATGTCTAACGGTGGCGGGAAGGAGATTTCAGTTGTCACGCGTCGGATTTCTTAACGATGAAACGCCGAAAAGTCATGGTTCGAAATTTTTTACAAAAAACTTCGAATTAAGGAAGTTGAACTTCGAATTATCCACGATTTTTTAGCATTGATTTAATAAGAAATTCAAGGGACCAAAAGAAATCTTCGAATTAACCACGATTTCGAATTAAAGACGTTCGAATTATCCAAGTTGCACTGTATTATGTTTTGATAGAATTTATTTACAAAAGTATTTCTAAGCCCTCACATGGTAATTACATTTCTAGAATAAGTTCTTAATGAAACACTAATTTGGCTATTAAAAATTAATGCTTTTAAAGTGGAAGTAATTTATAAAATTTATGGTAAACTGTCAATAATATGTTTTAAAATTAATTTTAATTTTTTTGTGTGAAATTAACAGCAAATTTAGTTAAAAACACACCAGCTTCATAGCAGTTATAGGATTAAGTGTAATTTTTATTCTCTTTTTGATTATCAGTTAAGTGCATTTTCTATGAAGAAGTAAGTACGAAAGAGTAGGCAATGAATTATGACAAAAAAAAAACTTCAACAGCTTTTGTCAACTTTTGTGAATAGATTTAGCATAGATTAGCATATTCTTGTTAATGCAAGGTATTTAATTCATGAAAAATATCTTTTAAACTACTTCAATATTTATGACGAAATAATTACTGTAAATAATTTACATCAAAATTAGGTAACCAATCAGGAAGTGAAAATGAAGCGAGAGCTCGTTCAAACAGTGGATCTGATGCTGAAAGTCAGAAGAAAAGCTCAGGTATTATTATTTAATCTTACTTTAATACTATATTTGCTATTTAAAATGGATTTGTGATTTTACATTCCAAACTTGCAATGAAAGGATCATTAACTCTTTAACTCATTAATTTTATAATAATAATAATAATAATAATAATAATACTTCATATCTTATTTTCCTAAAATTATGTAAACACCATCACTTTAACGTACTTCCTTTAATATCGGTAATATTTCGCGGAACTACATCATTCCACTTTTTCAAACCATTTCTTAATAATAACATTGAGTTACTTTCTTCCAATACATGATTTAATACTGATACAATCATTCATAATATTGACATACTATCATGTCATTATTAACAATAATCATATACTATTTCCAATAAATGAAATAATATTAACATAATCAAGTATTATACCATCATTATTAATCTTAATACCAAGTATTATTTTAATAATACTTTTTTTGTAGGCTATTTGATGATAAAAATGCAGATCCATTGTGGATTTATTTTTGGAGGGAGGGGATTTAAATAAAAAATATGTTCACTACATTAAAATTTAATACATTTTTCTATCAGGAGCCGAGTCAGATGCTGGTAGTGAGAGAGGAAGATCAAGATCAAAATCAAAATCTAGGTCTAGGTCTAGATCAGCATCAGGATCTCGAAGTCCCTCTCGTTCAAGATCAAGATCACAGTCCCGCTCTCGTTCTCGTTCTGGCTCCCGTTCAAAATCTCCAAGCCGTTCTCGCTCAAGATCTGGTTCTCGTTCTAAGTCACCATCACGGTCCCGATCCAGATCAAAATCAGGTTCTCGCTCAAGATCTGGTTCTCGTTCTAAGTCACCATCACGGTCCCGATCCAGATCAAAATCACGGTCCCGATCCAGATCAAAATCACGGTCCCGATCCAGATCAAAATCACGTTCTCGTTCCCGATCTGGCTCAAGGTCTCCATCGGGTTCTAGATCTCCGTCAAGGTCAAGGTCTCGGTCTCGATCACGATCTGGTTCAAGGTCTAGATCCAATTCTAGATCTCCCTCACCAGCACAGAGTGGATCTGATAATCAGTCGAATAGAGGGAATTCAGATAATGAGTCACAGAAAGAAGAATCTAATGCAGAATCAGATAACGAGTCCCAGAAAGAAGGATCTGGGGCAGAATCAGAAAATGAATCAGCAAAGGCTCAGTCAGGTAATAAATAATACTAATCAGCATCAATATAAGAATTATATCTGTACAGATAAATAAATACTGAGGGGAAAAATATTGTAAATGAACAGTCTTTTAAGAGGTTGTCCCTCCTAAATACATACTAGCCTTCTGCAAGTTTTTAAACAAATGTATTAGGGGTCAGGTAATTCAGGAGGCTATTAGGGAAGTTACCATGTTTGCTAGTTATCAGGTAGTGGTCATTTAGGCTGGAGGAGCCGGGCTCAATAGCTGATGAAAGTTAAATATTTTTGTTTATTTATATCTCTGGATGGGTCCCAGGGTTCATGCAGCTTTAAATCAAATGGGTTCTAGATTTCTTTTGTGGGGGTTAAAAAGCAAGCATCTTTTAGACAGATCCTCTTGATGTCACCATCATTTTATTTGGCTGATGATTGCAGGAGCCTTTCTGTCTGTATTCCCTACCCAACAAGAAGGATACATCAACTTGATGCTTTATCCTTCAACTGAATAGTAATTGACCAAATTTGGTAATATGTGCATGATCATCATTTTCATACCCTTCAGCCCTATAAAAAATTATACTGTGAATAAAGACTTGGCAGGAAATTTATTTGTACTACTGTGATACTGTGCCCTCTGCTGTCTACTGTTTGAAGAAGGATAAGGGCTATTGATACTTTAACTTGTTAGGGAGTTAGTATTTCTAATTATTTTAAATATAGATGTTTACCATTTACTTTGAAGTGTTTCAGTTACAATGTAAATGTATTTACTTTGTAATAATATTTTTTTTAAATATATTTATTATCTTAATTAAGACACTTTTTAATGGTAAGTAAAGCTGTTCTGATTATTAAATTTATATATTTATAAATATTTATAATTTATAAATTAAATATATATATTAGACAAGAAATTAAGGTGCGTTAGAAACATTTTACAGTAAAATAAAACAAAGAACGCACATAACTAAACAAAACATAAATTCACTGAGCTATTTTTTGATATTTGTGCTAGAAATCGGAGACAGTACTGTTTCGAGGCTAATTGGCCTCTCATCAGTCCAATCCATCTAGCATACCTAGCTCAGTGAAATGGGACAATATACAAAAAGGACAAACATACAAATCAATGACCCCTGAAATACAAAAACATCAAAACAAAATCAAGAATAAAAAGGGGTAAATAATTAATCCCCGCTAGCATTTAGCATAGCATCAAGGGATTAATTTATAACAAGGTTAGTAATTTTAGACATATTTAACATGCGTAATATATATATAAACTTGAATTTCAGAATGAAGAAAATTACTAACGTTCGGTTGTTACATTTGAACTGAGAATCTCAACTTTGAACAGATTAGAATGTTAATTCAACTCAATACATCAGTAAGAATAAAACTTTACATTACTGTTTACACAATTTTGCCTAAGATACTTTATTTTAAAAGAAATTGGAGGAGTGAAACTACTGGGTGGCCATAATTTAAAGAGGAGGTGTTTAGAGCCCATTTAACAAAAACGTATTGGGCCAAACTCACCAAATTTGGTATGAACACTATTTAGACCAGGGGTGGCCAAACCGTGGCGCATTGCATCTTTTTGGTTGTTTTTTTTTTATTTTTGGTTGTGAAAATAAGATTGTCGTTTTTTTTTTTTTTTTTTTTTTTTTTTGGTTTTTAAAATAGAATTTTTGTTTGTTTTTTTTTTTTGGTTGTTAAATAGAATTGACGTTTTTTTTTTTTTGGTTGTTAAAATTGAGTTGTATGGTGCAACTGAACTCGTATGTGAAAAAATTGGCGCATGGTATGATTAAAGTTGGCCACCACTGATTTAGACCATGGGATTTTGATTTCTAAAGAAAAAAAATAGTTCAAAATTTTGCCACCAGGGAAAAAAAAAAAATGACACTGGAAGCTTCATGTGTGGAGAAAATTGGGCATAATAAATAAAGTTTACAATCAATAGTCATTTTTATTTGGCATCATTTATTGATGTGATTCAGTATGTTTTCCTTGCAACTGTTCCAATAACTGTATTCTGTGAACAGCATTTCCTACAGCAGAATGCAACAGATCTCCAGTGATGTGCCTCACTTACAACGTTATTCAGTCCTTTTAATGTTACTAAGTTATCCACGCCTCCTTAGTACACCAAGCTTTTCAAATATTCCATAATTAAAAGTCACAGGGAGTGAGAGATCATGCAAACGGGCTGGCCAACTTGTAGGAAATGCTCGACTAATTATTCTGGCTTCTGTGAAATGCTGCGGTAAGACTTGCTGTACACCCAATCCAATGTGAGGAGGTGCTCTTGTACAGGAAAAACTTCAGCATTTTATGCATAAATTTCCACACGGTTGCACTTATTAAATTGCCTGGATATTGCCCGTGCACTGCTGGACATGTGTTCATTGTTTAGTTCCAGTGCAACAGCTGCAACTGTTTCAAAGTTGTTGGTTTGATGACGGTTTGCATCCTCATCCTGGCAGTACTTGTAATGATTCCGTATTTTCAAATTGCAAAATCATTTTTCGCAAATTTGTGATTGTTATTGGGCCTTTCCTTAAATTCTTCAACCTCTGATATTCCCAAAATGCAACAGAAGTAATGTTGTTTATTTGGTAGTAAAGTTTCACCAGCAAAGCAAGATCACAATTTAAATTTAAATTCAAATATGTGGGTGACAGTGATTTCTGCATGAGCCTCATACAAATGATTGGGGTATGAGGAAAAAATGTCAGAGGTTTGTATACTAAGGTGGATCATTTCTCGCTAAATTTACTGTGTGGTGATTACGACATAATCATTATAATTATGGGTAATTTTGGATGACATAAAACTTTAAGTAATTGAAAGTGCAGGATGATACTTCCATTCTTTGCTATGAATTTATTAAATTAATTTAAATTTAAATTTATCAAAGCGAAGATTTAATGTCAAAGCACCATCACGCAACCATAGCACATCAGTCGGACCTAACAGACGCTGTTTGTTGTCATCTTTTTATATCCTTCAATCTATGACGTCAGTTTACTGCAATCTGCATATTTCCGTGCTTACAGCATCATTTCTTCCCATGCCTGACTCTAAGCCTTTTTTCTTCAAACTATTATCAAAATGTCAGAGGTTTGTGTACTAAGGTGAATCATTTCTCGCTAAATTTACTGTGTGGTGATTATGACATAATCATTATAACTGAGACCTGGTTAAATGATACCATTAGAAACTTCGAGCTATTTAAAAATAATTATACCTTTTTCTTAGAGATAAGAGACAGGGAAAACACAGCGAAGAAACGAGATGGTGGTGTGCTTATTGCTATCAAAAAATCCTTTGAAGCAACTAGAATACACTACCTCGAAACCAAAGCTGAAGATTTATGGATTAAAGTCAAAATCAAAAACTAACATTAAACCGTTATATATATATATATATATGGACTGCTCAGAAGCCAATCAGATTAAGTCATTTTGTTTTAAATTGAAATTTTTTCTGTAAGTCGTACTCTAATGTTTATACTTTCGGTTGACAAAGTGCCCAAATCACTCCTTAAAGTTTATAGTTATATTATCTTTCAATAAAAAAATTCATTCTTCAAATTTACAAGCGTTGTTATTTTTTGGTACGTAATTTTAAAAAACCTATTTCATTTTTTGGTTTATTGACTTAATCTGATTGGCTTCTGAGCAGTCCATATATATGTGCCTCTTATTTTCCCCCAGATTCTAAAGATGATCATCTTAATTCTTTTTATCATAACTTAGAATTCAAAATTCACATTATAAGAGACCAAAACATTCTTATTGCAGGTGATTTTAATATTCCACTTCTTTCTAATTCCTCTTCCATTGCGGCATCTAAATCTGTTTAAAAATTTCCATAATTTATCACAATTTAACAATATAACTACATGGGTAGAACTTTTGATCTAGTTTTGTCCAATGTAAGCACAACTACTGTTGAACATGATACACAACCTTTTGTTACTGAAGATAAATATCATCCTGCACTTTCAATTATTCAAAGCTTTATGTCATCCAAAATTACCCAAAGATACCCCTATCATTTGTATGAGGCTCTTGCAGAAATCACTGTCACCCACATCTACATCTGCCTTCTTCCCACACCTTCCATTCTTAAAAAAGGCCCAACATCACGCTTATCCTCTTTGCTTGCTTCCATTTTGACGACTGGACGGTGACTGCATTGTCACAAGTAGTCTTCAGCTCATGCAGTGTAGGTATATTAATTTGCTTCAATCTGCACCTAAGTTTTTGCCTTTCTGCTTCTGATAAAACTAATTTTACACTGAAAAGAAAGAAAAATATGATTGTGTGTTGAATTGCTTCTCATCTTTTCTACTTAGGTGTGATTGTTTCTTAAAAATCTTTTAACTTTTCACTATTTATGATAGTTTTATGTACGTAGAACATGTAAAAAATAAAAATAAAACTGTTTAAATATAACAGCTCTGCTGTTACTTCTCATACTGCTTTAATGTATGTTTAATTAGAAAAGGTAAGTTGAAAAGATTATGCAACAAGAAAATATTTTTTTTAATCTGAAAATAATATTACAAAATTCTTCAGACAACAGGAAGCCCAACTGTTCAATAGACAGTTTTATTTTTTCAATTCTTCTCAAACATTGAAAAGGCTAGTAACAATGAAGTATTGTCAGATATAGTGCATATACATTGTGCACCAATTTCTTTTTGTTTTGTTTTAAAAGCTGAATCAGATAGAGGTAAAGGTAAACACTTTTGTAGAACAAAAAAATATTGTATTTGAATACATTACAGATTTTATTTTTATCAAAATTACTATAACTTGTTATTAATAAATTTTTACTTTTATGTAATTTTTTTGAATGATAATAGAAAAAGATTACTCTGTTATACAGTAAACAGAGTGTCTCAAATATTTTTAAGCTTATTATAACCATTTACTTAAAAATATTAAGCTCTTAAGATAATAACTTATGAGTATTAGGGCTATGAAAATACTTCAGTATTTGAAAAATCAAAGCTTAAACATCAGTTCTTTAAACACAAAATTTGGATAATTAAAGAAACATTTTGCTCATCTTCTCTCTTTGTTTTTTTAATATTATATATTTATATATCAATTATATATAAGTTAAAGTACCCACTCTAGACCGACACCGGCCTTTGGGTGCGCGGGAGGTTAGGCTCCCGGCGTACGTAAGCCAACAGGACGAAGTTGAGGTGGGGGTGGGGGGCTGGCCTGACGCTCGCCCACCTTTAACTCCCGGAAAAGAAACCTGGTACCCATTCTACAGAGGGCTGGGTAGACCCTGAAACCCTTTTGGAGAAGAAAGGAGTGAAGAAAAATTCCCGCCTCCTGCAACCCGCAGCCAAGCGCCCTAACCACTTGGCCACCAGGCTTGCTATCAATTATATATAAGGGACTTAAAAATTAATATATATATATATATCTTCAAAAATAAATAGGATATTTGACATATGCATAGTTGTTGAGTGTGGTATGAATGTCTACATTTGACTTGAAGATGGAGAAAGGTTTTAATATGTGGTCATCAATTTAATCAGTTCTTGCAATGTTCCTAAAAATAATAACTTTGTTCCAATTCTTTATTGGAAATGTGAACTCAATCAAATACACATGCTTCTCGTTTTACAATGGTTTATTTTATCATGGTGCAATAGCGATGCACCTTCAGTAGTCATCGAACTTTGAATTTTGATCTCTTCCCAGACTAGTGATATGCCATAAGAAACTTTACATTAATGATGAGTATCTGTACAACATATCACTACTGTTCAGTACATCTACTGTACCTGTATAATCCTTATGTAATGAAGCAATGTAAAGCTTTTTTTTTTTACACTGCTGCACTCATATTGATAGGAGAAACTTGTATTCATTTATTTTCTTTTCAAGTACTAATACTTACAGTAATTATTTGCTTATATTCAATGAAGTAGTTATTTATTTAGGTAAAAAATTGGGTTTAACGTGCCATCAATTCAACTTAAAAATGACTGTTAGGCCCAACACAAGACTAAACAAAACAAACATATGCCTTTTAGATTCATTTTTATGAGGGGGACTAGAGTACAGCTGTTTCACAATTCTACTTGATCATCAGCTCTAGCCAGCCCCCTCGATAAAAATGAATCGGAGAGGCAAAGCTAAGGTGAAGTCCTCAGTCAAGCAGACTGTGACCTCGCCAAAGACAAAAGGCAATATAAATAAAACCCGAAAAGCCGAGAGGCAATATCGGGAATGTTCCCTACAACTAGTAGGCGAACAACATTAAATAACAAAAGGACAAGAAGAACAAAACAACATAGGCCGCAATAAAGGTAAAAAATTGGGTTTAACGTGCCGTCAATTCAACTTAAAAATGACTGTTAGGCCCAACACAAGACTAAACAAAACAAACAAATG
>JAFIDM010009631.1:127015680-127064817 GCA_023159025.1 Thereuonema tuberculata | reverse complement strand
ACGAAAAACGTTCCGGTGATTTTCAATGTTGTGAAGGCCATAACTCGGAAATGAAGCATTTCCGGACATATGTTGTAATGAACTATTTTGATTGTCTACATGTGGGAAATACATACCTGAAATTATGCCGTGTATTTTTGAAACACCCTGTATATAGCTAAGGTAAAAAGTGAGCATCAACTGTTTAATAAATGCAGTTACATAATTAGTTTAGAGATTGAACATCCTAAGTATATTGTGGGAAATTGTTAGAATTCAAATCACAATGTGCAGATTGAAATTTTTTAAGCATTAAAAAAATTAATTGAAGCTGGCAAGACTGCTGGCACATGAATTTTCTCTCTATTTCATTACTGGATTTTTTTTTTTTTTTTTTGAGGTGCCACTGTAATTCCTTTTAGTCCTAGTACTGAGACCTCATTGTTAACTGGTGCTGCTCCTGGCTTAGGATTGCTAAAGAGCGAGGAACAGGTGTTCCAGGATGTCACTTGGAAACAATTTGGTCTCGCCCATTGTTGATTATTGAGTAGATATTGAAGATGCACCTACTAGCTGATTTTACTGATTAAAATGTCAAAGTGAAAAGGGCAATCCAAATGTGTTTCAGCAACTGTAGTACGATTTCCACCAGGACAGCTATGACAACAGTTGCACAAAACAAGTAGTAAAGTATGTTTTATTGGTATATGGTAAATGTCATTCCATAATGATGCTATAAGAGTTGCCACAGCATAACCTATTACAGTAGAGCCCCAATTATCCACGGAATTGGGTGGCAAGGGTACTGCAGATAACCCAAAAAAAGACTAAAAATGAGGTGTAAACACGAAAAAAAATATTTCAGCATAAAAACTATGTTTTATTATACAAAAAACATAATATGCAAAACTTTTAAAATATGTACAGTACCGCAGAAATCGCACTGTAGAGCCTATTGTACTTTTGCTGTTGTTGGATTGGATTAAAATTGGTTTTTTTTTGAGGTTCGTAATTAAAAAAAATTTTCGCAGCACTCGCCGCGGATAATCGGGGCTCTACTGTATTATTATTATTAGCATTATAACTGAAAGAAAAACAAATGCATGTTATTAGTTTGAAGCTAAGTTTTCTACAGTAATTAGCAATTTAAAGTTTCACCAACTGCACATTTAGAAATAGACAATTATAAAGCTTAGTAAAATTCTTTGCCTCAAAAGTATTGATTGTTATTCCCAGCAGTTTTACAGATGTTCATAAGAGCTTCTATACTTAGATCATAGTAGTAGTGTTAATCTACAATTATTTAAAGAAATACTTTAATGGCAAGAAAGTGATACAATTGTAAAGTAGTTTCAATTATTTGTATATTTTTAGTTTTATTCCCTGATTGAAATTCTTTTGCCTTGACAAAATTAAATGGAATTAAAATTTACTCTAAAAATATTTGTAAACTAATGGATAGATGTAGATCTCTCCTTAATTAGATCAAAACTACTAAAGGAAATCAAGTAAATTCGTTGCTTCTAGCCTGCGGTTCAAAAATTAGAGAAGGGCAAGTTGATTTACTGAGCTTCAACAATTGCTCCTCAATACATAAAACTAAATTCCAAACAAAAGGAAAAAAAAAAGATAGAATAAGAATTATAAAAGTAATAAATTTTTAAAGTAATCCTGACTGAAATTTTAAGAATAAAATGGGCAACAAACAACTTGAGACATTTGTAACAAACTATTATTTATTTGAAGAATCACAGAAGCTACAAAAAAGTGCATATATTATATAAATGCATTTCAGTTTATTTAGGCCAAGAGGCAGTGTTTCACATAAGTTTGTGTCCTTAGCAATTGAGTTCTATGAATGAAAATTGAGTTTTTCGATAACTTCTTCTTGAAGTGGCAAATAATGACAAACAGTATTAGGATCGTTGAAAACTGCTGGTGGAACATGAAGTTCTTCTATTGGCGACTCACGACTAGTGAATTCCCTTAACATAAAATCATTTCCACTCTCATAATACAGTCTAGTATCGTTAATCCGAATCATAACATTATCCACTCGCAGATAGAATCGTGCCAAAACAAAAAAACTTTTGGGCATCACTCGCACTTTAATTGAATACAATGAGCATCCATTATCTGCTAATTCATCTTCAAACAAAAGAATTTCATCATAAAAAAGGATCTTTTCTCTTGCTTTCAATTTTTCCATATCTATTCTTTCTTCTGTGGCCTTTATTTCCAGTAGATTCTTTTCCCCAATAAGTGAACCTTTATACGCTGTGGAGTAGGTCCAATCATACGGCTTGACTACATCTTGAATATGTTCAGAATTAGCCCTTGCATCTGTCCAAGCCTTGGAACCCGCAACTTTCATTTTAAAGTGTTTACTATCAACAAGCTTTAATGCATCCAATGCGTTGAATTCAATTCCAAATCCGCTATCGTGTTCAATGCGAAGATAGTTATCAGCGAAAACCATGTCTGGTAAACTGGGAAGATCTAACGCGTGTTCATACTTGCAATGAGTGCAAAGGTCGTTACTTGTGATGTTGTCTCCATTTGCTTTAATACTGGAGCAGACTGAAGGATTTGCACATTTTGATGACAATATGTGACTAGCGAAAGATGTTAATGTCCATGGAGAGAAGTTGAATACTTTGGGCTGCACCGGTTGCGGCTGCATAATTCTTTGATTAAAATGGAGGAAAGTGGCGGGAAATAGATGGCAGTAGTGTACTATAATGATTTTTTTTTTTTTTTTTAAATTGAATATTAACAAATAGTTGTAACAGCTAGTAAGTTTTCGTAATTTGATAATTTTATTAATACTATGACAACATTTACTTAAATTGTTGTTAATTTTTAAAGATGTTTGGCGGCGCTTCTAAAACGGACTTGAGCGCAGATTCTAAAATGTGAATAACAACTGCGCAACATACCTCTGTCATGGCTAATGTGTTATTCTCCAATGTGACCATAGCTGTCTTCTGAGCATTGAAAGAATAGTCGGTTTTTTTATCCTTTACGGTTGCAATGGATGACATTGAAAAGCTGTATAAAATTTACAGCATTCTCGCTGATGCTAAAGACCAAATTTCAGAGGTATTAATTTTATATTTTAATTTAATCGAAATCAGTGAACGTAGGCCTAATTTCAATTAAATAGAATACGAGTCGCACTGTTCTAAATTTCCGCTTATGGTTGATTTGAAGTTTGCTTAACGATATTTGAGTAATTTATGACGTGCAGGTTTATAGGATGAATTTCAGTTTTTCCGTAATTAATTTTTTTACTGCTTATGGCAATCTATTGAAACATTCTCTATTGTAGTGTTAGTTTCGGCTTCTGTTTGTAATCACGTGCAAATCGTTTTTGTTTTTTTTTTTTGCTCTAAAGCTTATATTGTTTCTGTCTTTATTGTTTGTTATTAGTAGTAGATCGGGATTATTTTTAAGTAAAGAAAGCCTGGACAAACAGAAAAACCGGTTATAAAAGAATTTTTTTATTGTTTTCCTGGCGCGTTAAATGTTCAGCGCCATCTATGATTCCAAATTCTAAAAGAATTTAAAACTTGTTCGATTTGAGTTTAGACAGTTAAGAACTTCATTTCTGAATATTTAAAACTTATTAATTGGTATTATATATTTCTTTTAATTTTATAATTGTAGACTATATTTTATTAAGCAGACTGGAAGTTAATAGCTGAAATAACTTTATTAATTTTAAAAATTTTATCACCTAATTTCGACAATATCCGATCCCAAATTTTTGTTGTAGGTACTGCATTTTTTTGAATGTTCTGGAAAATCTGCAATTTCCTATTTCACGTTCGTAAAATCAAGGGCGTCCGCCAGGCATGCTCAAGTTAACAAAACTAAAATCGAACGTTTCATTATGTTTCAAATTTGTTAAAATATTTTTGGATCAGTTTCGTGATCGTAAACGTGCCTCGCTGTTGCCCTTGATTTTACGAACGTAAAATAGGAAATTTTCCCATAAAATCTCGTGTCGGAGACTAATCGGTTACATCTACGTTAGTAGATAAAAATATGTAATGAAATGTTTATTTAAAAGTCTGGTCAAAACTTTTCATTGATAGCGGATGGTGTTACAACTCTGCTACAATGAGAATTATAAACATATTTTTAAATTATTCACCCATTTTACTTCCTTTTTTTTTTTTTTAAATTTAGTGAACCAACGGAAATTTTAAATCATTCTAAATGATGAAGGCTAATACCGTGGACGTGTTCATATTTTGTAATCCGACGCATTAAAATGATATTGTTTTATTAAGTTTTTTTTTTTCTGTGTTTCTATTCATTATTTAAAAAATTAGGTAAATCAAATATATATCGATGGCAGAGGTAGAATTGTCTTGTGAGAAGGTGGTAAATGGGCTTTTACAATATATTCATATATCATATTAAAAAATGGTGTGTTAGAAATGCTTTATGAAGTACAGTTAAAACTATGCAAATTAATTGCAAATGCAACAGTATTTTTCATCTTGCATTGTTTTTTAATAAAATTCTCCTCTTGAATTAAAATGTAAGTTAGATTTCTCTATTAATAAAGGAAAAATACAACAGAGTTTCTGTTTAATAGAAAAATGAAGTGCTTGATGAATAAATTTTATGAAGGAAAAAAGAAAAGTTAAAATATTTTAGATATCAAAAGATTAAACTTTTATTAAAATAATTAAGCAGTTAACTAAAATTATTGGAAATGCACCAACTGCTTGTAAGCATTATAAAATGTTAAACACACACACTTATGAATAGCTAGATATGGTTGATCTTAAATTTAATTGTGCATATGTTATACTGTCGGATGAATTGTAATCAGACAACATACAACTATAGTTATTAAAAGAAGAAACATTCTGGGCACTTTAACATCCTATCCAGGGCTGTGGAGTAGGGAGTATCACTTACTAAATTAATGGAGACTGTCCAAAAAAAAAAAAAAAATTGTGACTACATAATATTGCATGGGTTTGGAGTCTTAAGAGTTCAAAACAGTTTCTGACTATAGCCCTAATCTTATCTCATAAACTTGGTTTTTCCACAGAAACTAATAATTTGGTAAATTTCTAACTTTCTCCTTTGATTTAGAGCAGCACATTCTGATGTATTGTACAATTTTATATATGGTGTTTCAGGCTACTGTCATTTAGTTGTATCATTATAGTTAATGAATGTTACACACTGTTAGTCTTTTCTGATTGCCTTTATCTTTAGATTTTGCAATTGTATTAATTTTCTTGAAATGCTTAATTTTTCTTGACCGGTTTATTGTTTTTTTGATGGTTTTATTGTTTTTTTTTAAGTCTTTTCTGTGATTCAGTGGACACACTGCAAGTATTCCTTTCAGCAACTTCTGTGATTTAACTACAGCCAGACACATTAAATCTGTTCGGTCATGAAACTAGGAAGTATTTTTCTTTACCTGTTGGAAGCTTTTTCTTTATATATATCCAATTAATATAATAATAGTAAGCAGTTTTTTAATGTATTGCTTTTCTTGTTTTTTGAGCATTGTAAATGAAACCCTCATTTTTATGTGAAAAGATCACAATAAGTTTCTTGATATCCTTTAAAATTTCTGGAATAAACAACTTTTTATATATTTTAAGCCTTCATTGGTGTAATACATTTTAAATTGTATCTTATGGCATTCTGATTTAGTTTTTTTGCCAACTGTTACTGCTGAACTGTACAGTGACTAGGAATCAAAACTTAATAAGCTTACATACTGATTGAATAATTGAACAGAAAAGTTAGGAAATATGCTACTGATATTTCTAGAATGTTAGTAAAAAAAAAATGTCTTAACAGTGGTGTATTTATAATTTGCTGTTGGAGGTAGGATCATGTTAAATTTTAATTGAGTATTTCATTTTGTTGGGTGTCTCACATCTGCTATTCTTCCTACCTTAAGTGTTCTATTGTCTAGATATTGCTAAATATTCAGTTGTAAAATTTGTATTTCATTGTAATATTTAAGTTTTACTAAGTTGTTCATTTTAAGTGCTTATTTATGCATGGTGTTTCAGGCCCGTTTGTCATAATTTTAAGAAATCTGAATTATTGTTATTTTTGAGGATACTGAATTAATGTTTTGAAACGATACAAGTCCATCAAAATTATAACTATTAAATGTTTGGACATTCATATAAAAATATATTTTTTTTTTGTCTGAACTCTAAAGAAAAAAAATCTAATATTTCATTGAAAACAGGTTATTTATTTTAATAACTTAAATTTAAAGCAAAGAACTTATAGTTCATTCACATTAAATTATATTTCACAGTAATTTAAAGCTTAAAGATAAATTCAATTTTCACATTCTTTTAAAGTAATAAATGTAAATTACTATACGTTAATTTTTTACAATTAATAATTTTCATTGGTTTAAATCAAAATTGATTCTGAAAAAAAAAAAATCTATTAAGTTTGTAGTAGTTTATGGGGATATGTAGGTTGTTTACTCTTATTGAATGATACATTTTAAATAAGCCTTGTCTTTGGAAGTTCTGGTATTGCTTAAGATAAGATGTCTCAAGTTTGCTGTATTGACTATAGACCTATTTGCAGTTATTCTTATTTAGCTTGTTTAAACCAGCTGCTTGTTTATTTTTTTTATCTGCTTGATTTATTGGAATTTGCTTTATTTGTTTCATAAGGTAGTGTTCTTCCTGTATTTCATCATACCTTTGCTCTCAGATTTGCATTGAAATGTGGTTTTCAAGACTAGAAAAGGTTAATTGAGAAGCAAAATCCATCTTAAAGAAGAAAATTTCTTAGTAATTATGCCACAGCAATGATTGATTGTGCAATGAGGTTCAGACTAGAAATCGTTTTATGCACTCAAGACCTATATCAAAGGGATTATTGTGCACCCTCATACATGTCCACATAAGACCCAAAGGTGTAAAATATATGCCATAGTATTACTAATCCCCATTCCTCAATACTCACATATACTTCATTTTTATTGGGTTGTGTAATAAGTCCCCGCGGTTTTGTTTTGTTTTTCTTATAAGATTTATTGAAGAAAACAATAATTATAACACCAAATTAATCAATAATATATTCTCCATCATAATTTATGATCTGTTCCGACCTATCGACAACTTGTTGATGCCTTCCCACCAAAAATCTTCTGATTGTATGTTGACGAAGTAGGTGAGCTAGTTTTTGAGGTAGTCTTCATTGGCGAAGGTTACGCCCCTCATTTGGTTGAGCATCGAGCGGAAAAGGTGATAATCCATTGGTGCAAGGTCTGGAGAGTATGGCAGATGCAGTAAAACCTCCCATTCGAGGTAATTCAGAGCCTCCTTGACAATGTTTGCGATATGTGGGCACATGTTGTCGTAAAGAAGGATGACTTGACTACGTCGATCAGCCCTTTTCTGCTGAATTGCTTCGTTGACGCGATGAAGTTGGGCGAAATAGAGTTCTTTATCGACAGTCTTGTTCTTCTCCAGCATTTTCCAGTAGATCACACCTTCACAATCCCACCAGACGCAGATCATTGTCTTCTTGGGGTGGAGATCTTGCTTGACTCGGCTGTGGTGTGTGTCCTGGTGCCGTCCACTCTTTTCTTTGCTTCATATTAACGTAAAGACGCCACTTCTCATCCCTGGGGACAATTCTGTATAAAAATAGTTGCTTGTGACCGTATGTTGCACGATGTCGGGCGAGATTTCGAGCTGCTTTTTCGCAACGATTTTCCTTTTTGTCATCACTGAAGTTTTGTGGCACCCAAGCTCCAAGTTTTTGAGTAAAGCCCATGGAGTAAAGATGGTTAGCGATGGTCTTAAAGGTACAGCTCATCTTTTCGGCCAACTCGCATCTTCCTTCAGAAACGTTTTGAGATGATCTTCGTCAAAGTCGGAAGGTCGGCCGGAGCGAGGTGCGTTGCCAAGGTCGAAATTGCCATTTTTGAACTTGAAAACCAATCTTGGAGCTGTAGTATCTACTCCATACCTGTCACAAATGTCGCGAGCTGCTTTCGTAGCTTTTTGACCATGACAAAAGGCGAAATAGAGCAGATGTGGAAATTGCATTTTTTTTGGCTCATGGAACTTCAATTTCAAAAGCCTGAAAATTGATTAAAATTAATGAATGTGAAAAATTGAAGCATATAGGTTTGTAGAGGAAGAAAAATTCTTGCAAATGCATATATATATATATATTGCCTAACAAAACACAAAGTGGCAGGAAAAAAACTAAAAAAAAAAAAAAAAAAAAAAGCAGAAACTTATTACACAACCCAATACTTAAATTTTAAGCAATGTTGATTATTTATTTGTAAATTACCAGTATTTTCAATTTAATTAAGCTATTTATAGAAAATAATTAGTGGATATGGGTATGTCCACAAAAATAGGGATAATTTAAAAAATTTAAATTTTTTTTATTTTTTAATGGTGTAAATTTTGCTAGATGACATTTTTTTAAAGTTCAGTTACCAGTTTTTGTGCCTTTATACTCTTTTACTAGATTTTAACCTAAAAGTAACATGAGTTACCGACTTCGTGTAACATGAGTTACCCACTTTTAAATAAAGAAAATATCTTAAATGTCATCTTTGAACAATTTTTTTTTTTTTTTATGTTGGACTGTTGGTCAAAATGTTAGTCCATTACAGTTTTTAGAAGATATGCTTTGAAGGAGAAATCCCATATGTCTCTTTGGCTGTAACATGAGTTACCAACACAAATTAATTTCTTGCTTTAAAATATCACATGTTTACAACAAACCAGTAGGTGTTAAAAAAAGTTCATTGAATCTGTAGTAATATCAAAAATTAATTTGGACAAGTGTGCACATTTTTGGTGAACACTGTAGCTTTGAATCTGATTTAAAATGTCAAACCGTAACGTGAGTTACCGTGGACATACCCATATGTGGAATGATGTTAACAGATAAATCATTAATTATATACTGAATACCATATTCACAGCAAAACATTTACATTATTAACACACCATACAAAATAAGAATTCGAAGTAATAATAAAGATTTATTCTGTGACGCAGTGTTACATTATTTTAACTCGGAGGAAACGAACATACCACTTGCATTGCATCTTAAGTTACAATAGAAATATTGATTTTGATTTAGAATTTTGTCTAATTACAAACATAATATGTATCTTATATGTACAGGATGAGACATTTAACCTGAAAAAGTGTAATATCTCAAAAAGGAAGCGTTGTTTAGAAAAATGTTAGAAATACAATTTGTTTGAAAGGGGAAAAGAAATTAGCTCTATTTGTTTTTCATCTTGTGCAAGAATTTTCAGGTAGTGGAAGTGTATATCTGAAGAAAAAAATCATAAAACAAATTGTAACTGGCAAAAATAATCAAATTGCAATATTGCTACAGTTTCTCATAATCCTCACGTAAGCTCTCAGGCAGCAGCTGCTGGTTCTGGAATATCTCGGGGAAGTGTTCTAAGAATATTAAAACAATAAATATTTTATCCATATCATTTGTCGTGACACCAAGATCTTCGTGGAATGATTTTCACAATCGAGTGATGTTTTGTCAATGGACACTAGAAAAAATACAGATTGATAAAAAAAAAAAAAATTCTTTCAATACTATTTTCTGATGAATCGGTGTTCACTAACCGTGGGCAACTTAACAATACAATATGCATTATTGGTCTGTTGAAAATCCTCAATGGTTGAAGGAAAGTTGATTAAGCCTATCAACACCCTTGGCCTGTTAATGTTTCGGCTGGTATTATGAGAGCGAAGTTAATTGGTCCATTTTTCATTGATGGTACATTGAATGGTGAGAAATATTGAAACTTCCTGAGTGTTGAATTACCGTTATTGCTGGATGAACTGACTTTACAAGAAAGAAGGACCATTCGATTTTAGCATGATGGTTATCCAGCACATTATTTGCATACTGCTCGACAAGTATAAGATCAACATTATAATGGCAGTCGGATAAGATGTAGTGGTCCTGTGCCTTGACTTTCTAGATTGTCCAATTTAACATCTCCGAACATTTTTTTTATGGGGTTACTTAAGAAAGATCTATCAAGCTGTAACAACTACCCTAGAAAATATGCTGGAGCGAATACAAATTGCTTGTGCAAATATTATGAAGAAATGCTTTTAGCTACTCGTCAACATTTTCTTCACCTTGAAAAATATATTTAGGTTGATGGCCATCATTTTGAACATTGATTGGATTAAGTTAATCATTAAAATTGTTTTGTATTGCTAATAAAATTATTGCTTTCCATTTTGAAATGCAAAATACTCTTAACCTCCCTTTGAAGTTGAAATGATATCATCAAAGGAGAAAAATGTTAATCATTTTTTTTGTGTGTGTAGATTCAGATGCTGCTAAAAAAAATATAGAGCTACCATTTAAATAACTTGAATATAAAATGACTATGATAAAAAAAAACATTCATCAAATAAAAAACAAATAGAGCTACTTTCTTTTCCCCTTTCAAACAAATTGTATTTCGAACATTTTTCTAAACAGCACTTCCTTTTATAGATATTATACTTTTTCAGTTTAAATGACCCACCCTGAATATGTGTGAGATGAAATGTTGTGTTAGTAATTATATTTGTTCTTATATCATTTATGTAGGTCAAAAATTATCTACTCCTTCAGATCTAAGTTAGTGGTAGTGTATATTTTGTAATTTATTCTGGAATTTGTTAAATCAGAATGGCATTATAAAGAAAGTAGTTTTTAGTTCTTACCTGTAACTATACTGTTTGATCTATTGTTTTGGATTTCTCTTGGGTCAGCATCTCAACATATCTTGTGGGAATTTTCTTCAGCTTTTAGCAGTTCGAAGTATATAGCATGGTTCATCTTCCATTGTGATGTGATATCTTATGCCTAACTACGTATAGTCTTTGCTATATTATTATGTCCTTTACTGTATTCTGTATTTCTGTAGCATAGAGCAGAGGAGCCCTTAATATGCTCTGTATTTTGTGTGTGTAAGATTTGCATTTATTTTTGGGTATAATGATCAATATTCTTCTTGACTTATTATTCCTTATGGCGATAGTTTATATATATATAAAATATTATAATGAATTTCAATATTTGTGATTCCAAGAATATTTTTGAAGTTTTGATGCATCCACCATATTATTCCAGACATAGCACCCTCTGACTATCACTTGTTCCGATCTCTGCAGAGCTCTCTCAATCGAAAACAGTTGCTTTTAAAAGAAGCCTGTGAAAACCACTTGATTCAGTTTTTCAACCGGAAACCACAGAAGTTCTTCACCGATGGCATCATGGCTCTACCCGAAAAATGGCAAAACATTGTCGATAATAATGGAGCATATTTGGTTTAAATAAATTCATTTTCACACTATAAGGAAACTAGTTGAATTTTACTAAAAAAACGCCACAAACTTTTTCCCTGACCCAATATATATGTGTCGGCTGGATGTTTCAATCATAGGATCTTTTTTTACTTTTTAAGTCTCTAAATCATTGGAAGTAAACCATCACTATCTAGAAGTGTAGTTCATTTAAATATGTATAAAGTTTTTATATGCGTATAAACAGTGTGATTCAATTTCCTGTACAAACTTTAAAGGTAGGTCAGGAATACAAAACAAACCGTATTCATAGTGGAACATACATCCTCAAATACCACCCCAATGTGCTAGAAGATATATTAAGGTTCCGAAATGAAAGACAACATGTTTATTAGCCCTATGCTTACAATATCACAGTAAGGCGTACACTAATAGGTTCACAATAGGTGCTTTTTAAGTTCCTTCACACAATCTCGGGTGCAAACGTTTTATGATTGGTCACACGTGTCTGCTCACAATATAATCGTACAGTGGCAGGTCCGTTTCCATTTGCTGCCCCATAGGCTAGATGTGTATCTGCTCTCTCGGCATTAGTGAAGCGATAAATCCTACTCGTACAAAGTTAACGTCTCAAATGACATGGCTCAAACTGCCCAACTAATGTGCTACTTAAATAGTGCCCTCTACCATATTCGGATGGCGTTTGTGGACATAACTTTCCACTACGAATATGATTTGTTTTTGTATTCCTGGCTTAACCTTTAAAGTTTGTACAGGAAATTTTGAATCTCCCTGTATTTATATACTGATTTAGATATAAGCAATTTTTAATTACATACTTTTCAATGTAATTATCAGATGATGTGTGGGGGGTATTTTATTGTTTTAAATAAAATATTTTCTGATATTTACAGGAAAATAATGGCAGTTTTTCTTTAAAGCTGTAAATCCTAGTTTAATGTGATGAAATATTTAAAACAAATTCTTTTTTAATAAACTAGCTCTTCTGCTTCACTTTTTATATTTAAAGTAAAATCGCTATGTGCAAGTTCATTTCAGAGGCTAAAAAAAATATTGGAATGTATTAAGTTTGTCTTTTATGTATGATTGCAGTGAGATTTGTTTCCAATCTGATATTGTTCTGCAAAACCTACCAATTCTTTTAAAAAAAAGGAGATTGATTTTTCATTTCTATTTACTAAATTTAGCTGCAGCTGCATCAGAATTTAATTGTTTTTAATTTATTTTTTATTTTTTTTTTAGTATTGTTTTTAATGACCAATTCCAACTACTTCCTAACTATTGAATGTTATTTGATAAGCTAATAGACAGTAAATAGAAATGCCATTCGAGAATGAAAAATGCATTTTTGTTCCCTACTGGATTCTTTCAACTAAAACGGTTCAAACCTTTCTCTTCAGTTCAGCATCCTGCATCTTTCTGGAGTTTCTTTTTAAAGAGTAAGCAGAGATCTACTCTATCCTACACTAAGGGTCAGTGTGGAAATTTGCAAATTGCTAAATTTTGAGAATACAACAAGAAACCAAAGAACTGTAGGCATTACAGAGTAATGACTCCAAATATGAAGTAAAAAGATCCTGGAATAATGAAATATTGAATTTAAAGTATTACTGTACTAATAGGATATTTAAGCATATCTTATGTTTTACATTTTAAAGTATGATTGATTTCATTTTTAAATATTTTTTTTTTTTTTTTATATTTTTGCAGCATGAAGAAGAATATCTAGAAAGTTTATTAGCAGTGAAAGGTAGCAGCAGTGAGAAACGCCTTGCTTCACAAATCATTTCACGTTTTTTTAAGGATTTTCCAAAAATGGCGAATCAAGCGATTGATGCACAGTTGGATCTTTGTGAAGATGATGATGTTTCAGTAAGTTACCATTCTATCATTGTTAACTCTTTAAGGGGATTGTTTCAACCAGTTAAGCAATTGCTATGCTACTGTTATTCAGTATATAACCACAAGTTCTCTGCAACTGTCATTATCCAGGGATGGGAATATTATTTTTAAAATAATTTCAGTTACAGTTATCATTACTCTCCCAAAATAACTTTTTAGTAAGGGTTAAAGTTGTTTTTTTAAAAATAAAAATTAAAAAAATATCATCACTGATTAAGTATTATATTCTTTGATTTCTATAAGGTTTATGTAAGATTTTTTTGGAAATGGGCTATATCTAAATGCATCCATTATTTCATTTGCCCTACTGATAACCCATCAGTGCTAGGAACACTTATTGTGATGTTGAAAGTGGAAGGTTTGTATAGAGCAGTGGCACAGTTGTACATTCTGTTGAGAATGTTGATAAGGACAGGCATGAGAGCTTACATGTTGCCTACAAAAGTAATCGTCACTAAAGTCAGCGATGACTTAACTTCCAATCATGGCCAGAGATAGAAGTGTGTGCCAAGTTTTGTCATTGCACATCAGAAAAGAATCCTTAACAAAAATATTAATTTAAGTAAATACTAAAATATTAATAATAACTTTATTTAGTGAATTGGATATAAAGGTGATATTTATAACATTATATGTGAATTAATATCAGATGAAGATTTAAAAAATGACCAAAAACGATGTGCAGTAAGCATTTAACAGTTTTAGTCATGGCGTTGTTTTCGCCATCAAGATTGTTTCGTCCTGTGGTAAGGAAAAGCTTTGAATAGTCAAGCGAAGCAAATCATATTGAATGTTATTGCAAACTTCTGATTGATAATCCTTCGAATTCCATTCGCTCCATCGTGGAACTGACAACCAGTTAAATTTACTGAAGTAAATTCTTCCACAATTTTCGGGATCAGAAAGGAAGCAAATGTAGTGGTCAAGCGATGTCCCCTTCCTGCATTTGGTCAATGAACGAGAATGCTGAAGTATGATAGCTTTGATTTGTCATCAATTTGGCAAAAGGTGGAAGAATTTTATTCTCGGAATGAAATTCCTACTGCTTCGGAAGTCCTTCAGGCAGTAAATGATGATTCTGATCTATCAGATTTCACCCTATTGCATCATTTGCTGAACGAAATAGGCTTCACCTACTGCCGGCGTTAACGGATTCAGCACTGATTGATCGAGAAGATATCATTTTGTGGAGACGATGATATTAAGGGCAATCAAGCAGCACAGAGCAGAAGGCAGGAGTATTTTTTACATTGATGAAACTTGGATTAATGCAAGCCATTCAAAAAATAATGTGTGGCATGATTCTACAATCACAAGTAGCCATCAAGCCTTTGCAAATAATTTGAGAATAGAAGTAAAGGTTCCAATGGGGAAAGGTGGCAGTTTATTAATAACCCATGCAGGAAATGAAAATGGTTTTGTTGAAGGTGTCCTTCATATATTTAGAGCAAAGAAAGATAAAGGTGATTATCATGACAAGATGAATGGTAATCATTTTGAAAATTGGTTCAAATGCCAGCTTCTTTCCAACATTCCTCCCAACAGTGTCATTATTATGGATAATGCACTGTACCACTCAGTTAAACTGGAGAAAATCCCAACCACTTCATGTAAGAAATCTGATATTCAGACATGGCTAAATACTAAAGGATTGCAGTGGAAGGCTGAATTGCTGCAGACTGTAAATCCAGTAAAACATCATATATTGGATTAAGGATAGATTCCTTGGCAACCATTGAAGATCGCACAGTACTTGAACTACCTCTTTATCATTGCGAACATAACCCTATTGAGCTAGTGTGGAGTCAGTTGAAAGGATATGTAGCTGCTGAAAATGGAAGTTTCAAGTTAAACGATGTAGAAACACTTGCCACAAAACTTTCAGCTCAATATTGCTTAAATTATATTACATATGCTAAGAAAGTGAAAGTAAAACTTTGAAAGATTGATGGTCTCATCAATAAATCTGTGGAAAACCTTAACATAAACTTGAATAATAACTCGAGCACTTCTGATTCAGATGAAGAACTGAGCAGCATTGAGATGCTGCAATAGTGAAGATTTGTTTTTTAATGAAAAAAGCCCTTATCAGAGCTAACAAATAATAAAAGAGTAATAAGTTCGTTTTTCAAACATTAGTTTCTATTAATAAAAAACATTTAAAAGCAAAGAACTAAAAAATTAAAAGAAAATAAAAAGTCAAACTAACAATTTCTTTTAGACTGAACTTTTTTTTTTTTTTTTTTATTAAATTGATATAGAATAAAATAAAGTTTATTATTTTCATTTTAAACAGATCAGCTCTAAGGAAATAAAAAAAATCAGGATTTCAAACACTATTTTTTAATGTATGTAAAATTCATTTTCTGCAGTTCATTACAGTTCAAGTTATAATAAAAATGATCATAATTAAGATTTTTAAAAATTATTTTATGTTTATTAAACAATAAAAGTTGATATGTCCACTGAACATGAATTTGAATATCAAGTCCAGTTAAATATTTTATAATTCTATGATGCAGTATTTAGCATTGAAATTATAAAATATTGTAGATCCCAAATGTTACGAAAGAAACCACGGGCTCCCATACAATTAAAGGATTAAACCTTGTTGCCTCCCAACACAGGATGTGAATCAGTCCACCGCTAGAATACTTTCTTCCCTTCGGTGATAGTTGCTCAACACTAGTAATGCATGGAAGTTAAGTCGTTGCTGACTTCAGTAATATTTGGTAATGCTGCTACTTCTGTAACAGTAACTGTTATTTTTTTAGTAATAGAATAATGAAAATGTATTATTTATTTTTTTTACTTTTTGTTTTAGCATCTTCCAATAGGCTACTAATATTTCAGAATACACGTAGCAGGAAAGTCTTACTAAGGAAACCATGATATAATCATTATTGAGAATTTGTTTTTTCTCACTGAGACTAAGATTTATTTGGCAGTATCACAATTCTATGATTAGTCAGTGGCATCATGTAGTCATCTATAAATTGTCTTTGTTTGACATTATGCAACTTTTCTTTATGTAATGATATTTATAAGTATAGGGCTACTGGATTCTGAAGGGATGTGAGCAATGAGATTTGGTATTTCTTAATTTAAAGAGGTTTGGAAAATGATGTGTCTTAAAGATTATTTTAATTTTGTAAAATATTACTATTGTTTCTGTAAAATTACTTACGGTGCTACGATACTGTCAGGTAAATTTATTTCCTCATTTTGAATAAAATCTTACAGTTGCAAAGTGTCTTCAAATGTTAAAGATGCTTTATAGCAGCATTTCCATAACTTTTGTTAAGGTAAAGCAGTTGAATATCTGTATGCAGATAGTGCTGTAAAAGAGAGAAAGCAGTTATTCAATAGTACAATATTTTATATTGAAAATAATATCATCACTGAATAAAAACTTTGCTTTAAATTTGAAAGACAGTTCAGGAATTTTTCTTGTAGAAAATGTGCTTCTTTATAAGTATAACTTGTATACTGAAAAACTGCATGCATACATTCATTCTGGCAAACTTAAGTTGTTGTTGTTTTTTTTTTCTTAATATTTCCAGTAATCCTATTTCATAAGTGTAGCTTCTTAATAGTGGTGATTATAAAGTTATAAAACATAAAGTTAGCAGTTAGTAATTACATATTTGATAATTTTCCCATTTTTCTGAACAACATGAAGTACCAGCCTTCTTCATCAGTTTTTCTTTAAATAGTTAAATATTTGTTTGACAGTATTATATATATATTTGTTTTATTTTAAGTTTTCTGCTTTTGTTAAGAAAATTTATTTTTACATATTAAAAGTATAACATAGTAGTTATATTTCCTGAATGTCATGTATAGAAATGAAAAAGTGGAGGGGGGGGGCAATAAAACATGTATGTTGACTTTTGGAAAAAAGTCTTTTGCAAAGGTGTAAGACCATCTAGCATTTATTCAATTTTCATGGGTATTTCAAAGACGTAATTATTTGGAAAACATGTTTTAAAAAATGTATACAGTACGTATTCAATTAAAACAGAATTTTTTTTTTTTTAATAAAACAGTTAATCTTTACTTATATTTTAAGAATTTGGTATGATCTCCTTTGCTTTTAAATACTGCCTGTATACTGTCTACTTAGACTGAAAAAATAATAAACTTAATCTTATATATAAAATTAATCTAAAAATAGGTAATACCATCCATAAATACAAAGCCAATGTTAATATTATAATAGGACAAATATAATAAAGTATATGTTTAGCTATAATTGATTTAATAATCTAATACATTTGGATTTGGACCTTTCCGAATCTGAATGTACTCCAAAGCCACTCATTCTAATAAAGTTAAAAATGCTACCCCAACCAATACACACACTACTAAAAATAAATAAGAAATAAATAATAAAAAAGCATTTATCACCCATATCTAAGCTTAACTTAGAAAGATAAGCTATTTAAGCTACTGGGTTCATACCCATTTATAGTTTTTCTTCACAATACTAAAGGGTTATTTCTTTGCATTAAACATGCTTGATATTTTCAATTTTTTTTTTTTTTTTTTCATTCAATGACTGCTTGCTTGTTTTATATCAAACCTCTTTCCTTTATGCCATAGAACCATGATGTAAATTGTTGTAAGATTGATTCATTAGAAAATAAAACTTTACTCCATTTATTAGCAGTCAGGATTGATATCTCTTAGTTAACTTTAATTTTTTTTTTAAATAATTGGAGTTAGTTGAGGCTTGTAAGATAGTCTAAATTCATTGCTCAAATGTCTTGAAATAGTGGCGACACTTCTGTACCCTTAGAATGCAGACATGCCTTGATCTTCTTGCAAGAACACATCAGGGAACATATGACCATTTGTTTTCTTGTGTCGACTTCTGGTTTTTTTTTGTTTTTTTTCCTGGAAGGCCACTCCTCCAATCGCTAAATGCACAATCAGCATTAAATTACACTATTGCATTATAAACAGCAGTCTTGCTGACATGCAGCTTTGTGCTTATTTTATTTTCAGAGTACCCTACTTGGTGTGAAGTCATTATTTTTGCCTTCCAAATTATGCTCAGGAATCAAATGCCCAGTCAATCTGCTATGGCCATATGATGAGCAGCAGTTAAAATGACTTAATGGTCTTAAACTTTTTCAAATGACTGTAAAAATAGCTCTTAGTATGTTAATTTCTATCTAGATGTAAATAGATCAAAATTTGAAGTATTTTGTCTGAAAATGAAAACTAACTTTGTTACTGAGCCGTAATTTGCTGATGATGGGTTTTTAAATAATTATATTTTTCTTAGAAATGTTTTCTCTACTTATCTCTTCTCTCTCCCTCTTTTTGATAAATACCTTCAGTAAAAATATCATATAACTTAGTAATTAAAAATAAATTCTGGAAAAGAAAGTCAGTTGCAAATTGAAAAGTCACTCTTTTTAAGGTCTTAAGTTTTACTAACAGCATAGAAATCATATTTCTGTTTGAATAGTTTTCCCCCTGCAGGTGGTTGGATTGCATACTAAATTATTGAATACAGAAGAGGCTGTAAGAATCAATTGAACTTTACAGTGAACAGCTCAACTGCTGTTGCTGTGTTAAATAAATAATAGGGCTCTTTAATCTTTAATTTATTTTTTTTTTCAGTGCTTCTGAAATTAATGAAATCTTTGTTAATATCAACAATTGGATAATTTTTTAAAGCAATCTTGAACTATGTATGTGTGATGTCTTATTCTCCTGATGAATCAAATTACAGATTCGAAAGCAGGCCATTAAAGATCTTCCTACATTTTGTAAGGACAGCCCTGAACATCTACAGAAGATAGCAGATATATTAACACAGCTTCTCCAGACTGAGGATTCCAGCGAACTCAGCACAGTACACAACTCTTTAATGACCCTCTTTAAAATAGATAGCAAAGGTAATGTCTGAAGGGGATGGGTGGGATCATTTTAAGTTTCTTACATAAAACATTTGTTTGTTTCTGTAATGAGCAGGCCCTAATGTTCTTTTAAATGTTAATTGACATTAAACAATTCTTGGCATGATAAAATCATATTTGTTTTTGCTTTTTCTTTTATTAAACTTTAAGGAAAAGCAACTGAGTAAAAAGTAGCAACACAATTGTTAAATTAGTACTCATTTTCTTGTTAATTTTTTTTTAATAGGATAAAATTTGTTTAATATAAGCTTTATTAACAAGCTTGCTTGCTTCTTGCTTACCCCATTGAGAATTTCATTGTTGTCTTCTGGCTCTCATTTTGTTACTGTTAATCTAGTTTTACGATTGTTTAAATAATTTAAGAATCATGATGATGGTTTTGAATTGATGTAACCAGGCTCCTGTTTACCTTTTATTGTGATCACCAAGTTGAAACTACACTAATCCTTTCTCTTTACAAGCAAATTATTTCATATTTCAATTATTAATCTAAATTTTTAAACAAATATTGTAAAACTTGAATAAAAGGTCAACATGTTATTATAAAAATATTTTAATATGTTTAATACACTCATGGACAAAAAAATTAGCGCACCAAGAAGGAGTCGTCAAAATGAAACGAAAATTTACATAAGTAACGACTACTTTGATATAAGTAAATGATTAGAAAATCAAAGATAAAGGATAATTTATTTCAGAGAAAAAGGCAAAAGAACGGAGGAGTTAATACTCCGTTGGACCCCCTCTAGCACGATGGGATACGATCGGGCATTGAGTCATACAAGTTCTGTATGATGTCTTGAGACATTTCGTTCCATATTTGCTGTAACCTTGCCTCTAGTTCGTTCAAACTCGTGGGATGCCCAACTCGTCGTCCCAAATGATCCCAGATATGCTCGATTGGAGACAAATCTGGGGATCGGGCAGGCCAAGGAAGGGTAGTAATAGTGCGGAGACAGTCTTGTGACACCCTTGCTGTATGAGGCCGAGCATTGTCTTGTTGAAAAATGGCTCCTGGGAGCCGTTGCATGAGTGGCAACACATTTGGTTGCAGGATTTCATGAATATACCGCTGGGCTGTCATGGTGCCACGGAACAATACTAGGGGTGACCGTGTATTGTAGGCAATGGCACCCCATACCATCACACCAGCTGTGGGAGCGGTGTGTCGCTGTACAGCAAAGGCAGGATTGAAGTGTTCACCACGGGCTCTCCACACACGAACACGATTGTCATCACTGCCGAGATTGAATCTGGATTCATCGCTAAAGACGACCTGGTTCCATTCCGCTGCAGTCCAGTTTCCTCGTGCGCGGCAAAACTCCAAACGGAGGCGTCGATGGGTGGGCGTCAAGGGCAGCACACGTAATGGGCGCCGCGATACCAACTGTCCTTCAGCCAGGCGCCTTCGTATGGTTCGAGAAGACACAGCGGCCCCTAGTGAAGGTGCTACCTGTGCCTGGATGGCGGCCGATGAAGCAGTTGGCTGTACGCGTGCATTTCTGACTATGTGGTGGTCTTCTCGACGACTGGTCTGTCGAGGGCGTCCTGAGCCTGGTCTTCGTGTACATGACATCTCTCGGGTCCACTGGTCCCAAGACCTCCTCACAACACAATCAGAGCGGCCTAATTGACGAGCTACTCGCCTAGCTGACCACCCAGCTTCCATCATCCCGATGATTTTCCCTCTCTCAAACTGCGACAACTGCGTATACTGTCTTCGAACACGGCGTAATGGCATGTCTACCTCAGCTCTTCCTTTGTAAATGATTCAGCACACTCAAACAAGCTTTGGTTACCTGTTTTATACTCCACAGAGTACGATGTTCAACGCCCTCTACCGGCTATATGTAATGCGCAATCACGCTGCATTTCTAATCATTTGCATATCTCCCCGACATGTACCTTCATTGCAAGTTTCGTTACGATCCCGCAATTATTGCTTGGTGCGCTAATTTTTTTGTCCATGAGTATATATTTTTATATTATCATTGTTCAAGTGTGTTGACCTTTTATTCAAATTACTAATCTATATTTCATCTTTTTAATGTACTATGCTAGTTATATTCGTTTACTTTGACATCAGTCTAGCAGTCACTAAAAACTCTACTTCTATTCTAAAGATATCTTATTACTATACAGACAAACTGTTTCCAAGAAAGATATATTAGATAGATCATAATATTCACTGTTCAGGTGACAGATTTGTTAGTTTATAATTTTCATAGATTCCTCCATCAACATCAATGCACGTTGCAACTCTTTATGAGAATGTACTGCTCGTCTAAGTGCATCTTTGATATTCCTTTGTGATTGAGCAATATTTCTTGTGCCATTTTTCACACTTTGGGTCGTATCTTTCCTCCCCTGGTTTTCCCCACAGGTCGTGCTTTTTTTTCATACAGCTTAGATTAAAATGAAGACTGATGACAGAAATAATTGAACTGGAAAAATGTAATTTACAATATGAATAAAAATAACACAAATTTATAAAATTAATTTAATTTCATTTTAAATAATTTTAAATTTTAATCGGGTATTTTTCTTAGTTTTGTAAATATTTCTATAACTATATTTGAAAGAAACCTTAATATGGCTGCTTCATAATTCCTGATGTTTACTTCAAAATTACACACAGAAAGATAAAAAGTTATTGCATTTGTTCGTATTTATTCTCAGTATTTAACTATTTGAATTCATTTTAACTGAATTAAAATTTCTCATTGAATTTATTCTAGATATTATTTTTATTTATTATATTTTGGTTCAGTTTGAATAAACTTTAAATAAGAATTAGGGCTAAGATTTACTGTTTGGTAGTACGCCTCACACTAATTCCTAAATTAGTTTTATTTCTTAACTGATCTGCAATATTTTGGATATATTTGCCTTATTTCAGGAAAACAGTTTACGAACTAGCAGTTTTGTTACTTGCATTAATGAAAATTTCATACTTAGTCTTGTTATCTTACCTTCTACAGTCCTACAAGTTGCTACTAGGGTCATACTAGATTTTCATGAGCAACAATTTTTTTAAAAATCACAATATATTAATTATGAAAAAGTAAGAACATTGCCATAATGTTGCCATAATGCCATAATTTAGATTATAGACAGCTCCATGAGCGAGTCGTGGCGTCATTAACTTCCATAACTTGACCACAGACTGCTGCTACAAAATGGCTGCAAGTGATGTTTCGTTTCGCCAGCATCCTGTGATTGAATTTCTCTTTAAAGAGGGAATCTCCGCTGCCTAAATTTATGAGATACTTCAGTGTGCATGGGAGCCAGCAGTGTCAGACGATGGGTAAAACATTTTAAAGATGCCAACATAACCATCGAATATAAGCCTCGTAGTGGCCGTCTGCATACTGCCTCTAACGAACGCAACAAGGAACAAGTGTATGGCATCATTCAGGAAGACCGATGTGTAACTGTGGATGACATTGTAGCACAACTTTGAATTGGGCACAGTGCAGTCCAGGAGATGATCAAGAGTTTAGGCTATCAAAAATTGTGAGCCCTCTGGAAATTTAGAAAATGGAGTGGGAAGTTCTTCCACATCCTGTCTGTAGCCCTGATTTAGCACCATCTGATTATCATCTTTTTAGTGCTGCGAAGGTAGGCATGCGAGGCTAACGCTACGAAACGATGGAGGACATCATGAAAGCAGTGCTGGAACTTCTACCGTAAGGGAATTTTCAAGCTCCCACAACGGTTGTAAAAAGGTATCCCAAAAAATGGAGACTATGTGGGAAAATAAGGAAAAGCCCGAAAAATAATGTGTTTTTCTAAAAATAAATTAATCTGATTTTTAAAAAATTGTTGCTCGAGACTTTCAGTATCACCCTCTTATTTAAAAAGTATCTTGTATTTCTTCAAATCCAATTTCACTTTCACTTTGGATTTTTTATTTTTAATAATGCACCTGGAGTTAAAACAAGACTTCATCTACTTCTTTTCATTGTCTGGCATGGAGTAAATGCTTTTCTTATTGGTTAAGACTGGCAGGAACAGTCAGTCAATCAGCATTCAGCTTTCAAAAAATGTGAGAAAGTCTGTTTTCCATTAACTTTTTAGAAACAGTTGATTTCGCTTATTAAAAATCTAAGACTTGAAAATTTTTTGCGGCTTTAGTGATTTACTAGAAAAGTAATAATGCTCATGGCTTAAAATAGTTCTGATATTCAGATTTCACAATAAACTTTTTTTTAATTTTTCACTAAGTGTGGAATATGCTGTTTTCTCAGCCCTTTGATTATAAAATTAGTTTTTTCCTTTTTTTTTTTCCCCCCCCCCCTCATAAATGTTTGAGACAAATTTTGTTTTTCATTACATAGGGACTTTAGGTGGATTATTCACTCAGATGATAACAGGAGAGGAGATTGTTCGAGAGCGAGCTATAAAATTTCTCAGCACAAAATTTAAAACTTTACCAGAAGATGTTTTATCAAGAGAAGCTGAGGAATTCTTCATTCAGGAGACAAAGAAAGTATGTATGCCTATGGTTTTCTAAAAAACATTTCTTCAAACTGGTAAGCTAGTTAAAAAAAAAAAAAAAATATCATATGGTGGGACAAGGCTAAAATTTTTATTTCTCTATTCAATTTTCAAGATCTTTTCTAACAGAAAAGCAGTTAATAAATCTTTTTGCTTCCATATTTTATTTTACAGTTGCTTTATTTAAAATGAAATTTGATAGTAAAAGGGATATGAACATCTTGGTACAAACTTCTGCTACAAATCACTGATGCTGAACTTACTACATCTGCATTAGTTCTCCTTTCCATGACTTCATTGATGTTTTCTCCCTGGAGTGATGCAAAAACATTCAAGATATATTAGCTCAGACTTTGGCCAAATATGCTACTGATTCTCTAATAACATTAGTAATAATTCATTTGTCCCACCCTGGAATTTCAATTTAAATGAAAGTCTTAGATTTTTTTTTTCTCTCGAGGAATAAAATATAGAAAACAATTAAATTTTATTACAATGAAATACTTTAGTTTACTTGTACCTTATATTGTTTTATTATACAAAATAAATATAATTTTTGTAGACTTTTTTACACTGCCAATATATTTTGCCCCCCTCCTGGAAAAACTCCTGTGGGTGCTCATGGTTTAACCACATAATTTATGCAGTCAAAGCATGTAGAATCTTTACCAACTCTGACTGATAATTGGCTAATATTCATATCGCTGTTGCCAGTGACAAACCTATGTGTTGCGTTGGCTGAATGAGGTTTTGATCTGCTGGAAAGATCAGATCACGTTCCATGTTGTGACAAAAGCTCTTATGTATATCTCTACTATAGCATTAGTGATTTACGAAAATATCCAACCTCCTATGTGTCGGTGCATTTCTGCTGCTGTGAAAAATATCCTAAGTGCTCCACTATACACATAGGAGGTTTTTCACCGGCAACGACGATATAATGCAAAAATAAAAAGCTTATGGCAGAGACCTCCAAATCCATAATACTTCAAAAATTATCTAGAAAAAATATCACTTGTTGAAAAATCGGAGCAAAATGTCATGGTTAAATTTACTTTGGATATCTCTGCTATATTACTCACTCTCAGCCAAATTAGAGATATGCTACTTTACTCAATAACTTATTTACCATGTTTCAATTTTCAGAATTTTATTTTAAATAAGATACTTTTTTGACTTTTTGACACCATGCTTTAATTTTGCTTTGTGAATACATTTAGCCTATTAGAAAATTGGAACATTTCTACATAATAGAACTTCACACTTAACAAAAAATAGTATTTGTAACATAATAATCTACTCCAATCTATGAGAATTTTTGAAGCAATTTAAACCTTAGCATTTGCTTTTAATTTTGAATTTGCTTCTCTTTGCTTTTAATAAGAAACTTTACTATTGTTTAGTGCCATTGGAATGATGGAAAAAAAAATAAATATACAGGGATTTTCTTTTACTTCTAATAGAACTGTTCACTCATTTTTCAAAGATCTCATTTCATTTTCACAAACCATAATTACAGTGATCAACATAATTAAACATTGATCAATCCCTGCCCAATGATAGAAACACAGTAGGTGTTCATCTATAATTATGGTATATACTGGGTGATTCATAAAGTACTGGAAAGTACTGGCAGTTTTCACCTCCCCATATCTTTTAAACTACTTCTCATAAAAATCTGAAACTGTTTGTTTGAAATCGTTAATCATATAAGAGTTATATTTTCATGTTATTATTTATTCATTATTAATGAAATTCATTTTATTTGCGTTCAAACACCCCCAGTATATCGTATATATTTAAATAACTGTTGTGATGTTGTTTAAACTCTAAAGTCTGGATCCAATATTCAAATGATACAGAAACCTAATTAGGAAAATTTAATCAACACTTTTGTCATTAATTCCTTTATTTAATTTTAAAAAAAAACTATTTTTTTGAAAATGTATTCTGACAAATGACTATTGAGAGACAGTCGAATAATTTTTTTGGATAATAACTTCGATATATTGGGGGTGTTTGAACGCAAATAAAATGAATTTTAATAATAATGAATAAAAAATAGCATGAAAATATAACTCTTATATGTTTGACGATTTTATATAAAAAGTTTCAGATTTTTATGAGCAGTAGTTTAAAAGATATGGGGCGGTGAAAACCACCAGTACTTTATGAATCGCCCACTATATAACAAAAGCAATAAAAAAAACAATTAAACTGTTCGTAAAAGGTACCATAGGTAAACACTAGAAGTTAATTTTTAATAGTAATGAAATTTACTTTAATTTTAAGCACTTATTTTCTTAGAATCATTCTTTTTGTTTTCTTTTTTTTTTTAAAGGTATTACAAGATGTAACAGGTGAGGAGTTTGCTGTTTTTATGACAATGATTTCAAATTTAAAAATAGCAAAAACTGCACCTGGTCATCAACAGATAATTGAATTAATAGCAGAGCAAGCAGATTTGACAGGATCTTTTGATGTAAGTTTTAAATATTATTTTAGCATAGTATTTTCAAACTTTATTATATATATAGGATGTTTGTGGGTTTGTTTTGTTTGTTCACTATGCACTCCTAGGCCCTTTGACCTATCTGGATCAAACTTTGCAGAATTACTCTTAAGGACATTGGAACCTGAACACACCACCCCCAGGGGATGAAAAGGAGTGAAATCCATGAAATAGCGCCACAAATGCACCTGGTGGTGACAATGAGAACTGCACAAATATTGTTGTGCAACAATTGGACCTAAAATGTTGTGCATAATAGCGATGGGGTTTTCTGGATAGATATATATTTGTAATGATCAGATGTTTTGCTAACTGGGAAAGGTTTGAAGTGATAGGGTTACGACTTTACAAAATTCGAATAACCTGGAACTAAGGGTTATAAACTAGAGGGAGAAGGAGAATTGATGGGAAGTCTTATATTCTTCGTTCTTGATATTAATTTCATATCTAGGAATCTCGAGTTACAAAATTCGAATAACCTGGAACTATGGGTGTACACTGAGGGTAGTGAGTGGATGGGCAAACATGGTTGAAGGATACTTCTACGAGGTTTTCGGGATAGATATAGATTTGTAATAAGATCAAATGTTTTAAGGTGTTTTTTTTTTTTTTTTTTTTTTTTTTTTTTTTTTTTTTTCCAACCAGGAAGGTTTTGAAGTGATCTTAAAATTGCAATTTCCTATTCATCCATACTAGGATTTTTTTTTTTTGGTAGCCCGAGCGAAGAACAGGTCTTTTTGCTAGTATATATATATAAAAATATATAATGCTTCAATTTTTATTTTAAAGTAGTGAAATATTGTTTTTGTAATGAATTACTCAGTAGCTTATTATTTGTACTATTTTTCATAATTTAAATTTCACTTTAATAGTTTGGTAATTCTATTAAAAATGAATTAAAACTCAGCTAGGCATAGATAATTTTATGAGTTCTGATCACATCTGTTAACTTCATTATTCAAAAACAGGTGGCTAAGAAAGCACACTCTTTGCTCAGGAGATAGCAATTGTAGTAATCAATTTATAAAATTATTTATTACGCTTCCAATTTTTAATTTATTTTCAATAATATAAAAACCATATCACAATGAATTGGATTTATTATATAAAAGGATCATTCAAAATGAAAATGAGGACATAGTAAAATTCTGAATGAGTTTATTGCGGGATTTTTGACACTCAACATAGGTGGCACCAGTTATGTTATGATGCAGTGACAGGTGGCCCTTGATCATGGGACGAGAGTAGAAATCTGTTCAGGATGCCATGCTAGTGTACTGTGCAAACAGTCATGATTGAAGCAACGAACAATGAGCAAATTGATTAACAGCAAGCGATAATCTTAACTGCGGAATACATCGGTAGTACAGAAATCCATTGCAGCATGAATAATGTGCATAAAAAATGCATGTTTTTGTCACATGTTAAAGAATGAAGTGTACTGAGAAGGGCGGTAGTCATTTATTGATTCAAGGCCAGGTCAAGCACACTGTGATAACCGATGCTTCTGTAGCAGAAGTTGACAGTATCATTCAGAAAGACAGAAAAGTCACGGTGGAGGCACTTGTCAAAAAACTTGGAATAAGTGGAGGGGAGTGTTCCATTATCAAGGATTAACTGCAATACTGGAAGATTTGCGTGCAGTGGGTATTTCATAACTTGGATTCTGTGGTGGAAAGACATTCGCATTGGTCTTTTCCTTGAACATTTGCTCTGATATCAAAAGGAGGGTCGCCATTTCATCAACAGAATCATTGCAGGAGATGAAATCTGGTGCTGTCATTATCAACCAGAAAGCAAAAGACAGTGGAATCACACATTGTTACAACTGCCAAAGTCAAAGGGAAATGCAGACAAATTGCATAGAAAGTTATGTTGACATTCTTTTTCAGCCTCAAAGATCCAACTGTTGGTAGTTTCTTGCCTCCCGCAACACTGTAAATGCTGCCCAATATGCAGAAACACTCAGATCTCTATGAGAATCTATAAGAGTCCAAGCGGCCTGGACTGCTCACTGCCAATCATTCTTCTTCACTCTAATGCCCATGCCCACAACGCAAATATCGTCAATGTTTGCCTTTACAAATTCAGGTGGGAAATACTCCAACATTCAGCATACAGCCCCTGTGACTCTGTCTGTGAACTAAACTAGAATCTGCAGGGTCTCAGATTTCACTCTCACAAAAGTGCAGGGCTGTGTTCGGGAATGGTTCTGCCAGCAACCCACCACTTTCAAAGCAAGAGGAATAGAACGTCTGGGATAAGTGCCTTATGAGCTGCTGGGATTATTTTAAGGTGCTCTACAATTATCTTGCTGATAAGACTTTTGGCTTGTTTTCATTTCAGTTATACTTGTAAAATGGATAAAAATAAATAAATTTTATAACCCAAAAATAAATGCACACTGAGAAAAATTTTTTTAACCAATTTAATGTAGATACAAAAGGAAAAATAGAGTATTTCCAGTCTTAAAACAAAACATTTCAAATGTATAAAATTAAAATTGTTAAAAGGGGAAAAAAAGAAAAAGATAGATTTTTTTTTCCCCCCTAATAAGTTACTTATTTATTACAGTGTGTTCTTCAGACATACTTGTCTTTTTTGAATTTTTTACAACAGTGGTCGGCAACCCGCGGGACGTGTTGGAATTTTTTTTTTGGTTGTCAAAGTAAGATTTCCTTTTTTTTTTTTGTTGTCAAAGTAAGATTTTCCTTTTTTTTTTTTTTTTTTGGTTGTTAAAATTTTTGGCCCAAGTGCGGCCCGCAGTAATCCCCACATAACATATTTGGCCCTTTTACAACAAAAGGTTGCCGACCACTGTTTTACAATATGCCTAACATAAGTCTGTCCAGTTGTAAAGAGCCTGAAATATTCTAAACTTACTATACAAAATTATTATTGAGCAAAATCTAAAGCTACGCGAACACCATGCAATTTTGCAGCAATTTAGTTGTCCGATTTTGACGTCACGAGTTGATATAGACAGCTTTGAGCCCGTTTACTTGCAACTTAACTGCAACTTTTGTCATGCAATTCGAGTTGTTCCCACAGCTGCAACTCGAAAAATTGCATCTGCGTCACTGGGAATTAACCAATCACAGGGCAGCGTTGGAACACGTCAGTTGTGAAACCCATGAAAAAAATGGCGTCGAAAATGATATCTGCCGATTCGTTTTGAAGACATGCTCATACTCAATGAATATCAGAGTATTGAGAGTTTCTATCATGCAGAAATAAAGTTTATACTGAAATTCATTAATTGTATGCGGCAGAATTTATCAGAAGAGGTTTGAAAACCTCAATTTTTTCGGATTTTCCACATCGGATTTGGGAAACGCATTGCATTTTGGGATTCATTCTATCACCGCTGACTTCATGTCGATTTGCATGATGTTCGGGGTTAGACAGAAGTTTATATCAACTTGTGACGTCAAAATCGGAAGACTAAGTTGCTGGAAAATTGCATGGTGTTCGCGTAGCTTAAAGGTTTATTTTTCAGTTTATCTGACTAATTACCATAAGTTGGATTGACCCGTTTCAGTCTACTTTCTTGGGAAATTGAGGCTTATTGGATAACTCACTCTATGCTTCTCTCCTCTAATAACTTTAGAACCACTTAATTGATCTTCTTGAAACTTAGTATGCACATTTATCTACCTTACATTTGAAATCTTTTCCAAATGGACTTTTTTTACTAGAAATTAATTTTAGATGATGATGAAAATTCCCATAGAAAAGCTTTGGAATCTAAATAATAGGTTTCTGTCCTATTTCTATTCATACTTCATTCTTTTAAACAATTTTAATCTTCTTTTAGCTAGTCTATTAATTATTGCTCAGTTTGATATTGTTAAAGTTAATCAGATTACAACAGCTAGAGTAAAGTGGAATTTAATTTTTTTAAAAATTCAGAAAATGCAAATGTTTTTATTCCACCAATTTTAGAATTTGAAAATAAATGTAAGCTTTTTGTTTTGGTCATTTTTATGACTTCTGCAATTAAAATAAATAAAAATAAGAAATTTTAAGGAAAGTAGTGCATTGAAATTCTTGGGCTTTTTTTTTTTTTCCCTTCTGTTTGCTGTTAATTTTACTAACTTCCTTTGATCCAAAGATTCCATTGAATAACACGAAATTTTAAGAGTTAAAAATGCTTTGTAATTGTAAGGGTTTCTTTAAGGCATCTTCCTTTCTTCAGTCAAGGGTTTAAATGTACAAGATTCTGTTTTAAAAATCATTTACATATTTTGACTTAAAAAGTATATTTTAATAAATCAGACTGAAATGAAATTATAATGAAAAATAAAAATGTCTTGTGTTTCTTCCCTACCTCTCTTTAAAAAAGATATTCCCTCTATATCCATACAATCAATTTTAATGTAATTTACCTGTATTCCATTACAAAGAATTAGAACACTCAAAAGATAAAAAGATCACTGTCCTTTGGATTTTGTAGCTGTTAAAGAAATTAAATATCTGTTGGCATGAATTGACGGCCTTTGAAATTGATGGCTTTCCTGGCTATTGTATTAAAAAATATTCTAGATCTGTTCTGATTCTGGATTTTTTTCTTCATGTTTGCAGTTTCAGCTAGTTCTTGATTATATTTGTATCAGTGAAGACGCTTGGGTATTTCCTCCACCTGTATTTAACTTGTCCATATGCACAAATATTAGTAACGATGAATTCAATCAGCGTTTCATTTTTCTGTGCTTGTTAAGCCATTATTGCCATATACTTTGCCTGTTACTTAACCCTTTTACTGCCAGCCCATTGTGGGTGGGATGTGAGATGACTGCCAAGGCTCTTTTCAGGAAGTTTGCAAAATTTCCGATTTTGAATTATTTCTAGTACTTAATTTTATATAATACATCTAGATTTTTTCCCAATTTTTAAGATATAGTTGGGGCTTAGAACCATGGAAGAATTATGGGGGTTGACTTTAATTTTTAGAAAGGAAAAAATAACAAATTAATTACTATATATGTAAAAAACTCAAAATTCTATGTTTCTTTAATATTATGATTAGAAAAAATATTATTTACAAGCAATGAAATAGTATTTCTTATTGATAAAATTTAGTTTTCTAAAATATAAATATAGATATTTATATAGATTATATATTAATAATAATTAACGTGAAAAAATATATTATTATATTTATATAGATATTATATTAATGTAAATATAAAATATAGTTTTCAAAAATATAAAATATAAAAATACGGAAAACTCGTATTTTATTATGTAAAATTGTAAGATATATTCTTCGTCAACAAATACTTACTCAATATTAGAGGAATATTTGTTAATCCTGCTGGAAACTGACACTAAAATAAATAGTAAGAGCCACAGGGAAAACACAGACCAGCACGAAAGATAGTATGATACTGGCCCGAGGGTAATGAAAAAATATGGGAGAACTTACAAGGCAAGCATAATGTGAACAGTCAGTATATATAGGGTGAAACCATCTTAGTAAGCAGCAGAAATAAAGCACATGCCGATAAATGAGACGGGAGCCTTGAATAGGCTGTATATGACAAAGTAAAAGACGTCAAAGAAGTCGGGCAAATAAATCGGCTCCTGGCAGTTTTCGCTCAACCAACGAGGGCTGATATATCGGCCCGCTGGCAGTAAAAGGGTTAAGCAGTCTTTGTGTATGTCTATCTAAACTTGGTATCTTGCCAACCTTCTGGTTCATATGTGGTATGAGGCTTATTTTAATTTTTTAGTAAAGCACTTGGGCATTAACTCAGCAGATCAGTGATGGTCCTACAATTGAATCGCAAATATGAAAAAGGTACTTAGTCATAGAAATACCAAACTGAGAAAACACAAAAAAACCTTCCACATTCAAAACTAGAGCCAGCAATTAAAAATCGATTGGTGTGGTGTGAAACGACTGTGAAGCCGACCCATGCCTGCCATCTGTTTATTTTTAGGTCAGTATGCAAATGTAGAAAGACATAATTAAAAATTTCGACTTAGTACCTTTTTCCAGATTATAGGTGACTTAGGTACCTTTTTCCATGTTTTGCAATTATATTGTCGCATTTTGCAGTTAAAAAAAAGTTTTATTTCAATTTTTTTTAGTACAAACTTAATCATATATGTTATATAGATATGTTATATATAGTATCATATGGCAATGTAGCACTAGTGCAAAAATAATGAAAAAAATGTAAAGCATTATTCAAGTTTTTGACCTCCTGAGACTACTGGAAAAGCCTGATTTAGTTCCCATTTAAATGATGCATGGGGTGAACACAATTGAACCCATTTTCAGTCCTAACTCAAAATGTACAAAAAGTTGACTTAGTACCTTTTTCACATTTGCGATTCAATTGATCAGAATATTTGTGCACTAATGTAATTATTTGCTCACCTTATTGTCAACAACATATCCCACATGAAGCACTTTCTTAGTTATGCTGAATTAGTCCATGATAACTTGCTATTTTTTTCTGTTCACCATCTAATACATTTCAGTATAACATTGCCCTATTGACGGTACCATCTTCTTCGAACATTCTCTTCTGTTTCTGTATATGCTAACTTAACCAGAACTCTCGGTACTTCATGCATTTGTAACAGCCGCTTCGTAATCTCACATCTTGTGTAAATGAAATCTTTGAAGAAAAATCGTTTCTAATTTTATTGATTAATATTATCATTTTCTTCCTTTCATTTTATTTATTCATTCATTTATTTTTTTAGTTTTTATTAATTTTGTTACAAGTTAATACTGTTTATAAATTTAACAGTTCATAAAATTCCGTAATTGAAAATCATTTTTTGATTAAATTTATACAGGAAAATATAACATTGATCATATTTCTTTATTTTTAGTATATGGACATTGATAATGTTGATAGGATTATTCAGTGTACGAAACAGGCCATTCCGTATTTCTCAGTAAGTATTTTTATAGTGTGCTAATTTAACAAATTTCAAGCTTTTCCTGCTTAATTGTCATTAGAAAATAATGAGATTGTAGTTTGAGTGAAAACAAATTACTTTGTAAGAACATTCACTAATTTTAATGATGAATTGCAAGTAAGGATTCTAATTGTAGAAATTTGAAGTACAGTAGAGCGCCGATTATCCAAACAAGTCGGGACTGACCCTAGTTCAGATAAGCAAAAGTTTGGATAAATGGACAGACAATTTAAGGGATGTTCCTGACTTTACTAAAACCTAAAAACTTTTTTTTTTCTTAGTATTTAAAATTTTCTTTCTTTTTTTTTTTATCCTTATCTGAACTCCAGAGATTATAATTTAAGCAAAACAGCTTTCAATTGTTGCTTGCTTCAGCGAAGTAGGCTGTTCGGATAATCGGCGCTCTACTGTACTATTCTTTGCTGTTGAACACATTTCTGATCAGTTGAAGACTAAAAAGGAATAATTTAATCAGATTGGCTTTAACCATCATTCAAATTGCCAGTTAAAATAAGTGTTTGAAAATGTGAATTTAAATACTGATATTTTAACTGTCTTTGTTATTGCACAATGTCAATTTAAAGTTCTTACAAGCACCTTGACTTATAAACAATCCTTCTTAGATCTGTTTTATTCTATTACTGATTAACTAATCATCTGATGTCCAAAGATAAGACTACTTTGTTCTGATTAACATTTTCTCAGTTTCCTGTTCAGAGACTTTAAAGATTCTCATTTCAGATCTTAGTTCGTATCTTGTTTTAACCTGATCTTTGGTGTAATTTAATTAATTTAGGATATAAATCAATTACTAATTCAGCAGTAGTAATTATTTGTTTATTGCTTGGCACTGAGATAAAAAGAAATCCCTAAAAAGCTTTTCATTATCCTTTGGAACTACCCCCCCCCCCCTGCTTATTGAAAAGCACTGAGTAAGACATCTGGTGGCGAAAAAAGCAAACTCCATTTGGATGACCAACTACTCAAAAATCAATTGTTATGCTGGGACGAGAGTTAATATATTTCGTTGTTTCTTGTGAATTTATATTTCGTATAGATTTTTTTTAATAGTTTGTTAATTTGCTATTGTCCAGAAGAATATGTATCTTTTGAAGTACTTCAGAAGCCATTTCCTAAAGAAAATTGAAGCGTGATCGAAGTTTTAGCGGCGTGTGTGAGGGAAAAAACATACTTCCTAATATTTTAGTTAATTACAATGTTCCCAGCAATGAAAAAAATAAGTAAACAAATTAAAATGATTGGAAATGTAAAGATGAATTAGAAATGAAAATGTCTGTGAAGATCTAAATTAATGATGTTTGTAAAACTACTGATAATTTCTTTCATGAAATAGATAATGCAGCGTAAATATTTTCCAATAAAATAGTTTCTCTAATAAGTAGTTTTACTGTTAATATAAATATGTAAATAGATGTTCAACAACACAAGATAACCAAAACAATAAAAAAAAAAATCATTACAATTGATAACAATACTTTATGTTCAATAAAAATTTTTAAACTTTTTAAACACAGTACCAAAAAACTTAATTATTTATTTATTTGGTGGGCTGCCTTTTGGAAAACTGCCTAATATTAAAAAGGTATTTTTTAAATATTATTGAATAAAACTTTTAAAATGTTTAATATAACGATTTAATTCACTACTTCATTCAACATAGCTTTTCAAGTAGAAGATTCAAAATGAAAAAAAAGTAATCTAGGTTTTGATGTAACTTACGATGGTTCACATACAATATATTTATGGAGAAATCATTCTTAAAATCAAAATCATGAAATGAATTATTAGTTCATTATTTTTTATAGCTTAAAACTTCTGTATGTAGAAAATGGACAAAGCATAATAAGTTTAATAAATTTTTAAAGCTAACTAATTTTTGAATCGTATATTTACAGTTCGAGATTGTTTGCCTTTAAGAACTTGGGAATAAACAAGGAATTATGAGGTTGTAATTCTGTATTTTATAAATATTACACAGTTTCCCCTCTGAATATAGTACGATATCAAGATTTAAGATACGTATTTGAGAATAACTTTAAACAGAAACTGATTTAGACTATTGTCAAAGTTAGTAACACTTGGATGGAAACATAATACTACTTGCGTGTTGCAATGAAAACCTTTTCTTTAATGCTAAAGGTTTATTTGAAATAAATAAAGTTGAGAGATTTATGAGCAGTTCTAAAAAGATTCTTTTTTTGTAACGAACTTACCTGCTAGTTATATCAGAAAATCTTTATTTCCGAAATGCTCGCTGTATATTCGACTCCATTTCGACAGCTTTTTTCCCCGACTGAATCTTGGCCCGCCACGCTTTTTTTTAATGCTTTATCATTCGGATTAAAAGCTGATATTCTTATTTCATTCGTAAACCCTATTAAAACATTGCGGAACACAACAATTCCTTCCACTCCCTTTTTCTTGGTCACTTTTCCCTCTGACATTTAGGCATGTGAGCGATCAGCTGGGCGAGTGATCAACCACTACATTCACTGTGGCACCCTCTATATTTCATTTTGCTTCCCAATACACCTAAGGAAAGAATATTTAAAAAAAAAAAAAATCCTCTGTTTCTTTTCTTCCTTCTGATTAGGATTTTGGAGACATATAATCATTGCCCTTTCAGGAATTCCTTTGAAGCCCATCACTTTGTTATTACAAAGCATATCATGAAAAATGCTGAACTTATGGTCAGTTTTAAATTGCTTGGAAGTTGTTTAAGCAAGACAGACTAAAACTTATTTCTAAGCAATTGCGATTAAGCTCGCATGCTACAGTAAATACATGGAAATGATTAGAAGCATTGTCAGTGCATAACTACATTATCTTCTTTGTCAGTTGGAGGAATTGTTTTTGTTTGTTGTAGTTAATTCTGTAGGAATAATATACGGATTCAAAAAGAATCAATGGACAGATCTTAAATCATTTATATATATATAAATTATTAGCTGTTTTTGAATTATTGTGAACAACTGTGTAATAAAGGACATCCTTTCTTTGTGGGAGAGCAAACAAATACATGTTCTAAGTGTTAATGTTGTTGATAAAATAAGTTAAACAAAGAACCTTCATTGACCTACTTCAAAGATGCTAAAGTAATTCGCAAAATACGAGTCTCTATATTATTCTTGTTCTTGAAATTAATATGGAAATATTTCTAAGTTATTTGAAGCAATAACGAAATAATGTTCGTTTTAGTAGATTTCCTTAGGCTATGCTTCCTCTACACACAATGCTTTCAGATTCACAAAAAAACTTTCATTTGCCAACATTACAATTTTCATTTTTCCAGAAGAGGAACAGTCTCTTCGAATGTTCTCATCCAATATGTTCGAGATCTCTCCTACTGCCAAATCTCAAGTCTGAACAGTAGGAAATCTCAAGTCTGAACTCACTTTATTGCACAAGACTGTTGATGTAATAAATTGTTTCATTTAGAAATAGTGAGGTACACCTTTTTTTTTTTTTTTTTTTTTTGCAACTGATTGGTTCATATACTGATGGTAACCGGCACCTGTGAACAAATTCTCAAATCTTAAACATTGTTTAATTTTATTAATTTTAAGTGAAAAGTGTATAATAAAATGTAGGCATTTAAAACTAAGCTGTCTTTTGTGAAGACTAATTTTTATCCATTTATTTTTACAGCATGAAGTCGAATCAACGCAATTTATTGAGTATTTTATAGATAAAGTTCTTCCTGTCTTATCTGAAATAAAATCACCAGAAGATGGGATTGATTTGCAGTTGGAACTATTAAAAATCTTGGCTGAATTATCTACCTACACTGGTTCTTTTGATTCTACCTTTGACAGAATAGATAGGGTATTTACTAAATTACTGGTAAGCCTTAATAATCATTTTTAAATATGAAAATAATTCCTGTCCAAAATGAAAAAAAAATAAGCTTAAAAATTGTATTTTTTTTCATATGAATCTGCTTTTTAATTGGTTATATCTTCGCTCATTTAAAAAGAAAAAAAATAAGGAACTCTTAGAATGTAGAAATACATAGATTATCTTGACTTTGTCTTTCTGCTCTTGAGATGAATAAATGTTAATGACATATAATACAATTTTATGATTTATAATGTGTTAAAAAAAGAAAAAAATGAACAAATTACACCATGTGGTGGTGTATTGCCACTTTTCACCACTTTTTTGTTGTCTACGAGTTTTCAGTATAGAAAGTAATTAAATTGGTTAAATTTGGTAATAGAAAATATCTCAGATCTTAATATAATTACATTTTTTCCCCTTGATTTAACTAACATTTAACCCCATACAAGTTATTAACAATAATTAAATTTGTCATAGCAGCTCTGTGGACATAGAATTGTAAAAATCCATGAGCCAATAGAATACATTAACTTATTTGAAATTCTACTAATTCATTTGCTTCCTAAGCATTAGTCCTATGTTAAAACATGATTTTAGAACATTTTTCAAATTATTATTAATAGGGAAATTTTTTCAAATAAGTTTAATTTATTAATAATTTATAACACTGAATTAAACGAAAGTATCATACAATGAAGCTGTATATAATTTACACTTTAGGAATTTATGCCTCTTCCCCCATCTGATGAAAATGGAGAAAATTCAACCTCTACTTCTGAACCCAAGTTGGAATTTTCTTATGTTGAATGCCTCATGTACACCTTGCATCAGATTGGAAAGACGTATCCAGAATTTCTTACTCTTGAGGAAAACGTCGAAAGGCTGAAAGATTTCAGACTTAGGTAAGAATTTGATTAAGATAATGTTTGACTTTTATTTTACTGTATATATTGCTACAGTTTGAAATGTGAAAATTTAATAATCATGCAGACAGTATAGTATTTAATTTTAATTATTAATTTTCACAAACACAAAGAAAATATTTATTGATACCTCAGTAAAAAAAACAGCAGTTTGTGTAACTATATTTGTTTATTAGTATTCTAATCTTGTGATTGTCTGATAAGATTTTGTTGTAAGAAACCAATTATTTGTGATATGGCATTGCTAAATATTGTTGCCAGCTTGTAAAGTAGTTTAAATAGGCTTGATTGAAAAAATACATTGAACTCAAACACTGGCCTTGCAAGGCATTGAAAATTAAAGGTTAGGTTGACTGTTTGCATATAAACCTTAGGAATGGTTAATTACACTGATACACATTTTTTACCTTTCAGTCTGCTTCACGAGAAAAAACAACTGATTTTAGTAAACTCAACTATCCTGAATCCGAATCTGTATTCAGAATTTTTATATCAGGTCTAGTTTTTTTGTAATTTGCACCTTAAACTTAAAAAAAACAAGAAATTTGGCAAACTTCATAATTAAAAAAAAAAAATAATTAATGGGATAATCTGAGTTATGAAAGTGTCAAGACAAGTGAAAAACCTTAACTAACTAGTATAAAAAAATTACATCGATTTTGCTGATATAAGAATGGTTAGTTGCCTCTCGAAATCTTTTGCCGTTTTGATGCTCTGCGGCGAGTCTCAGAAGATTCCCTTTTTATTCACCAACAATAATCTGCCAACATAGATTCATTCCACTTGCCCTGATATCTCGTTTCCAATGTTTTGATATCTTGATGAAACATTTCACCCTGCTCCTCACTCATAGCACCAAGATTTTCATGGAAATAATTGATGTGGCTGTGTAAAAAATTAAGTTTAACACTCATTTTCGAACCCAGTGTCTTGAAGTTTAACATTTCAACAACAAGTTCTTCATAATTTTCAGCTTTTTTGTTTCCTAGGAAGTTTTCAGTCACACACTTAAAAGACAACCATGCAGATTTTCCTGTTTCCTTCGTGACGGTCATGAAATTTGAATCTTTCATCAGATTATGTATCTGTGGTCCTTCGAATATATCACTTTAATTTTGGCCTCGGTCTTTCTAGGAAATTTCCATTTTAGATATGGAATTATGTTGCTTTCATTGCCAAGACTGGTAACAAATTGCTTCATGATTCCAAGTTTAATATGAAGTGGTGGTAAAAGGACTTTTTCTCTAGGAATAAGTGATTCGAACAACAAATTTTTACATGTTTTGGGTAATAAGTACAAAAAAAGGTACATGCAATTATATGAATTGTAAATTTTATATTTTATTATAATATTTTACAGTTCAGTAATGCCAAAAATTATAATTGTATTGTCCTCCAAATGAAAGTTGGCGGGCGGAAGTTTGAACTGCGCAGCCCTTCCAAGGGGTAGCTGATCAATTATGTTTTCCTGTCACAATGGACGCCGTCATCTGTTTTCACTGAGAAAGACATGTTGATAATGCCAAATTAAAACTTCTCTCGACTATTTAGCGTTATTTCAATACCAGTTGCTAACAATAAGTATTTATATAAATAAATAAATATATATTATTTATAAATACAATGCTCTTTTGCAAAGTAAGAAGCGATTACCGTAATGGCGGCGTCCTGTCATAAAATCAGACGGAAGTGCCTGACCAGACTAATCGATCATACATGCGCAGATCTCACAAAAACAGGGCGGCCATCTCTCATTTGGAGGACAATAGTTAATTATGTACGGATATATGCAGTGGATTTTGTTATCAATAAGCATTTTAAGAAATTCCGTAAAATCATAATTTCTTAAAAACTGGGCCTGATGAAACAAAACTAAATATGAATTTTGTGTTTACCCATAGTGTGCAATTGAAAAATATAAATAGTTTCTCTGAAGCAAAATGGTTGCATATCAGTGTTATGTATTTAGGTTTTGACTTAAGTGACTGCTTAACTGCTAATTGCTTTCATGATTGGTTGATTAATTTTTACTGAAGCTGAAAATACATAGCATTTTTGTTTTGTTACCATCTTTTCCATATAAATTATAGGCTTTTGTGTTTTAATGTAAACAAACCATTAAATTTCATTTTTATCGTCGGAATCGAGTGGAACCTCCAAAGCTGAAATAAACAATAAAAAACTCATTGAAATTTCATTTATATTTATTCTGTTTTATTGATTATTATATGGATAAGTTGGAATTTAACCATAAAATCCTTTTTTTTTTTTTTTTTTTTTTCAGATTACAGTATTTTGCTCGAGGCATTCAAGGATATATTAAGAAATTAAGAGAAGCATTAAAAGGAAAAAAAGGAGACGACTTAAAGTTAGAAGAGGTAAGTTATTTATTGTTTATTTATTCAAACTTACAGATTGGTTAATATTGTCATTGTGTTTATTAATATACGAGGGGTTGTTCAGTAAGCAATGCAACACATTATTTTTCTGGGATAATATTTGATGAAAAAAGTGAAATTTTCTGTACAGTATCTTCAAACATTCCTGCACTTCTCAAATTGTTTCATCATTCTCTGCTGTGTGGCAGCACTGTAGGTAGTGTTCAAGATGGCATCTGTGAATGAGATGTGTTCTAAACAAAGAGCAGTTATTGAATTTCTTTTGGCAGAACAGGAAACTGACAGATATTAACAAGCACTTGCAGAATATCTACGGAGACCAGGCAGTTGATAAAAGCACTATGAGTCGTTGGACGAATTGTCTGTCTTCGCCGGAAGAAGGAACAGGGAAGCTGTCTTATCTCCCGCGCTCTGGCCGGCCGCACACAGCCTATGTGAAGACTTAAGAAACTGAGGAAGCGATTCCAGCGTGTTCACAGCCACAAAGACATGAACAAACTTCTCCTGCTCCACGACAACGCCAGACCACACAAGTCTTTATACTCGCGAGGAGATCACAAAACTTCACTGGACTGTTCTCCCTCATCCACCCTATAGCTCTGATCTCGCACCTTCGGATTTCTACCTATTCGGACTTCTAAAGGATGCAATCAATGGGAAGCGATATGGCAATGATCAGGAAGATCTTGACATAAGAAGTTGGCAGAGAGACAGAGCAGTAGAGTTGTACCGTCAAGGCATACAAGCTCTCACGTCTCGGTGGCATAAGGCCATAGACTTGAACAGAGATTGTTGAAAAATAGATTTTTGTAGCTAAAGAATTGAGGAAGAAAAGAAGGTGATGTATTTAAAACTGTAATAAAACAAATCTACTTTGAGGGAAAAAAAAAATGTGTTGCATTACTTATTGAACAACCCTCGTATTATTTGTTTATAATTTTAGGAAACTAAAATTTCACTTAAAATATTTCATTGTTCGAAATGACAAATTATTCTTTTGCAACTGTGTAGCATCCAAGACAAAGCAAGCTTATACCAAAGTGCTAACACTAGACTAAGCCCTTAGTAGCATGTATAATAAATGTAAATTTTACTGTAGATAACATTGACTTCAGAATATTTATTTAAGGCTATAATATGTTTCCTTTTTTTAAGCTTAAAAATTGAATTTTTTTATATGAATCTTTTTTTTTTTAATTGATTTAGCAAGTTCCAGTATTTTGCTTTTTCTGATAATTGCAATTAAGGTAAATTGTCCATTTCTTCTGAAATGGAATTTGCTGAAGTTGCTCAGTCAAATCTTGCAAAGGTTTTAAATATAAATATTAATGATTAATTGGCTCTTGTTAATAAAATATAATATTCATAAGATATTAAAAAAAAAAGAACAGGGTCATTCCGTGTGAAATCAACCAGGGTGGTTGCTGGACCATCTTGTTAATTTTTTATATTTTCACCACAGGTGCCCTTACTAGTAACTTGCTCAAAAGTATTTTTGTTTTATTTTTATCTGTCACCATCTTTGATTTAAGCTCATATTTCGTCAGTGCGTCAAGCAAAAATAAGGGTTTGCAAAGGTATAGAAAAAAGGCTGTTGTGGGGTTTCTGTGCAAGATAGAAAGTTGTGGTTTGCACTGTCTTAAAGCAGAAATCCTGGTCTTTCAGAAACTGTTTCTAAATGGAAGATATGTCTTTGATAAGTTGGACTTTAAAGACCTTAAAGTTTCCTATTGGAATGAGGAATTTTGCTGTTTTTAAAGGTCTGTAAAAATAAAAAGAGCTTGAAGCCACAGGATGGTAATTTTTATACAAGAACTATGACTGAAAGTGTTTCCAGAAATAGTAAAAGAAAGCCTGGATTAGAAGTGCTTTTATTTTTTGCTCCAAACTTGGCAATTTTTAAAAAGTATGAATTTCTAGGTCAAATATATCAAAAAGGGGGCCAGCTATAAATTTGAAATTTTGCCCATGGATACTCTTCCTAGTACTTAAGAAAACCTGTAAGTTTCATTTTGTGGTTCACACTGGTATACATTTTACAGGCTGTCAATTACCTGTAAAAATGGCAATGGGGAAACGTACAATGAAAGGCTTAAAGTGGTCTCATTTCTTTATATTATAATCTAATATTTTATCAAGTGTTTTTATCATTGTAAAGTTTTTTTTTTTCTTGTTACAATGCACTACTGCGAGATTGAGCATGTTGTGACATGCACTGACGTGCACAACAGGTTTTTGCAAGTTATGACAAGCCAGAGCAATAGGATTGTAGCCAGTTAGTCTGTTGTGAGCCTTTGGAGAGTGCAGATGTGTATTAAGTTTCTGCAGTAGTTTTTCATTGTATTACCTAGCTAAAAAAAAAAAACAATATTTTGCAAGTTCCACTATAAATCATAAAATATGAATAAAGTTTGTTAAATGCTCGATGGTCTTAATAGTTTGAAAATACAATTTTCATTCCCTTTCATTTTTCTTTCATTTTATTAAACATATATTAGGTTTTGGAAATATCTTCTTCTTTATTTATCTCTCCAATCCTTAACCCAAATGCTTCTTGGTCTTTTAAAAGCAGTTGTCTTCCAGATGTTTATAATGCTCCCATCTGGCTTCTCATTCATCTTTACTTTATTGCCTCCTTTGTCTTTTCCTTCCACCTTTCAGCCTGTTCACAGATGTATTCTAGACAAAGTGGCGTCACCAGGGGGAAGAATTGTGAAATATATATTGGCAGTGGGCAGAGAGCGTCCGAGGAGGGCAGGTAACCCTTGCTAAGCAAAAACTGCTTGGCTCTTTCTCAGCAGCCGCCAATCCCTTCCTATGCAATTCGAGGATATCGTTGTGTCAACTTTAATCTTTCTGCTTAAACCTCGAGATTGCATAATGGAAAAGCTTAGCTGTAGAGAAAACAGCAAATTCGTCTGGATCGCCTGTTCCCTTCCCCTAAAGAGCAGGCTGAGGGCCGCTGGAAACCCAGTAGGCAAGACCAAACTGTAGTTTCTCGGCCATAAAGATTATCGTTGCGTCAATGGAGCGCTCTGCGTGTCTTTAGGTCGGCATAACAGAGAAACAACGTCCCCTCCTAAGGTCACCTGCATCCGTCGGAAAATTGCTCTTCGAATACTAAATTTTGAAATTGTATTTCGGAAACTATTAGGTCCATATAAACGGTATTTTGTCTCCTTTAAAAACATACTAAGTCATTATTATCACAACAATAGTCCTTCAGGGTTAAAATCCGCCAAAACCTGAAGAAGGGTTGAAAATTTCGCATTTTTTTTTTTATTTTTGCCAAGGTTGAGTTCGGCGCTCGAGGTCAAAAACTTGGATAATTCATTGGACTAACATCATAAACAACTCAGCAAAAATTCAGAACTACCAGATCTGACACAAGGTACCCCCCCCCCCCCCCGCCCTTTCAGGCGACAAAGTTACTAGACTAATTATAATAATCATAATAATTTTAACATCACCTTCATAATGAATGTGGTATGTTTCTATTCGATATTATGATGTAATACAAGCAGAAACTTCTATCATATTGTTGAGATATCTTGAGCTGGCTATTAATTTAAAGCTGTTAGACTATGCTTATTACAATAATGATTCTATTAAATTTAATTGCCTATTAAATGATGAAACTTTCTTTTTATGTATGGAGCATGACTGATACAGTAGAAACTAAAGTCCGCGCACTCAAAGATGAACCTCCCAGAATGCAATGCAGATTATAGATTGACCTTTCCTGGCTTTTAATTAACATTCAAATGGAAAAGAAAATGGCGGTCGCGGGTTCACATTCAACATTTCGACGACTTACTGAACGCAAGTAAAGGCAGCGGGCAGCAACAATGTCACTTCGTTCAAGCGAAACATTCACTCTTTTGAAACGAAATCTTAATTTCCTCAGAATCATATGCGTACTTGTTGACTGACCTGTAAATTGAATAAGTTTCCTAGCTTTGGCAACAATCGTCATCACTGTTGGCAATTCCTTCTTGATATGCATATCAGCAACAATTTGACGAATGACGTAACAATCAAAATCGTCAGGCGAACTCTTTGGAGCCAAACGAGGCATTTTTCTCCCTGGCGTTCGTAGCAACGGCGACTGTACAATTCTCTTCACCATAGCGACCGCCATTTTCTCTTCCATTTGAATGTTAACGAAAAGCCAGGAAAGGTCAATCTATAATCTGCGTTGCATTCTGGGAGGTTCATCTTTGAGCGCACGGATAATAAACTATTCAAACTGTTAGCGTGCTCTATCAATTGGTTATACATAGGTGTATATCACTTCAGTTGTTCACATATTTACAATAAGGCAGGCAATGTCATCGAATTAAGCATTGTGAAAGTGCCAGAAAGTATTCAATGACCAGAAAAAGGTTTAAGAACTAACTTGTATCCAACTAGTTTTTGCAATTTTGTAACAATTGTGAATCAATTGTGAATCCACTGAGGACAGACGAGAGAAAAGTAATATCAAGCACGCTGTTACTTTCCCAATTTAGCATTAACAGGTTTTTGTTCATGATAATCATAAGGTGATGAAAGGACAATGTTCTCATGACATTCAGGCCACCAAGACAAGAATGTTGCAGCATCTGAAAGACATTATTTCCGAACAGTTTTAACATTGCTTCCAGGATTTCATCATAATGCTATATTTAATGTAATTTCCATTATACACAATTGTTTGCAAATCTTGTCTTTGTTATTTTTGGTTTTACATAGTCTGTCTCATTATTTAATAGTTACACTGTATATGCAAAAAATGATGATTACAATTCCCAGCTTGAAATTTTATTGCATATATTATGTAGACAGTTATAATCTTCACAATCAAAACTTCCATTTGAAAGTGGACATTTGCTTAACTTTTTTAAAAAGGGAAACATAAGATAAGTTTGTGAATATCTTATTAATGTCTGTTGAAAAATTTGATTTTTTTTTTTTTTTTTTTTTTTTTTTTTTTTTGTTAATTTTTTAATATGTTGGCTTTTTAGTAAGTTCAGATAAATATGTAATATCAGAAATCTACTTTTAAAAAAATCAACAAAATCTTTGTAATAATGTGGATTTGTTTTCCACCATCTAACTTTTCTTTCTTATAAAAATCTAATTAGAATAAAATCAAAGTTATGGCTTTGAAGACAACATCCAATATCAATATTCTCATCCGTGATTTGTTCCATAATCCTCCATCTTACAAAAGCTCCATTACCCTCAGTTGGCGACCACCACCTTCTCCAGCCTCTCCAAAAGCAACTGTTGCATCTGTAAGTAATGTTTTAAGTACCTATCAAGATTTTTCTTAAATCAAGTTAATCAGCAATATAAGTAGAATATAATAGATTTACTTCTCTATTTGAATATTTAATTTAGACTTGGGAATTGTTTTAAATATTTAGACATCTCTGAACAAAAATTAACAGCAAATAAGATTGATGTTATTATATTAAGTTTTAGTTTGGTAATTTAACTGATTTTAAATAAGTTGCTAGTATGAAAGCAGAAAATGATTTTAATGCAGAAATGAATATATAAACTTTGAATAATCTATGAATAAACCATGAAATGAAATTTATTTCTTTAAATTACTGTCATGCTATGGCAATTTAATTTAAATAAGTTTAAGGCAATCAGTCTGACAAAAGAAATGAAATGTAGTGGACTGACTTAACCCTCCGTCGGTCGCAATAGGCCTGACAGGCACAGCACAATTATTTTTGTTCTCCTCTCCGCCGCTAAAGCGCGCAGGGCTCTGCCCTTCCAGATACTCGCGTCTTTTTCAACGGTGTTTGTGATGCACTTAGTCAATTTCAACGCCATTTGCTCGGAGCAGAGATCTAACCTTTGTGGCCTCTGAGGCCAATTGCGTCCGAACTCTTCCGTTTTTTGAAGGTTCGTATTTTGCATTGTTTATTATCACAGTTGTTTATTTTGCTCATTTCATCAACGAAAAATACTAAAGTTGAGGATATTTTGTGGAAATATGTTGGTTTGAATTCGTTTTCGTGTATTTTCATTTGAAGAAGTTTGAAGAAGACTGGAATTTCAAGCAGCCTGCAATTCCTCTTAAAAGGTATCGTCCCATCGATGATCGGGAGAAATCCCTCCCTCCCCCCATCCAGAAAGACGTAGATGCATCATCTGCACTGCAGAAACGGACCACAGATGGATGTCGAACTACGAATGCTATAGATCTCATCAAGCGAACTGCCTGTCCCATGCAAATATGATCTGCCAAGGCTGCACTTAGTGGATCGATGCCCCTCCACTGCTCAATATTCCAACAGTTAATCCGAATAAGGCTTATTTTACCTCTATTTTGAGTTTTATCAATAATTGTAAGGATTTATGATTGTTTTAGTAATGAAAACTGAAGGCAATTTGGTGCTTCCTCTGAAATTTCAGTCTTTTTTGTAATACTTATGTTGAGTGTATAAACAAGGTTTTTTCATTCAAATTTGAAAGTCTTTCTTTGTATAGCCTAATGAAGGTCACTAATCACTTTAAGAGCGTTAGAATTGCATCAATTAATTGCTTAAAGGTGGTTTTCTAAAAAAGCGCCTGTCAGGTGCATTGCGACCAACGGAGGGTTAAATATTGATTTCATAGTAATGCAATTAGGCAAAATTGCTTTGAAGCTACTCCACAAAATTAGTTTTTTTTAGTGCACTTTGAAAATTTATGCAAATAAATTTTCAAGAACCTTTTTACATATTGACAATTTCTTAAATATTTTCAAAAAATTCACCTTTTTAATTATGAATTGGGCAAAAAAATTTAATTATATGCAACAATTGCATGAATGAACTCATAATACATGAAGACTGAAGTTCCTTGTTATGTGAAACATTGGCAGTCAGAATTTCTTTTATGTTAATCCTGCATTCATTAAGCAATGAGACTGATTTTTTAAATAGGGTCTCCTCCAGATATAATGCACCTCTCGCATCGCTTTGGTAAGTTTTGGAAAGCCTTTTGGAACTTCTCCTTCATGATCTTTAACTAGCGCGTTACTTCAGCTTGGATGGCGTTCACGTCGTCGAAGCGCTCTCCTTTCAAGGCCGTCTTGACCAAGGTAAACAGAAAAAAGTCTGCCGGAGCAAGATTGGGAGAGAAGGGTGGGTTGTCAATGTGTCAACTGTGGCCCTCCTTTTTTGTCAAAAACTCCCTTATCTGCAAGGTACAGTGTGATGGTGCATTGCAAGAGAAAAGAGAATCCAGTTGTTTTGTACAAATTGAGTCTTGCATGGCGCATTTGATTTCAGACATTTCAATACACAAGTAGTACTGGCAAAATTCCAGTTGTCTTGGCAGGAACAAATTCTTTATGGATGATTCCTTTAATGTCGAAGAAGGCTATCAACATTGTTCATCTGAGACTTTGGAGTCGAACATTTTTGGATCTTGGTGAGGTTGAGGATTGCCATTCTATGCTCTGTCATTTGGTTTCTAAATGAAATTTGAAACACCAGCTTTCATCCCCCATTATGATTCGACCCTACATGTTGGGATCTGCCTCCAGAGAATCAAGAGAGACTTGACAACAATCGACTCTTCTTTCTAGAGAAACTTTCATAACTTCATTTTAAATTAGATTATAGCAAATTACTCCTTTGACAACTATTTATGCATTATATTTCGTCAACTCTGAGCGAGACGACTACTTCAGATGAGAAAGATAGGGATAACTTATCCCTCTTGTTTAAATTCATTTACATAAAAAGAATTTCATTAATTAAATAAACTAACAATCTGTAGGTTAGACAATAGATTTTGTGATTTATAACAATAAATGTAATAGCTATTAGTGAATTTATTGTTATACGTCACAAAATCTGTTGTCTAAACTACAGATTGTTAATGTTTATTTAATTAATGAAATTCTTTTTATGTAAATGAATTTAAAGAAGAGGGATAAGTTATCCCTATCTTTCTCATCTGAAGAAGTCGTCTCGCTCAGAGTTGACGAAATATAATGAATAAATAGTTGTCAAAGGACTCTTTCTTTCTTTTTGTTCTGGGACAAGCTTCGAGCAAACTTTCCTTTTGCTCAAGTCTTTCTTCAAAATTTCTGATACTTTATCAGTACTAATGTCTACAACCTCAAGCAATCATGCGGATGGTGATTTGTCAATCTTCACACAACATTTGGCGACTTTTTTCAATGTTTTTGTCTGTTCGAACACTGATCCCAGATCTTGGTTCGTCTTTTTATCAATTCCCTTTCATCTCAAAAAGCTCTGAACATCAGCAGAAAACTTTGTTCTCTAGATAAACAATGTTCTTCTTTATATATATTTTTCATACCCACAAATGCCTGAGAAGCAGTTTTACCAGATTTAAAATAAAATTTCATGACAACAAGTTGCTCTTGTTTTTCTTTCTTTATACGTGAAACATGGATGGCTTAGATTCAAGCACTGGAACTCTGTAATGGCTAGATAGAAGCGATTCCATTGGTCATAACACCTGAGTCAACCACACTGTTTTCAGGGAATGGATAGAATAAAATCGGTCTCATTACTTGATGAACGTAGGATGTTCTTATTTTAACATTTAATGGTTGAAATTAAATTGTCTGATGATAATTTAAAATGCTATTCTTAAATTTATTTTATTAAAAAAATAATAATCCTAAAGTGCTTTTAAGTGTTCAATTTCAATTTTGCATGAAATTTTGATAGTATCAATGGAAAGTAACATTCATATAAAACATGTTATTCTGAAGTCTATAAAAAAAAAAAAAAAAAAAAAAAAAACTTTGCAATTTTGGGGGGTTTTTTTTTTTTTTTTTTTTTCCCTTAACTTAACTGCATCTTG
>JAFIDM010009631.1:126998482-127015580 GCA_023159025.1 Thereuonema tuberculata | reverse complement strand
TTTTTTTTTTTTTTTTTTCCCTTAACTTAACTGCATCTTGTATATCTTTCTCAAAATGAAAAGAAAGAAAGAAGTTGAACAGTATAACAAGTTTATAGGAAAAACAAGGTTGTTCTCCTCGAGTATGATCTCCCTCCTAACATACTATATAATAGATTTTTCACCCAAAAAGAAGTTGCTTTTCATACAATACCTAGATTTTCTGACCATTGTAAAAGCTTCATCACAAGACTTATTTCTTGTTGTATTTATTTCTTGCTACCATTTCAGATATATCTCATTTTCTGTTGTTACTTATTTATTTTTACAGCCGAAAGCTTCTCCTATTCCTACTATAATAACAACTGGGTAAGTATATACTTTTTTGGAAATTTTATTAATTTTTAAGACTTTCTCAAACACTTGATCGATAAACTGTATATTTTATTTAACATTTCCTTAAAATAGAAGTTGAATTAAAACCAATCATACACACATACATGTGTGTGTGTGGTTTTAATTATATATGTTTTTAATTCATCTTTTATTTTAAGAAAATGCTAAATAAAATATACATTTTTCTAATTTTGTGTCTAGTTTTCCTGCAAAATTGAAAAGATTTTGGTTTTTGAAGTCTTTAAAGACTATATCAATAAGATTATTTTCCTAAAAATTATAGCAAATATTTTGCTATGCTTTTGTATGTGGATTATTCCATATCAAATCAATCAAAATGTTTCTTCAGTTTTTTCAGATTTTGAATTATTTTGTAAATGTTGAACCTGTGGAAGTAGGAAAAACTACAAAGTTTAAATCTTTCCAATAAAAAGCATTAGTTTCTGAGGGAGGGGGGGGGGGGGGGAACTGCTAAAAGTCCAGTGTTCTCAAAAATATTGTGAAACTGTTGATAAATTTTATTAAGTTAAATCCCAGTTCAGTAAAAGTTTTTGTAGGCTCAGATTTTGTCATTTTATTAAAGTTTCAAAGTATTAGGTTGTTTGGAAAATACTGGCCAATTTCAGAAACAAACATTTATTCTTGAAAAATTTAACACTATGTATGTTAAAATTAGTCAAAGTATGATTCAAATGAGCCCATGCATTTTGAAAATATATTTTTCCATCTTTCCTGTGCTAATTTTTATCTGGATAACACTAATCAAGAATTACAAATAAAGTTTGTTGTAGAAGAACTGAATGTAATGGCTTCAAAGACTCATTGAAGTTCTGTCTTACATAACAAAATTTATAAAATATATTAGCTAATTTTTAGAATTCCACCATTTATTCTCACTTAAATTGAACTTTGGATAAGTCTTGTCCTTTCATTTTTACTGCAAATTCATATTAGCTTTTATCATTATTTACATATTCTAAGCCACATGAAATACATATATAAAGACAAATAAAAGGAAAAAGGATTTACTATGTTTAGATATCTAAATTTAAAAACTTTGATATAACTCTATAACAGAAGATTTAATGAGAAATAGACAAGATTTAATGAGAGACAGAGTGAATGTTTAAACAAAAACATCTTCAATGGGGACAATTCCTAAAAAAAAAAAAAAATAGATGTGAATAGTGATTTTAAGATGTCTGATGTATTTTTTTTTTATTATTTTTTTTTTTTTTTTTTTTTGTAATCGGAAATAAAAAAAAAAAATAAAGATGCCATTTGTAACAAACTTACAAATGGTTGAACATATTTTTGTGTAAAAGAATAACAGTTGCAATGCAAAAAAAAGAATTTAAAGAGTTCCTGCAAGTCCGATTAGGCTTACATCATCTATAGGTATTATACAACTGTCAGGGATGATTTCAAAGTTGTAAAACTTAAAATGTTGAATGTTCATAATCCTTAATAGTTTTGTAATTGTGCTTAGTTAAAAGCTTAATCTATATTACTAAAATCTTTTATTTCTCTGTCTGTGTGTCTGTCTGTCCGGCGCACTTTTCTGTGCGAATGGAAAACAGAAATAATTTTTACAATGAAATTTCCGCGACGGGAATTGAACCTGCAACCTTCTTATCGGAAGTCGGATGTGTTATCCATTAGGCCATAGGGACTACAACTCTTTTCATATTGTTTTTTGACTTATATCTTCGCAATTGTTGTGTTGTTGTTGTGCCCCAATGTTAGTGCAACAATGGAAAACGGTTTTTCATTTTTTATTGTCACGAGGAAGTCGACAAATTCAAAATGAGCATTATTGAACTTCAAAATAATGCGTTAACTGCTTTCTTTGGAATCGAGTTTTGTTAGATTATCTTAAATTTTATTTTCTTATTATTATTACTTTTAATAATTGAACTGTACCTTATTAATATATTTTTGTAAAAACAACTTAAACTTATTGATTCACATGTTTTTGAAATTTGTTTAAGCTTCCAACTATTTTGTTTTGTTGTACTTATTCCAATTTTATTATGCTTGAAAAAGAGATGGCTTGAAAAGAGTCTTCAAAACTTCAAAATGTTGCTTTAACCCCTTTCATTGGAATCGATTATTCTTGGATTATCTCATATAAACCATCGTTTTATCATCGACAATCAATTAGTATCGAAATGGACAACGAGAGAAAGGATGAGATCTTTTCAAAGAACTGTTAATAATGTCGTAATCTCGGCCATTCTTTGACTACAGGTAAAATTTGTCTGAAGTCTCCGCCAAAGAGGAAAATTTGTCTAGATTCACAAGTCGTCAGAATTTGGTCATCTTCACACGAAAGAATAGTCACAATCAATTCGTCGCCAGGAGTATCATATATGGGTCATTCCACAGAAAACGTACCTTTTAAGAGACAAAAATGTAAAAAAAAAAATATTGACAAACAAATCTGAAATTTATTTTCTAAGCAGTATTATTGCTTCTATGAATTATAAAATGAATTGTTACATTGTTTCTTCCTTTTTCATGAAATAAGGAATAAAATAAAATTTTGATATGGACGGAGGATACACAACTGTAACAGTATAAGATACAGTAATGAAATCTACCATATTTTAAAAGCATAACTCAAATAAGTAAAATTTCAATTTATTGTGAAACTGAGTGGTTAAACAGAACATTAATTTATCGCAAAATAGCAGAAAAGAAATTTACCGATAATAATAAACAAATATTCCAAAATCATAAATATTTTAAATTAATTATTGAGATAATGATAATAAACAATACAGTACATATACTAAATCAATTATTGGGACTCATAGTATTTAAATAAATGATTTTGTACCCTCTGTTACGAAATTAATATCCTCCATTCAATGTTAATGTAACGGAGGATACATTTCTGCAAAATTTCCCTAGTTTGTCATGCTTATTGTGAGGTTAGCTCGAGAACATCCTTCAAAATGTAATTGAATCGTATTTAAGAATAACTTCAACAAGTTCTATGTATTTTCTCAATGTTATTTATTTGTCTAAGTTGAGAACGGAGGATACACAAAGATTAGAATCGTCTTGAGAATCCTGAAGAAACTATTAGATAGAATATAGTTAAACCATACTATTTTACTCCAAACACAAGATAGAGCTAAAACAAAGTGGCGTCTTTTCCTCCTTCATCCACTCTTTGTGAATACCATTGCCATCTAATGGGAATTTGTTAAAATATCTTCAGAACGGAGGATACAGGGAAAGTCTGTGACAAACTTTCAAACCTGAAAACATATGTTCAAGCTAACATTTTCTTATTTTTTTTTATGTCGAACTGCAGTTCACTTTTTAATGTAAGAAATACAATGTGACTCACTTATTCAATATTTCCTTAAATTCATGAAATAATTAACCACCCTTCTGACGAAGCACTTGTGACACGTAACGGAGGTATACATATCTTCACTATTGTTTAAAAATTTAATAGAAATAAAATGAAAGAACAAAGAATACCAATGTTCATATCTTCCTTCGTTTGTATTGCTGTTTATAACCACTGAAAGAAGAACTTTGAATATTTCTTAACTAAATAATTGCCTTGTACGTAAAAGGTACGTTTTCTGTGGAATGACCCATATAAGCTATGATCTTCATTTAACATCTATATCAACCAACGTCCATCTAAATAAATCTCTTCTTCAAATATCTATAACGAACAATCTGTACACGGGAGACGGCCTAGTACGTATTGAATTTTAATTTCAGAAATCAATTTAGATTTCTTTAAGAAACCACATGACTTCATCTTACATTGTACAGCTAGTTGCTGTTCTCGTTCATTCAAATTAGCTATGTTAATACTGAAATTAATAACTAATTATTTATGAAAAAAATACATAGATAATTGTTTTGATATAACTGATTATCTTAATTTTTAAATAAATACTTTTTCTGAATGCTCAGGATGAAATAGATTCCAATTATTATCATGTAAATTACAGTAATAAAACTTTCGTAAGTGGAAGGTGTTTGAAAAACTGAATTTTAAATGTGTGTTATTATTTATTATTAAAATTTTAACAGCAAAATGAATTTGCAACAGAATAGAAGAATAAGTAATTTTATTTTGTATTTTCTTTTCCAGTTTTATATTTGTAAAAGTTAAAGACCCATAAAAAACATTGTTTTTAAAGTTAAATAACTTCAGTTAAATTTTTAAAGATAAATAAAAAATTTCAAAACCTGCATCTCCTTTTGAAAATCTTAAATCTTGTCATTTTTTTGGAGGGGGGAAAAAAACTGAATAATCCTATCCATCCCAGGCCTTTATTATTCCTTAAAACTTCTTGAAGGATTTCATGTAATTTTTTCACTCTTACATTTCAATTAAAATTGTTGTAGAAATTTGAACATTTTTAACTCTTCTGGCTGAATAGTTTGTCTTGGATTAATTTAATTCATTTGAGAATTGGAATTTTTCAACCATCAAGGCTTTTAAATCGCTTTAAGTAAATGGTTTTCTTCTGCCAAATGGTAGTTAACTTTTATTGAATCAGTGATAATAAAGAAGGATCCCATCCAAAACATTTCATATAAAATAAGTTGCCAAGACTCACATGCTCATAACGCTTTCAGTATTAAAAAGATATGAGATCTCATGTAGAGCCAAGCCCCTAACTCTACAAGCCCTAACTCTAAAAACCCTATTATCTTGGTCAAAAAGTGGGCCTTGGCATACTCCATATCCTTTACATAACTCCATGGGATTGTCTGTGCGACAGCCACGAAACGGCCAAGCCATACTTTTTGACCAAGATATAGGGTTTTTAGAGTTAGGGCTTGTAGAGTTAGGGGCTTGGCTCTACATGAGATCTCATATATTTTTAACAGTGAAAGCGTTATGAGCATGTGAGTCTTGGCAACTTATTTTACATGAAATGTTTTGGATGGGATTTCATTTCGTTTTGGAAGATGAGATCTGATAACTTTTTAACAATGAAAGCGTTATGAGCATGTGAATCTTGGCAACTTATGAGCATGTGAGTCTTGGCAACTTATTTTACATGAAATGTTTTGGTTGGGATTTTAGAGATTAATAAAATCCAAAGTATAACAGCTAGATAAATGTAACTTAGCGTATTTCATTAGTATTGTAACTGCATCTTATCCTGAAAATTTGAGCTCTATAGTATTATCCAGGCCGAAGCTATGAGGGCTCAATAATACATAACCAGAACCCCTTTGGAGGTGAAAGTTGCGGATTTCTTAATTTTTTTGTTGTTTGTGAGCTAATCCTAGCCTACACACCAAATTTCAGCTTTCTAGGACTTCAGGAAGTACCCTAGAGGTTTTGATGATCATGAGTCAGTCAGTGACGGAATCGACGTATTTTAGGTATTAATAAAATCCAAAGTATAAAAGCTAAATAAATGAAACTTAGCGTATTTCATTAGTCTGCTAACTGCATCTCATCCTGAAAATTTGAGTTCTCTAGTATTATCCAGGCCGAAGCTATGAGGGTTCGAAAATACGACGAAACACTTCGAGAAAAGGTACGTGGTGCCCTTCCTGCCTTCGGCACATCTTGGCGGGGTCACTGCCATGCCCTCAGATATTCCATATTATAAAATTAATATAAGGCAATTGGTATGATGAACTCAACTTATTAATCTATCCATTCCTAGAAATCTAAAACTAAATTGAAATTAATGATTTCTTGAATGCTGATCAACTCATAGCAGTGGTGTGCAGCATAGGATTATCTTAAAATTGCATGACAGACAGCAAGCAACCAAACGAGGCCATCATTGAATAAGGATCATTTTTTGTTCTTAAATAGCATTATGTATATCCATATAATTTTGATGAACTTGTACTTATACACAGGAGTAAAAGATCAATCAAGACTCCAATTACATTCAGTGACGGACCATCACTTCCAAAGAAGATTGTAGGGAGTAAACAAGAAAGGGAATTGTATGCACCACCAAGTGGAAAATACAGTACGAAAGTTAAGAATTTCAGTAAGTATTTTGTCATTTTTGTAATATAATATTGAAAGTTTCACATTAAGTTAAATGTAATTATAACTTCTTTTTTTTAATAAAACTTAAGATTACTTAACTTAATTTAAAATAAATGATGCCGACGCACAAAATAAAAAACTAAAAAAAGTTTAACACATTAAAAAACGTGATGCAAGGACCGGTTTCGCCTTTGAAACAGGGCATTCTCAGCTGAAGAAAAACAGAATTGCAGGTTCTTAAATACAGTATTTGACCAGTCACAAATGATATTAAAATTATGAATGTTTTATGTTGGACCAGTGAAAGACCATGGTTGCAGAACCAATGGTGAAATTGCACAGAAGGCTTGAAAGGACATTGCAACACCTCTTAATAGTCCTTACCCCAATTTAAGAAACACTGAATTAGATGACACTTAATTTTTAGTTCAATTGATTAATAATTTCTCCTGTAGAACTTTGTATTTGTTTTAAAAAAAAAAAACGGTCAGTATCTGTGTATACAACTGTAAGCCACTCTTATTCTTTATACCTTAAAACTTTAAGTAAAATAACTTAATTTTTTAATTTTTTTTTTCATTACTTGTTAATAAAATATTTTTACCAATTTGCAGCAAAATGTTGATAATTGCATATCATTTAATAAAGAGGACAAATTTTTGTGTATGAATGGTGATTGACTATCTTTAGCCAAATTTCATACTTGGAATTGGCTGTCTTTATTACTTGTGGTGGTGATATTAATCCTAATATATTGTAGTTGGCATTAGACATACACATTAAAACATTTCAGTCATATGATTTTTTTTTTGATAATTTTACAGAAATAATAAATCATTTTAAAGTACTTTTAATTGGTTTGAATAAGGTTATTTCAAAATCCTTTAGAATTGGAGAATGTAAGAAACGAAACTAAATTGCCTAAGTGTAAACATAAAAATTTAATCAACTTCTAACCTTCAAAGAATTATGTCCATTGAATTGAAGTTTCTTTCATTGAAATATACATTTTTCTGGGCCATGAAACCATGGAGTGGAATGATTTGTTTCTTAGTTTTAGATACATTTACATTTAAATTAAGTCATTTGCAGAACTTCCTTTTTTTTTTTCTTTTTTTTTTTTCTATTCTTTAACAAATATTTTCTTTTTTGTCATCTATGTTAATGTAATATTTCCATGTGCTTTACTCAAAATGGAGATCTGGTTAACTATATGCTATTAACTATTTTTATTGATCCTTAGACACTGTTCTTACTATTATTTCTTAGGTTCATGTGATTTCATTTTGTTTTTACTTTTTGTTTAAAACTAATATATGTATATTTTTTATTTTTTTTTAGCATTACCAACACGAGGTGGTAATACTCGACGTGGACGTGGCTTTGGTTTTAACAGAGGCCGTCGTGGACGAGGTGCAAGATACTACTAAAAAAACTAGAAGTGAGAAAGATTGCAGCAATATTGTCAGTCTGCTGGAAAAGCTATAGGGAAAAAAATAGTTTTATTTTAGTTTATTTTTTTTATATATATATATATATATATATATAATATTTTTGAAAGTGACTAATTCAGATTACAGAAATTGCAGGAAATGATATAAGAAGGGGGAAAAAAAACTGAAAGCAGTTATTTTGGAATTTCAGCAATCGAAAATTTTAATTATTAAAATTAAGAAGTGTCCCATCCCTAAATAAACAAGTACCTGACGTATGTCTTATGAAATTAATAATTTGCAGCAGTGCATGATTTCAATGAAAGTTGCCACTTTTAATACTTTTAACATTGGTGGTTTTCTCCTCCGTATTTAATTTTTATATAGTATCTCAGTATATCTTGTTGAATTTTGTTGATGTAATGAGATTTTGAAAGAACTGGAGCAATTCTCCTTTTGTTCTGCATTTACAATTTTAACTGTAGCCATTTAACTATATTTGTTCATAATTTGAATGATGTGATTATTATCCTATTTTAACAGTATAATGAAATGATTTTTAACATAAAAGTTACGATGAATTTCATAGTTCATATGAAATATTTTTTCCTTTTCTTAAGTGAAGAGGAAATTATACTTAATGTGCATTGATTGTTTTTATAATTTGTAGCAGTATTGTCTATATGTATTTGAGTAATAGTTTGAAATGCTGATTTTCATTAACACAATTTTAAAACAATTATCACATTCATTCATAAGTGAAAAAAATTTCATCATTTGGGATTGAAATTTTCAATGTTTCTAGTATTTCTTGCATACTTTGTAATTTTCATTAACTTAAAATTGAAAGACATTCATTTTCTTTGTCACCCGGTTAATTCATCAATGTATCATTCCGTCATTGTAAGTTGAATAAATTCTAAACTTTTTCTGAACTTTTTTGTTTTGAGTATTTTTTTTTATTCCTAAATCAGATAGGTCAGTAGGTAAATTAAAATTACACAATGTCAAAAGTACTAACAATAAGTACAGTTTATCCCGTTTCTATTCTGCATAGAAGGTGTCTGAATAGTCAAGTGCATTGAGAGTTTATAACTTCGAGAGTCAAATCCGTGGGAAGGATGTTATTTTTTTAATAAGTGTTACAAAAATATTATTAATTTCTACAAAGCTTTGTACTTTTATTTGTTGTATTTGTGTGTTTATTTTGCTACTTCAAATTTAAAAGTGTTTTTATTGTCTTAATTTTTGCTTTTATATTTCTTTTTTCACTAAATTAATCACATAAGACTAATTTTTTTCACTTTATCTTTTTTCTTTTTCTTAACAAAGAACTTACTATTAGGAAAAAGAAAATATGAGAAAATTATACTTATTTTATTAAAATAAGAAAATCTTCCGACCGATTTGACTCGAAGTTATAAGCTCTCCATGCTATGTACTTGACTACAAATAGAACCACCTATGCATCTCTCATTTTTGAGCTATTAAAGAAATAATGCCAAAACAACTATCATGAAGACTGTTTTATAATGGACCCAATACACAAAATATTTTATTGAAGTAAACCATCAGTACTTTTAATTCATAAAAATGCATTAAAATTCGTTAGATTTCAACACACGCTGTCAGTTTTACGACGCTGAACCTTCTAATGAAATTGATTTATCGATATATATCATAACTAACTAATGTAGAAGGTTTCCTCTTATATCTGATTCTTTGTAATTTACGTTTAAGAATCTTCCCTAATTTGGAAACTTTAAATTTAAAACAAAGACTGAATAAGGTTACATCAGGAGTCAACAGATGGCGCTGCTTTACTTTCCTATTAAAAGGTATAGGAAAGTACTAGGTTTCTTGGTTAGCAACAAATCATTAGCGCCATCTAATGTTTGAGAGGTAAAAACTACCTATTTTTGACCCCAAAAAATTGGTCCTTCCCGCTCGATTCCACATCTAAGATTTATTTCATTTTATAAACAATCGAATGATTCATTCTGCAAAGTTTCATCAAAATCTGAATTTTTAAGGTTCGAGAGGTTTCCTTGTGAGCAGGTTTTTTGGGAAAACTCAAATGCTATTTTTGACGTAAAAAGTTATTTAAAACAAACTAAAAATTAGCTGAAAAGATGATATACTTAAGATTTGTAACCATCATGGTTTCTTAGGAAATTGATTGGAAGTGCAGAACCAAACAGTAAGTTACTGACAAACCACCACCACTTTTTTTTTTTAATTTTCTTCTCTTCTTTTTTGCTTCTGCTTCTTTGTCTTTTTCGTGTTTTTTCTAGTAGGCAGAAATAAAAATAAAATTAAAAATATATAAATCTATTAACTTTCATAATTTGTTACTTTCAGTTTAGAAAAATAAAATCTGCATATCAATATTTTTTTTTTTTTTTTTGGCTGCAAAACAGTTTGTTTCTTCTGCAGACAGGATGACAAGTTCATGGGAGGATGCACTTAAAAATACATTCAATTATACATTTTCAGTTGTCTGCACCAATATTCAAAGCAATGATACAATATGCTTGGTTTGCTTCCAAATGAATAAGTGAAAGAGATTTTTTATAATGTAAATGAAATTTGTTTTCCTGATGAACTGGAAAGGATGTGCTTTGTGTCAGAAAAAAATGTTTTGTTTGTTTTTACTATAAATATCATAATCAACAATGCCTAAAATCAGTGTGTTGATAATGCAAAGAATCATTGGTGCAGGCCTGATTTAGGAGAGGCAAGGTGAATCGCCGTTCTGGGCGGCATGTTTAGTGAAGGGGCAGCAATTTTTTTTTTAATTTAACATAGAAGCCTGGGAAGTAATGATTCCATAGACAGATGTCTGAAGATGGCCAAGGACTGCGATAGAAAAGGCAGAAGGGAGGGCTAAAAGGAATGGATACATAAAAATATATCTTCTCAAAACATGTTCTTGATCTGGAAAACACAACTATATTAAAGAAAAAAATTAATTCAGAAGATTGTTATAAATCTTATTTCATAATCAAATGCAATTCATATAATCAATCCCTCCCAATACCCAATATCAGATAATATTTATTCCTCAACACCATTCCAGAATCGCAACCCAAACCAACTATTCCCAATCATTAAATAATTTCCTTTCCCTTCAACCATTGAGAAATGGTTTACTAATAGCTTCCCAACCATGGATCTCCCCCATTTTTTTCTGACACAAAGCACATCGTGCAAAAGCAGATTCTTTCGCAGTTCATCAGGAAAACAAATTTTATTTACATTATAAAAAATCTCTCTCACTTATTAATTTGGAAGCAAACCAAGCATATTGTATCATTAGAGAGTTTTTGCCCAGCTCGCTATTCTATACGGTAGCGCTAAAGTCACATGACTGGTATTCTGCGCATGCTTCACTGTCCTGTAGAGGAAATACCGGTAACGTGATACGTTAACTTTTCTCGAATAGCGTATCGCTTCATGATAGGAAATGTAGTTCCGATAAACCTGAGAGAATTAGATTTAACATGAAGACGACTTGAGACTCTTGCGCGAAGTAATTGGGACAAATCCATATGACTATAAGAGTTTGTGGAATGAGATTCACCAAAAAACTGTAACAGCAACAGTTTTTTTCGAAACGGAAATACAATCGACAATTCTCATCATTCATTTCAATTAAATTCAACCTTGCATTTTCCTCTTCTCGAACCTGAATGTTTCTTTCTCTCAGGATATTGTGTAACACTAGATCCTCAAACAAAGCATCGTCAATGCCTCCAAAGGCAGCGATCTGAAGTATGTCTTCCATCTTGTTTATTAGCTTACCGTGTCCACTGACACGTTATGGCAAAAACTCTCTTCATGACAGAGCCCGCTATTGTGGTTACCGTATTCGTTCACGTGACATTTGCGTTTCCTGTATATAAATCATGTTATGGCAAAAACTATTGCTTTGAATATTGGTGCAGACAACTGAAAATGTATATTTGAATGTATTTTAAGTGCATCCTCCTGTGAACTTATTTTTGTCTTCCTGTCTGCAGAAGAAACGAACTCTTTTGCAGCCAAAAAAAAAAATATATATTGATATGCAGATTTTATTTTTCTAAACTGAAAGTAACTTAAATTATGAAAGTTAATAGATTTATATATTTTTAATTTTATTTTTATTTCTGCCAATTAGAAAAAACACGAAAAAGAAATAAAGAAGCAGAAGCAAAAAGGAAGGTGAAAAAAGAGAAGAAAATTTTTAAAAAAAGAAAAGAAACTGCATTAACATATAAGACATGGATTAAAAAAAAAAGGTTTAAAAACAAAAAAAATTCCGTCAGGTAGGTGACTTGAACAACGACCTCGAGCTTTACAATCCAACAGCTTACCAACCGAGCTATCGCTGAACTTCCTGTTTCGACTTATGAGCGCAAGAAGCTTTTAAGTGAAAACAGCAAAAACACTCCAAAAATCATCAAATATCTCCAAAACGCTTGAGTGTTGGACCCTAAAACCTGCTATATTTTTGAAGTACTTCATGAGTACTTTCATCTCCTAAAAGGGTATGAATTCTGTCTCGTACAACTCGTGACCTCTCCTTGTTAGCCTTTTTCCGAGGTTTCAAGAAATGTACTGTGACTGTCGATCAGTAGAAACATGCAACACGATGGATTTATTGTTTGACTGTTTTCAGTGTTACGAAAAGTAGACTAAAATAAAGCAAAAGCCTCGTGCATTTTCCCATATTTCTTTTTATTTTGTGTTTAGCAAATAACTGAAATGTGCAATTTGGGCCTATGCGAAATTCATTAATGTAAATGTTAAATGTTGCATTTTAAATTTTGAATGAATTATATGAAAATATTGATATTTACATGTTTGTTTGTTTTTGTTTTACTTCATCCCACCCAAAACATTTCATGTAAAATAAGTTGCCAAGGTGAAAGTGTTATGAGCAAATTGGCAACATATTTACATGAAATGTTTTGCGTGGGATGAAATAGTTCCAATAGGGTTTTAGAATTAGGCCTTGTAGAGTGAGGGGCTTGGCTCTACATGAGATCTGATAACTTTTTAACAGTGAAAGCGTTATGAGCATATTGGCAACATATTTTACTTGAAATTTTTTGTGTGGGATGAAATAGTTCCAATAGGGTTTTTAGAATTAAGCCTTGTAGTGTGAGGGGCTTGGCTCTACATGAGATCTGATAACTTTTTAACAGTGAAAGCGTTATGAGCATATTGGCAACATATTTTACATGAAATGTTTTGGGTGGGATGAAATAGTTCCATGAAACGGCCAAGCCATACTGTTTGACCAAGATAGAGGGTTTTTAGAGTTGGGGCTTGTAGAGTTAGGCCTTGTAGAGTTAGGGGCTTGGCTCTACATGAGATCTCATATCTTTTTAACAGTGAAAGCATTATGAGCATGTGCGTCTTGGCAACTTATTTTACATGAAATGTTTTGGGTGGGATTTCATTTCTTTTTGTAAGATGAGATCTGATAACTTTTTAACAGTGAAAGCGTTATGAGCATGTGAGTCTTGGCAACTTATTTTACATGAAACGTTTTGGATGGGATATACCTATCAGAAATTGTTATATAATAAAGAACCGGAACCCCCTTTATGAGGGGTTGAGGGTGAAAGTTACAGATTTCTTAATTTTTTTGTTGTTTGTGTGCTAAACCTAGCCTGCATACCAAATGTCAGCTTTCTAGGACTTCAGGAAATATCCTAGAAGTTTTGATGATCATGAGTCAGTCAGTGAATCATGGACGAAATCGACGTATTTTAGATATAAATAAAATCCAAAGTATAAAAGCGAAATAAATGAAACGTAGCGTATTTTATTAGTCTACTAACTGCATCTTATCCTGAAAATTTGAGCTCTCTAGTATTATTTAGGCTGAAGCATTGAGGGTACGACGTATTTCAGATCTTAATAAAATCCAAAGTATAAAAGCTAGATAAATGAAAGTTAGCGTATTTCATTAGTATGGTAACTACATTTTATCCTGAAAATTTGAGCTCTCTAGTATTATCCAGGCCGAAGCTATGAGGGTTCAATAATACATAACCAGAACCCCCCCCTTTATGAGGGGTTGGAGGGTGAAAGTTGCGGATTTCTTAATTTTTTTGTTGTTTGTGAGCTAATCCTAGCCTACACACCAAAATTTCAGCTTTCTAGGACTTCAAGAAGTACCCTAGAGGTTTTGATGATCATGAGTCAGTCAGTCAGTGAGTGAGTGACGGAATCGACGTATTTTAGGTATTAATAAAATCAAAGTATAAAAGCTAAAGAAATGAAACTTAGCGTATTTCATTAGTCTGCTAACTGCATCTTATCCTGAAAATTTGAGCTTTCTAGTATTATCCAGGCCGAAGCTATGAGGGTTCGAAAATACGACGAAACGCTTCCAGAAAAGGTACGTAGTGCCCTTCCTGCCTTCGGCTCGTCTTGGCGGGGGCACTGCCGTGCCCCCAGATAACGGAAAAACTTTTACTTTTTAAAATTTATTATTTTATTAATTTTTTGTTGTTTTTGGATCAGTAATGTTTGGCAGATCTTCCGTCTAATATTGTGGCCCTGAAAAGCGCCTTTAAGGGAAAATTGGAGCTTTTTAATTTTTTTCATTTAGCTGTCGTTTCTATGTAAATAACTGTGAATTGGATGCTTTACTAAATGGTAAGGAATAATTTCAAATTCCGTACTGGGCTTCATTTTGTAAAATTATATCCCACCCAAAACATTTCATGTAAAATAAGTTGCCAAGACTTACACGCTCATAATGCTTTCACTGGTAAAAAGATATGAGATCTCATGTAAAGCCAAGCCCCTAACTTTACAATGCCTAACTCTACAAGCCCTAACTCTAAAAACCCTCTATCTTGGTCAAAAAGTATGGCTTGGCCGTTTCATGGAACTACTTCATCCCACCCAAAACATTTCATGTAAAATACGTTGCCAAGACGCTCATAACGCTTTCACTGTTAAAAAGTTATCAGATCTCATGTAGAGCCAAGCCCCTCACTCTACAAGGCTTAACTCTAAAAACCCTACTATCTTGGTCAAAAAAGTATGCCTTGGAATACTCCATAGCCTTTACATAACTCCATGGGATTGTCTGTGCGACAGCCACGAAACGGCCAAGCCGTACTTTTTGACCAAGATATAAGGTTTTTAGAGTTAGGGCTTGTAGAGTTAGGCCTTGTAGAGTTAGGGGCTGGGCTCTACATGGGATCTCATATCTTTTTAACAGTGAAAGCGTTATGAGCATGTGAGTCTTGGCAACTTATTTTACATGAAATGTTTTGGGTGGGATTACTTGTAGTAACTTTTGTTCCAAGTTTTAAAGATAAAAAAATCTGTAATAAAAGGGACTCCTCAAAAGAATGGCGATTTGGGAAAAACAAACCCCAAAAAATCATTCTGGTTATCAAAGTTATAACGATTAAAAAAAAATAATAGGAGCAACTAGATGGTGGAGCAAACACAAAGCTCTACCATCCATCGTGGACTTGAACTATGATAATAGTGAATCATGCAAACTTGTAAACTTTTTATCAGTTAGATGTAACAGTAGGCAGCTTTGATTGCAAAACCAAATTTTGAGCACGTTCTCTAGTTGATCAGATCTTATTCTCCATCACTTCTCCTGTGTTCACCTTTCTTCAGAGTAAAATCATAGATTACTCGAAGGCGTGGAGTTTTGTTAATATTAGGTGAGTGCGAAAGTTCTATCCTTTTTTGGATATGAAAATTTGCATTGGAATTGCCCTCACACAAGACATTGTAATGACGCAAATTGTCTGCCAATCAAACGTTTGGATGCCTCACATATAAATGCATCGTGTCTCACAAAGTTAATCATCTCAAAAAAAATATCAGAGGGTGTAACATGGAAAGCGAGAAGGAGCATATAAGACATTGTTTGTTATACGAGTTCGATAAAAAGAGTACGGCAGCCGCAGCATGTCGCAATGTTTGTAAGTTTATGGGGAGGATGCAATAGACGAAAGCACATGTCGTTGATGGTTTCGTAAATTTAGGGAAGGAGACAGAAGCTGCCAAGATCAGGCTAGGAGTGGACGGCCATCACACGTTGGAGAGGACGATATTGACCAAGCCATAAGGAACAGCCCGAACCCAACCGTGCAAGAATTAGCGGAGACCTTAAACGGACAACGGTCGAGAGACCGCTGGTTAAGTTGAGTTTTACGAGAAGGTTGGATCGTTGGGTTCCACATAACCTGACAGCTAATCAATGGGATGACTGAATCGCCACCTGTGTTTCCTTGCTTTCCCGGTACAAAAATGACCCATTCTTGACACGAATTGTGACAGGAGATGAGAAGTGGGTTATGTACCGTAACGTAAAGCGCCGTAGGACTGTGTCGCCCTTCTGATCCGCCTGCATCGACTTCGAAAGCTGAACTTCATCCCAAGAAGGTGTTATTGAGTGTGTGGTGGGATGTGCAGGGAATAATTCACTAGGAGGTTCTCCCACTCAACCAAAACATCAATGCTGCCTTCTACTGTCTACAGTTAGAGAGGCTGCATTCAAATTTGGTAGCAAAGCGGCCAGGTCTCATCAATCATCGCGGTGTTATCCTTCATCACGATAACGCCAGGCCACATGCTGCTGTCATCACTCGCCAAAAGTTACTGGGCTTTGGGTAGGAGGTTTTATCCACCCTCCCTATTCTCCTGACTTGGCACCATCTGACTATCACCTATTTCGTGCGTTGAACAATTCCTTCAGTCAGAAAATCTTTGATGATCTTGATGCTGTGAAAACTGCCATCCAAGACTTTTTTGACTCAAAACCGCCGGAATTTTACCGCCGTGGGATTCATATCCTACCAGAAAGATGGCAAGAGGTCCTAGATGGGGATTATTCACAATAAAAGGTACTGTTCATTTTGCGTTTATTTGCTCTTCTTTATGGGTAATAAAAACGGGTAGAACTTTTGCACTCACCCAATACATTACTAGAGCAAATTCAAGAAAAACGAAATGAAGACAATTTTAAAAGCCTGTACAAAAAATGTAAAAGATTAGTTAAAGATGATAACACATTTTTTAAAAAATGGAGAAATTGAGATTGAATACGATTTTCCAGAAAAACAAATCTCCAAAAAAGTAGATACCTGGTGGCGAAGCTAGTGATTTTTCGCCTCTTCAGAAATTTAAATTATCTTATTTCAACATTCTAGATTGTGCAAGTAAAAGTATTAAGGAAAGGTTTGTCTCAAACAAAATCTTACTTGATTATTGTTCCTGAATGCAGGCCCCCCCCCCCCCACAT
>JAFIDM010009631.1:126978864-126991359 GCA_023159025.1 Thereuonema tuberculata | reverse complement strand
ACACAAATTTTGTCCGTATTATTGAAAAGTCAGGAGAACGATCACAACAAAAAGAAACAAATGACGATACAAGCCAAAGTTCCGGATCCGAACAAAAAATTCAATATGAAGAAATAGAATAAATCGCATTATGAAAATTAAAATAAAATGTTATAAATGCCTATCTTGTGCATTTCCAGTCCTTTATCAACTTTCTGCTGAGTCTGGACTGTTCAGCAATTTATACAACTGCATTTAAATTTATAATGAGTCTTCCATGCACCCAAGTGACAATGTGTGTTTTCTAATTAAAGATTATAAAAAACAGACTAAGATCTGTATTAAGTCAAAACATGCTCTCTCCTTTAATTTTAATGAATATTGATAGAGACTTATTTATAATTTAGATAAGAATAACATAATAGAAGAAATTGTAATGTCAAGCGACATTGATATTCAAGCTTGAAACTGAAGTTACTGTACTGAGAGGTTTTTTATAATTTTTTCTATACAAGTTAATGTTGAAAAACTAAAGTATTTTCTTTAGTTGTATCATAAATAAACAAATTAATACCACTGACAGTTAATTTGATTCCACAACAATTTCTTATTAATTCGTCTTTAATAATATTTTAACATTGATATTATTTACTAAAGATGTCTTCTTTTATCTTTTAATGTCTTCTTCTTTTAATGTCTTTTTTATACTTTATGTATCAATTTTAGTGTTATCCTAAAAATAAATACACAATGAATGCATTATACTTCACTTGCTTAGTTATTTTTTTACATTCCTTTTTTTGAGCTAGTAAAAGATATTTACATTAAACCATAAACAGTAGTCAGCTTTGAAGTTAGTGTTGTAAAATACTTTGCCGTAAGGGGGAGATGGGGAGGAATAAGAGGGAAAACCCTGGGAGGGGGGGACTTTCCCAGAGGACCCAAGACCCATAACAGCTGAGGGCCCGTGAGGTAGCCAGATCAACATGGCTATAGGGCGTAGCAAGAACCCTATCTCAAAGGAAAAAAGGTTAATAAAGTTTAATCAATGTTGTTGATCCACTTAAAGAAGATTTGGAAAAGAGAATATGTGTATATCAGCTTATTGTATCTACTGGTAAATTTGACTTTATTTGAAAACTGACAAACCTCGACCCAAACCTTATATTTGATTCAGCTAAAGATTTGTGTGAGATGTACAACACAGACATGGAGACTGGCTTCGAAGATTTCAGATGCGTCCATCTGAAAGGTTATCCAACAAATGTAAAACGAGAAGTTATGAACAAGAAAGGTAAAAAAAGTTGAAAAACCTTGGACTCTGCCAATCTATACAAGATGATTATTGAAAAAAATCTGCAGGACATCTATCCTTAAGTGTGTATTGCATTGAAAATATACAATTGTAAGCCTGCTATAGGTTGTTCAGCTGAACGACCTTTCTCTGTTGCATGAAGGGTGAAGAACTGTTTAAGGTCTATCCAAAGACAAGATCAACTTGTAAATACAGCGGTATTTTGTATTGAGTCAGACATTACAACTCAACTTGACTCTGATGAAGTTATCAATCTCTTTGCTCATGATCACGCAAGAAGAAAACCTTTCATGTAAAAATGTTGGTATTCTCTTGGACTTTATTTTGAAATAAATAAATGTTACTGTGTTATTTTTATAAACCAGCTAAAAAGAATATAACATTACATATATATTTACTTTTTATGTAACAGTAGAATATAGTTGATATTTCCTTTTTCTATTCACCACCTCTAGCAACCACAAAATGAAAGAAACTCACATGTCGACCATTGAAATAAGTGCAGGATACAGTAATTAAGAGGCGTGTGTATGCAAATTTTGCTTTGCCACGCCTGTGCGTTACCTGACAGCGCTGATAAGAGATTTGAAGAATTGGACGAGAATGGACAGTTGTTGTTCAAAGGGAAAGTTTTACTGGAAAACGTTAATTGACGAACTTGAAATTTTCGGCATGTCTTCCCGATATCACTTAGATGATTTTACGCGTGGCCGTATTATTGGAAAGATCGAAGAAGGGCGACATATAAAGATGTTGCCAGGGAGTTCGGCACCGCCCACAGTGATGTTTCACGTCTGTGAAAAGCATTTACAACAACTGGTATGTGTAGCAGGTGTCAAGGGAAAGGTTGTGTTAGAAGTACGACGCCTGAAGAAGACAGGTACTTGTCCTAACGGCAAAACGGAACCAGTCCACCGCAGCTCAGCAAGTGGCAAATGAGTTTCTTGTTGCCACAGGAAAGCGGATCTCCCAAAACTGTAGCCAGATGTTTGGGACAAGGAGGACTATATGCACGCACACCTGTTGTGTGTGTCCCATTGTCCAGACTGCACCGTACTGCCCATTTGCAATGGTGTCGTGAGCATCGCAATTCGACTGAAGAGGAATGGGCTTCCGTATTATTCAGAAGAGAGTAGGTTCAGTCTGTCATCGGATTGTAGACGCCAATTGATCTGGCGTGAGAGTGGTACTGCGTATCGTCCAGAAAATATCCAGGAAAGGGATCAATATTCGACTTGCAGTATCATGGTAAGGGCCGGCATCATGGCCGCACGCCCCTACATGTGGCTGAAACTGGGACTATGACCGGCCAACGATACATTGATGAAGTTCTACTGTCTCGTGTTCGCCTTTTCCATGGATTTGTCAGTGATACATTTCTGTTTATGAATGACAACGCACCATGTCATCGAACACTCGCTGCTCAGGACTGTCTAGACAGCGAGGGTATTCAACGTCTTGTATGACCAGCACGTTCTCTACATCTAAACCCCATTGAAAATATTTGGGATGCTTTGGGGAGGTGCCTTGGTGGTCGACAATATCCTCCAACAAACAAAACCATCCTCATCTCTGCACTGACAGAGGAATGGGATAACTTGCCTCAACAGCTGCTGTATAATGTTCTGCAAAGCATGACATGTCGTGTGGAATGTTGCATCGCCCTCCACGGTGGACATATCCTGTACTGACACCGTTCTCAAAGGTGCCTGCTGTCGTTCGTATGCATTTCTCTATTTTGCCGTACACAGCATCAAATGAACACTTTTGTCCTTTCAGCTGTTTCACAACCAGAAGGTATTTTCCAGAACAATAAATGATCTTTATTCTAATGTCCGAACAGTGTGGCAACAATATTGTATCCTGCTGGGCCTCCAACCCCGCATAATGTTATGAAACATTGCAATTTGTGATCCGTCCTTAGCAATTGTCCAGCAGTGTATATCAAACTTCACATGTAAGAGTTTTAACCTTACTATCTGTATATCTTTAAATTTTGGTGATCTATTTTAAGGCTTACTCCAAAGTATGTCCATTTCTACCTCAACGAATAATGCTTTGATGTAAATTAATTTTTTGGTTTTAGTGCATGTTTAAAATAAGGGGATGGATGACTAGATTTTAACTTAGCTACTTTATTTAGGGCAAAAACTTTCAGATGAAATAAAATATTTTATATTATGAAACTAGTTATAGTTGCTTAGTGTGAGAAACTTTTGTAATGATTCCATTACTACTTATTTATATAAAAAATTACTTATATTCTTTTTGTACCTGAATGTCCAGTATTTCAGCTAAAGGATATTATAACCAATGGCTTTTATTACATACTTTAATGAGCATCATAGAGACGAAAGACAAAGTTTTTAGAAAAAAAAATAGTATTTACATGAATTATACTGAAACCAGATTCATTCTGAAGATGCCAGTTTGTGTTTGTCTAAAGCGAATTACCTAAATGTTGTATTAAAAACGAAGATACATATAGACATTTTTTTTCGTTTTTAGTACATTGATTAATTAGAAATAATATCAGGAAAATAACATCTTCTCATTCAGAAATGCATGCAAGACGATGGTAAGTGTCTATCACTGCATCTTGAGAAAACACTTTACAGAATACATCACTAATATTTTCAATACTCTTTAAGCAAGATAAGGTATTTTAATTACAGGAAGAGGGAATTTCATGATTAACCATTTGCATTTCATTAGCTTTTGGTTAAATAGAACATTGGATTGAAATAGGTGATATATAAGGACTAAGTGAAACGAACTGAGATTTGAACCTGTACACATGGAATAATATCGACTCCTTAGGTCTTTTTTTGACTCTTATTAGCTCTGGTTTTTAGCACTAACACTATATTTGATATTAATTGGAGATTTTTTATGTCATTTTGATGTGTATATATGTACTTTGTTCCGTTTTTATCTTATGCCAGTAACAGATAGGTTGTCGTGAAAGTACCACAACTCTTCCTCACTGCACTTCTACTTCTTGAATTTCAAAATTAATTTTAAAGCTTATGCCATACTTTTAACGAAGCACTACCCATAAAACTTTGCTGCATTTGAGTCAACTGATTGACTTTCCTTCCTGATTGTCATTCCATGCATCAATCCCCATCTTAGTCTCTGTGACTCTATGTTTTATTTCTTAATTTCTTCATATTATAATAATGGGAAAATATACAGGGTGTCCCAAATTGAAACTCTTTGAAACGTTATAACTCAGCAACGAAATGAGATAGAAATATAGGGTGTGTTGTGTATGATCCAGACGGCGCTGTAAAAGCATAGCAACACGCTCATTGTTGTTCATTTGTTTAGAAACCAAAATGGCGGTGAGACTTTCATTCGATGAACGTAAGTGGATACTGAAGTGTTATTGGAAAGTGGAGAATGTTGTTGAGGTTCAACGACGTTGGAGGGTTGAATTTGGGACACCACCGCCAACAAGGGTAACAATAACAAAACTCTGAGACAAGTTTGAAGCCGAAGGAAGAGGAAGTGCGACGGATCTCCCGCCTCGATCTCCCGATTTAACCCCTCTCGACTTCTACCTTTGGGGAACTTTAAAGAACACGATGTACGCCACAAACCCACAAACACTGATGGAATTCAGAGATCAGATTGAACATTCCATCCATTGGCTACAATTCAGTCGGTATGTCGCTCTATTCGACGTCGGTGTTGGAGTGTACTGTGGCAGAAGGTGGAAATTTTGAACATGTACGGGCTTAAGGAAGTTTATGAAATATTTCTATCTCATTTCGTTGCTGAGTTATAACGTTTCAAAGAGTGTATACTTCAATTTGGGACACCCTGTATTTACTTAAAAGGTAAAAATGCAACCTAAATTGATTCTGGTAATTCATAAGCTGATTACAATTATAATTTTTTCTTACAATTTCTTTAATTTATTTAAAAATTGAAATGCTTTCAATTTAAATTGACATAAAGAAATGTGCTTAGGTTCAGTTATAATGAAAGATCAAGTGTAATATGATCCTTAAAGAAGTTGTGAATAAGACTTTCTTGCACATAACCATTGAACACGTGTAGTAGAACATACACATGAATCCATTGTTGAACACATGTAGTAGAACATCTCGATTGATGATCAAATATTGTAATGCAAACAGTTAAAGCAGAAAGATAGCTTATGTAAAATGTAGACTGCAAAAAAAAAATGTCTAGAAGTGATAGGCTAATTCATATATTTTTTTTTGGCTAAGACCTTAAACCGCACACCAGTGCTGAGGAATCAACTGACCCCCTGAAAATAGAATTTCACAATTTTGTTGCAACTTGTCACAGATTTGAGACACGTCAGCTTTCTTTTTTTCTTTCTATTTTTCCAATAGCAATTGGTGTTGTTGACAGGCTAGGTGTTGGCTTTTTAATCTATATTGTTTTCAATTTTTTGGTTGCCTTTGATTTTACAGCATTTTGTTTTTCCAGTTCCTTTCTTTCCTTTATTCGTTTTCTTTTCCTCCGGGTCATTCCACGTCAAATCAGCAAAAAATTTTGAAATTTCTCAGGTGACCCTCTCCGATTTTAATGAAATTTGGCATAAAGGTACCTTTACTCCTTATATGAAAGCCTGCCAAATATTATTGTCCTAACCTTAAACATTTCTGAGAAATAGCATTCAGAAGTAAGGTCTGCAATTTGTAACTGGTTTTCATAAACTTTTCGGGCATTTCTAAAGCTGTATAAATAAAGAACTACTTGAGCCAGAAAAACAAGCTTTTATAAACTGAGAGTATTTATATATCTCATAATAAATAATTCATTACAATTAGTTTGATTCTTTTAGTTTTCCTGAAATAGGCTTACAAATTAGGCATTTTGTAATGTTATCGAAAACAAAAGTGAATTTTTGAACCTTCATAGATTTTGAGAATAAAGCCGGACAAGTATGAAATTTTAAACAGAAACTCTATTGGTACTTTCTGATTTATAAAATAAATATTAAGCAATTCCGTTAGTTTTATAAAAAAATATGAGGTTCTGAAATTGGCAGTAAAGTGAAAAGTAGCAAATTTGGCTTATTTTCAATCGACTATTTAGTAACGTAGACAATTCAATTCAAAGTTGAAATTTTGTCCAGAGTTTCATATTTATACAATGAAAATGTGGTATAAAACTCAAAACCCTATCGAAACCCTTTCCCTTTCTAACTTGAAAGAAATGGAGTTACGCTTTTGGGGAAAAAAACAAAAACAAGTTGAAATGGTTTTAAGAAGCAACAATCTACTTTATTTATGAAGTCAACTTTAATAACATCTCTGTGGGGAAAATCTACTTCAATATTAAGTATAATATTTATTAATTTTCATTTTGATAGAAGCGTTAAAATTTTGTTGTAACAGTTCTGATCCAATTCAAACATCTGTCCACTGTGAGTTTGGGAGCTTTCACTACGCGGATGATATTTGTATATGGAATCCAAATTTTGTCTTGTGTACAGGGCCAGGAAAGTAAATGGGATTCTGCAGGTAACATAAGTTAATTTCAACATCGTTATTTTCATCTGACTGTTGAATTATATGCCCTACTTGCCATTCTTTCTGTTGATAACTCAAAGGCGTGTTTTTGTTTATTTATGTGCAGTCGTTGGTTTTCATTTATTAAAATTTACTTATATTCACTTAATTAAAATTAAGATAAATTTACTTAAACCAGAGGTGCACAACGCGCGGCCCGCGCTTAATGTTTATTTTATATATCAGAAAGTACCAATAGAGTTTCTATTTAAAATTTCATACTTATCTAGCTTATGAAAATTTATGAAGGTTCAAAAATTCACTTTTGTGTTCGATAACATTACAAAAAGCCTACTTTGTAAGCCTATCTCAGGAAAACTAAAAGAATCAAACTAATTGTAATGAATTATTTATTATCAGATATATAAATTCTCTCAGTTTATGAAAGCTTGTTTTTCTGGCTCAAGTAGTTCTTTATTTATACAGCTTTAAAAATGCCCGAAAAAAATTATGAAAACCAGTTACAAATTGCAGACCTTACTTCTGAATGCTATTTCTCAGAAATGTTTAAGGTTAGGACAATAATATTTGGTAAGCTTTCATATAAGGAGTGAAGGTACCTTTATGCCAAATTTCATTAAAATTGGAGAGGGTCACCTGAGAGGCATTTGCTGATTTGACATGGAATGACCCCTCCTGATATAACTAATTATAAATGGCCTATTTATATGTAAAATGTAATGTATTCAGAATAATTAATAATTGGCCACAGTGACTAATCACTGTCCATCTTAATTAATGCTAATGCAGTTGCTGGGCAGGCCCATAAAATTAATATTAATTATGTGGCCACTTAAAACCACTGTCGAAGACGTCATAATCAATAGTACAAGAGATTTCAAGCAGATGTAGGAATTTACAAAATCTTTAACTGTTGAAATTAAGCAGAAGAAGATTGCCTATCCTTAAAAAAATTATTAGAAAGTTGAGAGATAAGGGACTTGAAGAAAGCTGCCTTATTGATGTAATGTCGACGGACCTGACAGAAAGATTCGAGAGAGATGACCCCAGCTGCCCAATGTCGAAAACCTTCCTGGATTGGCCAGTTAAGCTGCACTGCGATTGGCTGAACCGGAAGGGCGCTCGACAAACTGATTGGCTCTCATCTTCAAAACACGGACCTGACAGAGAGCTTCGAGAGACACGACCTCAGCTGCCAGAATCCGACCCTTCAGGGACTTTACAACTTTGCCCTGCTTTTAGAATCCGATAACCCTGTATATATACTGTAGATAAAATGTAAAGATCTGTGTGTACATTATGCTGAATTACTGACGTTAGTCTGCGTTATTCTGACCACACATCAATATTCATGATTTAAGAAAACTCGGGTAGTAAATCTGAGTAGTTTATTAAATAGCCTAGGAGTGTATATAATGCCCAGGATGTGTATATAATGTTGAAATTTTGAATTGTTTCCCAGAAATACTACTTTCACTTAAAACACCAGTCATTAACTAGTTCAGCCTAGCGTTTCCAGTGTGGTTGGCAGATTCTGTTAGAGCACAAATTCACTTCATTCGTGTTGAGAGCTGTTCATAACTACAATGTGAGACTTAGGAAGATTGCATAGTTGTGCCATAGTTATGCCTGTGATATCACTGTAGTGATATAGTTTTAAACTATGAGGAACAGTTTGTATGCACTTTAAAGTTCGACAAATTTGTGTTTTGGATAAAAATCCTAAATGTTGTATTTTCTTCTCAGCAAAGTTAATAAACTTGTACTATTTTCTCAAAAAAAATTATGAAAGATAATTGAAGTTACTTTCCATTTTAATGAAGGCTTTTTTAAACGTATCAAGTTTATTTTTTCATTGCAAGAAAAACAAATAAATGCATAATTATAATTTTAATTAAGAAAGTAAATTTAAATATCTTCATCATATCGTTCATTTGTTGCAACAACAGCATATCTCAAAAAACATCATTTTCCAGAAAACGATTTCGAAAGTTCAGAAAATTAATGAAATGTACTGATGTAATACTGACACAACTTGCTCTCTTGTGGCTAGTTGTAGAAGCTCGGCTATTTCGTTCTACCAGTAACAAGAACTCCAAACACCCATTCTTTCTTTTGTAAACAACCCGAAAATGATCATTTTTGAGTTATGCTGTTGTTGCAGCAAATGAGCGATATATGTTCATTTGATTTAGAACAAATCATTGGTTATTGCTATATCACTGTTTACCTGTCCACCATTTTATTTCTGCAGCTGTAATCGCGCTCCCACCTCAAAATCTGTAGTCACTACAGAGGCTTTTTTCAACTACTATAGTCCAATACAATCTAACGAGGAACATATTTTTGAGATTGTAGTGTGCTATGTAACGCTATTATGAATACGACTGAAGTATTTTAGATCAATCATATTCCATATCAACAGCAGTTTTCAAATTGCAATTGAGAACCTGGTGGGTAAGGGCACTTGGCTGTGGGTTCAATCTCCAGCCTCGGCGGAGGGCAGGGATTTTTCCACGCTCCATTCTCCTCCAAACAAGTCCTACAGTTTACCCAGCCCTCTGTTGAATGGGTACCGGATTTCTTTCACAGAGGTTAAAGGTGGGTGGGCGTGACCACCCAAACCCAACTTATTGCTGTTGGTTACGCAATGCCGGGAGCCTTACCTCCTGCAACCCCAAAGGCCACTTCAACTTTAACTTAATTCAGGGCCAGTTTGTCCCCTGAATCTCAGACTAGCATGTTTCAGTTGGCTTACTTGAGTATAAAATAATTAGCATAACAATAGTTTGATAAAGACTCTATTTCTTTCTTTGTTGTGCCTGGTTACTCTAATCTCTTAAAACTTCAGCTATTTTATTATATAGGACAGTTAAGGAAAAAATGCAATCAAGTATCTTTATTTTTTTTTTACTTCCAGATCCTATCCTTGTCTAGCTTTATAATTCAGAGCTTCTCAATCGGTGTGTCCTGTGAATGCCTATGTTGTGCCATGAGAAAATTTTGAGTGCATTTGTAATCAATATTTAGCTTCACACTACTCAAATGCTTGTATCTAGAATAAAATCTAGACATCAGATAACCTGATGATGTAACAGAAATATGAACTGCATTTTATTCTAACAATTTTCATTAATAAAATATTAAAATCACATTCAAATCAGCTTAAAAAATATTTCAGGTATTTTTTTTTTTAAAGGCAGTTATATTCATAGTAAATCACAGATATTTTTAAAGGATTCTGTCATAACAATAAAAGCAATGAAAAATATGCCACTGGATTTCTGCAAATAGGAAAGTATGCAGTGAAGCAAAAATGCTTGAGAAGCACTGTTATAACTATAAAGAGGGCTAAATTCTAATAACGGAACAGAACCAATAGATACATCCACTGCATGTTATGTTAAGCCAAAAAGAAAGATTAAACAGTTCATCCTTATCTAGATATCAAATCTGAAGCATAACCATTCTCCTTTGGAATAGCTGGGCCCCAACTTTTTCCTTTTGTTTTTGGCTTACAAAACATGAAGATAAGAATATTGTAGTTGTTCCCAATCTTCTATTCACTGTTACTCAAAAAAAAAAAAAAAGCTTTTGGGATGCTTTGCAATAAATATAATGTGATGGAGGATGTCATTACAGGATTTTTACTGGAAATTGCTTGGGGTTTAGAAACTATTAGATGGGAAACACTGCAGAACAATTCTAAGTTTCGTAATAGAAATTCCTTTATTTATTTTTTCTGTGCTAAAATTAATTAATTAACGAGTTTAACTGGTGTTGAATATATTTATGAAATGAGCAAAACATTGATACACACATGTAGGAAACAATAATGTATATTAAAAATTATGAAAAAATAATACATTACATAAATGGGCTTGAAAAAGATTTTTTTTCTTTTCTGTTATGATTCCTTTGAGAATGTCAATCTGCATAGGATGTGGCCATCAAGCTCATTTATGTAATGTATTCATTTTTCATAATTTTTAATATACATTTAATTTAATATTCATTGTTGTTTCCTACATATGTGTAACAATTTGTTTTACTCATTTCTAAAATTAATTAAAAAAGGAAAAAACAAAACAAACTTCTATTTACAATAATAGTTTATTATGAAATAAAAGTTACAACTGGAAGATGCTATTAATATACATTTTTATTTCAGACTTCTAAATTACATTGGATTATATCGCTTTCATGTTGTAGTCTTGGTTTCTCTTGAAATATCTTCTTAATGAAATGAAATTACACTTGATGATGATCTTCATTGGAAATTACACCATTTCAGGATTTCCAATATAATTCTTCGCTCCTTGATTATTTCTGCATTAACATTTTTATGTTAATACAGAATTATTTACCCTTTGGAGGGATACTACTATTGATAACCGATGCACAAGCACAGCCAGGATCAGATTCTGATTTTCATCAGACACAAGACAGATCAGTTGCATCACTCACCTTATATATATATTTATATATACCTTACCTTATATATATAAATAAATATATATATATATAATCACTTTTTGTAATGCTGATGAATGCTTGCTTAAACACTTTTGGATTCATTCCTTTCTTCATCTGTTGACTTGTATTTCTTTACCACTATCTTTTCGAAGAAAAATTTGTCGTAATATATTCCTCTGATTAACACAGATGTAGGGTAAAGAAAATATGGAAGACCAAGAAATATTTTTGTGAAATCATTCCTTAAGTGATGTAGGATTGGGAAGCTATAAAGAAGGTAAACACTTAGCTCAGGACTGATGAAGATGGAAGAGACTCGTTGTGGGTAGAAACCAGTCGGAAGACTGATTTACATATGACGATATCAAATTTTTAACACTATTAAAAACATTTTTCCTCTTTTTCTTTAGCATTATAACTTGAACTACTGATTTCACTATTCCTTCTTCCCATCATCTCTTTAGTATATCTTCACTATAGAAATATTTTATCTTTGTTGTATTTTTTTTTTTTTTTTTCAATTAGCATTTCACTTCCATCTCAACAATAAATAATGGAGTGTCATCTTGATTACTTTTAAAAGCAGACTTTACAACATTGGTGAAACACCAAATGAATATCTGAAGCATCAGGGATTTTCTTGTATAGGACCATTATTATTTTAACTTTTGCTTTTTTTAAAAATCTTTATAGCACTATTTTAACTATATTTTTTTTTTTGAGCAACTGCAATAAGTAAAATAATTTTAGCTTTATTTTTGCAGTTTCTTAAATTTACAACCTAAATGATATTTTCACATTATTATAAAATCACTAATATTTTAAATTACTGCAATGCTGCTTTGCTACATTTCTCTAAAACTTAAATAAATTTTAAAGCCCTTCCGGCTTTTTTTTTTTTTTTTTTTTTTTAAAAAATATTCTTTTTTAATTTATCTAGGAATACATTATACATTTTATTAATATAATTTCTGATTATAAATCTTAAAACTTTTTTATAGCACTATTTTTACTTCACTGAGCACCATATAACTTGATCATGCCACTCACCTTCTCTATTAACAATAGAAAACAGCACACTGAAAACAAACTTTATTGGAGTTGGAATGCACATGCTTCAACTTTATAATTTGGAGCTGTTCACATCATGAACTTGACACTAAACATTTGAAGCACTATGAAAAAAAAAAAAAAAAAAAAAAAAAAAAA